>JARHVA010003974.1:1197500-1567500 GCA_037957365.1 Torreya grandis
CTACTATGTTATTTTTGGTTCTAAAACCATTAAGTATCATGTTTTATATCATTCATGTTAATTCACATGAGAAGATAATTCCATTTAGGCAATTAAGGCTCAAATTTGGCCTTATAGATAAGGAACATGAAAATAAAGAATATGAATCTTTTGATTTAGATTATAAAGGATAAAGTTAGGCCTATTAGATAAAGAAGAGAGAAAAATAATGTAAAATAATAATTAGTGCACAAAAAAAATCTAAACTAAATGCATTGAGCCATAAAACACATAAATTCACAACTATAATTGAAATGAGAAATGTTTATCAGTTACATGGAAAATGCATATCATGATTCAAAAAAAAAGGAAATAAGTTGTGTAATACTAAATATATTTTTTGGAAAGGCAATTATTTATAAAGGGGAGTAAATTTAAAAACCTAAAACATATTGGCATTGAGCATAAGAATTTAAGAATTAGAGACATTGATACTTATATAAATAACACATTTACTTAAAATATTTTTAACATACTTATGCTATTTTTATTAGCCATATATTTGTTTCTAGATTGATTTACCATTCAATACTTATCATTTGGTAAACTCATATAACACAGCTATACTAATTGAAATGCTTCATATTTACCTGATGATTCTCAAAACTCATTGTTCTTTCCTCGAGTGTGTGGCCTAAATAGAAAGTCAACTTTTGTCCCTTAGAAAATGTGTCCTTCCTTTCCTGTAACCTCATTTCAACCAACCTAAACATTCTTATTTTTGGTTTTAATTTATCAATTATACATTGAAATTTTAAAAGGGGAAAACATTTTTGTTGGGGATACATGGTAGGAGTGATTCAGTCCATTTCTTGACTTTCCTCCTAATATGGCATAGGAGGATATACAACCAAACTTTATGGTTGGGAAATTTTATTACAAGACAAAACTTTCCATTTAACCTCTACTTATTCCCATATGCTAGGAAAATCTTCAAAATACAATAAATATGAAAATAGAATTGACATAATATGTTTACCCTTTCCATTAAAAAATATATTTTGAAGGATCATGACATGGATATAGGATGACATGTCAAGTCCTTTGGTTGCATCTTAAATATAACACTAATTTTTTATTTTTTATTCTTTATAACCCTTTATGATCATATGGAAAAACCTAATACTACTACATGAAAACTAAATGAGATAGAAATCTATGTTATATTAATTCTAGGAAGATGTATAAGATGTGAATTCTATTGAAGTTAATTATAATCAAATAAAATGTGAAAGTTCAAATGACTTTAATCATGCATCTATGAATCAAGAATACCACTCATTTCATGTATTTATTTTTGATCAAAAAATTAGGAAAAAGGGTCATGGGCCCAATATAAAGCTAGCCCTAAGAAAAAAGTTTCAAATGAGATAGGAACAATGCATTAATAGCACACACACATCACTAAAATAGTAGACAAAACAAAAATCAAAGAATCATCAACATAGGAAACTAGGGACTATCAAATATCCCATACTTAGCTAGGAATTCAATAATTCCTTTGTAGCCACCAAGACTTTCAATACCAACATTTCTAACCTTATTGTCAAATTCTTTTACCATAATGAAAACTTTAGCCACATGGTGTAGAGGCTTGGCCACATATTCAACCATGATCCTCTATTTCTTCTTCATCTTTTCCATTTTGGTATTGATTACCTTTATCACTTTTGTTTTCTCAATGCATAGAGATTAGTTATTTCCCTTCTCATAGTCACTATCATCCTCGGTGTCCTCTTTCATCTCCTTCAAATAGGGCTCATTCATTTTTGAGAAGTAGCTAGTACCTTCCACCTCATGTTCTAGTTTAGAGAGGGTTTCATCAATTTCCTTTTCAATAGCCTCTTTAAAGGAATCAAAATCATTAGAAATAATAATACCTTTATGGTTAATATAATAGGTCCCAATAATTCTTTTGGATTTGTGAACACCAAAACTACCTCCCCTACTATCCATAAATAGTTTATGGTCCTGGGTCAACTCCTTTCCTTCCTCCATGGCACCACCAATATTCTCAGGACCATTTTTAGTCTTCTTTGGGTGAACATAGACTTCTTCCTTATAATTCTTCTAGATTATTTTACTAGGTACCTTCCCTAATTCCTAGCTGGGGGGGATGGGCTTATCACTGAGAGACAAATGGGAATGGGTAGGATAATCAGCCAAAGGGATAATTCTTGGAATGTCATAGTTAATAGAATTGCCCCCCCTTAATCAAATTTTGGGATTTTTGGGTGTCCCCTTGAAATCTTTGCTCTTACTTTTCCTAGTAGGAGATAGGTTAGTCAGGGATTCATCAATTAGTCTCATTTTAAATGGCTTAGGGGGGATATAAATCTAGATGGAAGTGATAGAGCCTTAACACAAGGCCTTGATGGATAGGGGTGGGGTGATTTTCCAGGTTTTTGACCCAATGTTGCTTAGCCAATTTGATCAAATTTTACAAAGAAGACAAAAGAAAGAAAGGAAAACTAATATCAAATATATGTCTAAAATTATTAAGGAGTGAAATGTGGTAGTAATAAAAAACCTTATACCTACCATCAAGGGTGAAATATTTAATTATCATGAGGTAGACTTGTCCCTATGGAACTGGAAATTTCTCACTCAAAACCCCCATGAAGTTTAGCAGTTGTTTCCCATTATTTGAAAAAGATTTCCATATTCTTTATGTTCAACACTTTACTATGATGGCATATTTTCTTACCTTTGGTGGGAAGCCTAGTATCCTATCTAATCACCTCCTTTAAAACCTCAAAGTCAATTCCCCCCATGCATACCATTCTAGAGTCCTCCTCCCAAGATTTAATGAATTATCAAGATAAATTTTCACCATTCCCAATCATCCCTTAAACAAAGGTGGCCACTTCCCCTCATAAATGATATGATAGATAGTTGGGTCCTAGCAAAATTCTTCTAAATAAGATGGCTTAATCTTAACAATATCACCTCCCATACTGAAGCAAAAAGCTCCCAAAATTACTTAGTGTAAGTGACAACATAGCAAGTATAACTAATACATTTTTTCAATCCTTTTACATAATAAAAGGGCCAAAATCAGCCCTATCCCCTCACCTTATAATAATTTTAGGGATTAACTAGACCTTTGACACACTCATGCTTCACCTTGGGGTTTTCCCTCGACTGCTAATTTATGCCAATATGAGAATGATAATAGTTAGGTCAAGTAAGGAAATGATTGCCCTTAACTAACTCACTCTATAGATGTCACTCCATTTCATCATTAGCCAATCTGACCTCCTTTTTATATAGCCAGTTATTTAATATTTTGTTTGTCGACCACTTGTCCCTCCCTTTTCACTTTGGGCTAGATGAGCATCTAGTCAGTATGACCCACTTTGATTTATTTCCTCAACTTATGACTAAGCCAAGATTTTGACCAAAGCTTTTCCATTTTTTACACATGCCATCTAGGGAGATTTAGGTGTATAATAAATAAATTCTCATAAACAAGAGGAATAGGCTCCATCCAATTATGATCTAATAAAGTTTTCCTAGAAGTATAGTTTTGGTTTTTAGAATAACCCATATCAAAGTCATTTAAAGTCCTTCCTCTCTTCAAAGGATAGTAGCCTCCTCCTATTGAACCAAGATAGAAAGAGAATACCATCCCAAAGAGTTTAATCCATGTGGTTATTTCCACATTTTTTAAAAGAGTTTGAATTATGTTAGGTATAGATGGCAATCTCCTCCAACATTACCACCCATCACTATTACTTCCTAAATTGGCCATTACATTCATAATTATATTACCTTCCATATATATATGAGTGACTCTATACTCCTCCAAGGAGTTTAATAATTTATTAATATCTCCTATTAAGTCTTCCAACTTCCATCCTATATCTGTTGTTTTAAGCATGGCATTGACTATTAATTAAGAGTCCCCTTCAACATGAAGTTTTTAAATGTTGAGAGAAATTTCAAGTCTAATTCCCCACAACATTACTTGGGCTTCCACCTCATTTTTAATTTTGATACCAATTCCCCTTGTGTAGGCTACCACCAAAGTACTTGAATCAGTTTTAATAATACCTCCACCACCATCCACTCCTGGGTTTCCTTTGGCAACCCCATTAAAGTTGAGCTTGTGTCAACCTTCCTAAGGTAATGACCATTTGGTATTATCCCTTTCCATGTTTTTAGTATTATTAATTTGAAATTTTTTCAAGTTAATATTCCATTTATCCAATAATTTTTGGGCTTCCAGTCTTGGGGGTTCTCCATAGTTTTGAATTTTTAGGCATTGATATTTTCTACTAGAAGCTTTGAGAAAGATAGAAAAACCTCCATAGGGAATTTATATTTGTCTTAAAATATTATATTATTGTATTCTTTCCAAAAAATCCAAGTAAGATGAGGGGCTATCTATGACCTAGTTCCTTTACAATAGGGAAACAAGATTTGGATGGGGGTCTCTAGTTTTCAACCAAATCGTCCACATTCTCATTATGCACCCAACTCAGGTTAAGTATTTATATAATGAGGCTCCAAACCTTCTAGTAAAATTTGAATTGTATAATAATGCGAGTGTATTTTTCCTCTTCCTCTTTACAAATAATGCATCTATTAAGTGTTTGGATACATTTCTTCTTAAAATTGTCAATGGTCAGTATTTTGTTATGCATTAGAATCCACTAGAAGAAATTGATTTTAGGAATCAATTTAGGAAGCCAAGTTTTCCCCCATAGGTTCTCCTTTATTGAGTCTATAAGTAGTATATAAGCACTATTCATAGTGAATAAAACTTTATCATCTTTTTCCTAGATTAGTTTATCTAATTTAGGAAAAATGGGTAACCTAAACTCAGATAATTCCCATTATAGTTGTATATTTAGGTCGGTATTATCTTCTTGATCCTTAACACAATATATAATGTTCTTCTAGTTCTTGACACACATCTTTTTTGATGTAATTTTTAACTTTAGCACCAAAAAAACCACTAGCTACTCCTAATAATCTACCATAATCTACGTCTTTGAGAGGTTGATATTTCAACCATTTATCTTCCTAAAAGATTACTTTCCTACCATCTCCAATCTTCCATCTAATGCCTCTTCAAATAATATCTCAAGTTTTGAGAGTTTCATTCCTTATAACCAATCCTTTATGGAGACTATGTTTAGTTAGTATCTTGTAGATATCTCCATTGAGGTATTTGGCCTCTATGATACCACTCCATTCCTTATTGTCTTGTATCAAGTTCTAACCAATATTTGACATGAGGGATTTATTTATTAGGTGAATTCTTATCAATCCTAGACCCCCTTGGTACTTGGGCGTTTAGACCTTCTCCCATCCTACTAGTGCCAATCTTCTTTTTTCCTCCACCCCTGACCAGAAGAACTTTTTTTAAATCTAGTCTATCTTATCAGCCACATATCTAGGGATTTTAAAGAGACTAAGGAAATAATAGGGGATACTTTGTAGAGATTATTTTAGGAGTTTAAATTTTCCTACCTAACTCAATAGCACCCCTTTCCATCTAGTTAATTTCTTATGAATTATTTCTATGATCATATTCTAATAATCAGTTGTGACCTTGGATATAGTGAGTGGGAGTCCAAGGTATATAATGGGTAATTTTTCACTAGAGCATCCCAAGATTCTAATAATTTTCCCTTGTATGTCATCCTAGGTGTTAAGGAAATAGATGTGGATTTTCTCAAAGTTGATGTTATGTCTAGAATCCCTTTCATAAACATTGAGAAGGTTTTTCCACCTTCTCATTTCCATAATTGAGGCATTTCCAAATAGTATAGTATCATCTAAAAACTATTGGATGACAAAAGGTTGGACCATGGAAGTAGGCTTGACACCTCTAAGGTATCCTTACCCTAAAAGGTTGCAAGTGGTTCTACCCATTACCTATGCTATTATGATGTATAGGTAAGGGGAGAGGGGATCTCCCTACCTAAGACCTCTACCAGATGGAAAGTGTCCTTTGGGAGATCCATTAACCAAAAAAAAAATTACCATGGAGATACACTCTTTAACCATATTAATGAAATGATCTGGGAGGCTGAATTTCCTAAGGACCTTGATCAAAAAGTCCTAGTTGACTCTATTATAGGCTTTAGAAATGTCCAATTTGAATATCATACTTGGATATTTGCACTTGGATATTGAGTGGATGATTTCATGCATGATGATAGAAGCATCTAAAATTTTCCTACCCAAAACAAAACCCTTTTAACATGGGGCAATGAGTTTGATCGATAATAGTTGTAATCTGAGAACTAAGGTATTAGTCAAGATTTTGTAAACTATGTTGCATAAACTAATAGGTCTAAATTATATCATAGAAGAGGCATCCATATTCTTTGGCACTAAGTCTATATAAGTGGTATTCAGCTACTGTAAGAGCCTATTTGTCCAAAAAAAAAATTTAACAACATTAGTGATGTCCTTCCCTAGTATGTCCCAAAATGTTTAGAAAATTACTAGGGGGAATCCATCCAGCCCAGGGGATTTGAGAGCTACCATTGAAAATATATTAGCTTTAAATTCCTTTTCCATGATTGGTTTGGTCAAGAGGCTATTATATTCTTTAGTTAAAATAGAAGAGATGGAGTTTAGGAGGAACTTAGTATCTTTAGGTAAGGAGTTGGTCTGATGAGTGGCTAAAAGTGATTCAAAGTAGATAGTGTCCCATTCTCCAATTTCCTCCACTTCCTGAATTATTAGGCCATTTTCATCCATAAGTTTGTTAATGTATTTTCTCTTCATGTGATTTAGAGTAAACTAGTGAAATAAGGATGTATTTCTATCTCCCTCTTTAAGTCATTGTACCCTAGATTTCTATTTCCATAACATTTCCTCCTTTAGAGTTTGAATCCAATTTTTTAAGAGAGAGTTTTCTAGAAATAGTAGCTTTTATGATGAGTCCCCCTGCTCCATTTTGATTTGAATATCCAATAGCTGGTCCATGATGTTCTTCTTCCAAATCAAGACATTTTCAAAGGTATACTTGTTCCATCCCTTGACTCTATTTTTGACATTGGCCAATTTTTTAAAAAGCCTATATATAGTTGTCCCTTGGATAAGAATGTTCTACCACTCAATCAAATGATCCCTAAATTCTATATGGAGCATCCACATCATTTCAAATCTAAAAGGGAAAGGGCCTATAAGCTTGTTTTCTTTCCAATTAAGCAATAATAGATTGTGGTTAGAACCCACCTTGGGGAGGGCAGTCAAGCAGACAAGGTTAATTATTTTCCAATTATAGGATATTAAGAATCTATTAAGTTCAACCTATATAAGATTATTCCCTTGTCTCTTATTTGACTAGGTAAAGGATTGACCCTCTAGGTCAATATTTATTAGGCCCATATTACTTAGGAAATCTGTTAGGTCCACCATATTATTAGAGTAGTTTTGTCAGGCCTCCTTTTTTTCCAATGGATATAAAGGGGAGTTTAGATCCTCTGCTATCATCTAATTGGTATTCCTAGAGTTTTTGATCTTGGCTGAGAGATTATCCCAAACCTCCTTTCTCCCAAGGTGGGTGTTTGGGGCATAAACATTAATCAAAGTCCATTATGAAGAATAATTATGGAATGAGATTTTGATATAATGCCTAGAATAGGTCACCACCCTTCCCTTAAAGTTATTATTCCATAGCATGATAATGCCTCCTGAAGCTCCCTGAGCTTCACTGATAGCATAGTTAGCATTAGGCTAAATGCTTTTAATCACTAGTTTGAAAATTTCCTCAATCATCTTGAATTTTTGAAGTAGCAAAATATTTATATTATTGTCTATTATAAAATTCCTAAAAAGCAACTAATTTTGAGGGCTATTAAGCCCTCGTATATTCTAGGAGACTATCTTCATTTTTTAATCCTCTTAAGGGGGATCAACAGGGTAGACTGTCCACCCTTCAAAATTTATTTTTCCATCTCTCTATGTCTTATCTACATGTGTGGAGGTCTACCTTTACCATTCTCTTGCCCACATCTGTAATCTTTATAATGTTGCTTTTGCCTTTTTTCTTCATTGTAGACCAACCCTCTTCCTCCTCTATAATCTTATTAGTTCCCACACCTAGGGACTAGGAAAATATTTTCTATAAGGGGCTTAGGACTAGCTCAAGGCTTTCTTTTTTAGTTACTAAGCTAAGTGTATCTTGGACATTACTTTGTTGGGTCTTCTTCACTACTGATGATCTAGGGGACTGGACTAGTTCTCCCTCCTCCCTTTCTTCAGTTCTACTAGCCATATCATCCACCTAATTATTGGTGTTTTCTTTTGCTACCTTTTCCTCTAAGAATAGTTCTCCCCCCTTGGAGGTTGGTATCCAGGTTATAATAGGAGGTTCCTAATATGTGTCTTTTTCTAAATCAGCCATCCCAATTTCCTTTGTTGGTGAATCCTTAGAAAATATTAGGTCCTCTGATTGATTATTAAAGCTTAACCTAGGCTCCTTTTCCTCTAGATTTTGAATTTTTCCTTTCGAGATCACCCCTTATGAAAACCCAAGGGGTATCTCATTCATTATTCTAAGTGGTCCCTAGGATTAATTCATTGTCATAACCACCTCAACCATTATTTTGGGTGAGGTAATAGGGGATTCAATAAGGTTGAGAATATATCCCTTGAAGGGATAATCCTCTAAAGACTCCACTTGGTCCCTCTACACCTTGTCCTAGGGAGGGGGCATTTGAGAGCCTTATATTGGGTTAAAACATGTCCTAATTTCATGTGGTTTTGATTAAAAAAACCCTAGAGTTTTCATAGTGAATTCTTTGATTTCATTTCCCAAACATGGACTCCAAAATGATGGAGGTGGGAAATGTTTTAAGAATATCAACATTAATGCAAAAATGAGCATACACTAACCTTGTCTTTACCTTTGTGACTTTGTCAATAGTCACATAGTCACCAAAGGAGTTACCAATCCATCCAAATATTTCCTCATCCCAAAATTATAAGGGAATACATGGGAGTCTAACCAAGATAGGAGCTGACTAGTTAAGATCTGCATTAGTATCAAAACTAGGTTTTTATTTACACATAGCAAGTGAATGATTCCCATAAAGCCATGGGCCTCTAGCTAGAATCAATAACATATCCTCATGAGAATTAAATTTGAATAGGAATAATCCTCCCACCATAACATTGATCCAGAAACTTCCCTTAAGAGTCAACTTGGTGGACACCCATTTCCTAACCAGATCAATGTTAGGTTTGAATGCAAAGAATCTTCCCACAAGTATATTAGCCATGGAAGATATAACCCTTAACACAATTTGGTCTATAATTTTGATGTTTTTATCACCTTCACTCTCTGAATACATAGGATTATTCACTTATAAATAATTTGTGCTCACTAGAATAGCAGATTCATTAAGAACTTTACCTAACAGAACCTCTTTCCATCCCTTTGAAATGCAAGTCATAAATAGGCTCACATACTCAAAACTTGGGCCTTTTTTAGATGCAAATTCTAATTCCCCTAAAACTAAGGGAGGAGTCTAGGTCACCCCCCCAAACAATCACCATCCATTCTCACCCAAAAAACTAGGAGCAAAATTCAAAATCACTTGTTGTTTAGCCCAACCATTGGTAGATCTATTATTTATTTTTAGCTAGATTTATATATTTTGTTTGGTTGACATGTGTTTGTTTAACTACAAATAGATGGTGTGTTATACATTTTTTTTAACAAAATTTATATGCAAAAAATTATTATATCTTGTTTGGTGTGAATAAGAGACAAGAATCCTACAAAGCAAAAAAAGTGGAACAACAAATAATCCTACCCAAGAAACATCATTAAATTTCTCCTAAAGATATTATGATGAAAATGGTGAGAATAAGCCAATGATGATGATGATGATGATAATAATTAATTTTATTTATTATTATTATTTTTAAAATCTTAAATAATATAAACATACATATATAAATTATCATAACAATAAAATTGATCTAAGAAGAATAGGATAATTACTTAAGTTGCATAATTTGAATTAATAGAGCTAACATACACACATAAAGGCACAAGGAAGTCAACATAGCATCAAAAGAAAAGGAATAATAAAGAATCTATCAAGGAACCACACCACTAAAGGAGAGGTGTTATATTATCCTCCTCTTAAGTATGGATCTCCCTTAATGTAGAAACTTATATTGAAAAGTAGAAGGCAAACACCTAAACTTAAATCTTCCTTAAATACTACAAGAATTGTTAGATACCCATAGATCTACATTAAAACATTTGAAACCTAAATAACCTATAATATGAGAATATGAGTACAATTTACACTTTAAAATAAGTCATACTAATAAAGACACAAATTCTAATCCATGGTGAAAGTACAATATGCTAAGATAAGTGCCATTCCATAGAAAAACCACATTGATAAAATTGAACAATACTAAGCCCAAATTTAAAAAACATACTAATAACCAGGTAAGAAAAACCATATTCCAAACATACAAGACCCACATAAGGATAATAATAATGTTGGGATGTTGTGTGCACCCAGAAATTTCATATGGTGACATTTTTGATATGGTGTCTAATGATGATGCAATGACCTCCAAACTACACTTAAGTGGGTTTTCTATGATGTTATAGTCCCTACTTTATCCCTATTCTTCTCGTGAACCCATCTAGATTATTTGCGTTAGCCTTTTGTCTTTTATTGGTTTAGTTTTGAAAACCCTTCAAGAAGGACAAATTTTCCCTTTTTGGTGATAAAACCACCATTCTTCATTATAAAACTACCCTGAAGATGATGAAACCACTACAACAGTTTCACAAATTCCGTTGATGAAACCATCACCTAAAAGGTGGTTTCTTAATACAATGTGGAGGTTATATAACATAAAAGGAAAAAAAATTCATAGACAATGATATCTACATAATTATCACCTACAGACAGGGGTAATTTCATCACCAGTTATCTTTGCTTTATTTTTAACTTTTAGAAATTGAGTTTTTCATGCATTTGAATGTTTCTCTTCATGTTTTTTTCTTTTTTCTACCTTGATTCCACATCATGACTACCAAATTCACTCCCACTCTTACTTTTATCACTCCCCACCCTTCCTAAGGTTAAATTTCATTTAATAAACAATTAAACTCACCCTTTCAATCTCCACGCTTCTCCTACAAGTATCTCAATTTTATAGGAAATTTATATCCATAAACTTGTATCAAAGATTTTAATAGACACAATCTACTTTCTATTTATTTTGAGCTCTATCCTTGATTTTTTTCATGCTAGACTACATAATTGTGTGGAAGGGAAGTCATTGAATTAGCTATTAGTTCATTAAAATTAGTGTACCATCCAATCATAGTGAGTTACTCTCTTGTTTAGAGTTGTGTCTGTCTTCATTATCTTTTTTCTATAGTTATTTTATATATCACCCTTTGTCATAGGGTTCTTACATTCTTGTTTTGATGGAGGAGGTATAACACTAAGGATAAATCATATAAAATACATCTCTTGCTTCCAACTAGTCTTACCTTGATCAAGTTGGGGGTTTTTAGTTTTAATTTTATTTGTTTGCTCAGTATATTAAAGTAGTTTACTTTATTTCAATATATTAGCTTAAATTTCATTTCAAAAATCCAAAAAAGAGGAAATAAATATCTCTTTATCTCATTCTCTTGCATCAAAAATAGTAACTAGTTTCCTTATTTGTTTCCATACACATCATATATCTCTTGGAAGCACATATTTTTGCATTCAAGCATTAAATAAACTTTAGAAAAACAACAATCATTTTCAGTTTTTTAAACTAGTTTATGTCCACAAAAAATCAAACACATACGTAAAATCCCTAGAATAACCTAGATAAACAAAATGTGTTATATTATTGGTGATTTTTCCAAGGCCTATGCACTAGTGCACTTGTTTATGCATCCAGTGACAATATTCTCTATGATGACATATCATGAGGAAAAACATTCCCTACACTCACCTGAGGCAAAGGGTAGATTAGCTAGGTTGGGTTAGGGTTAGTTTTAAATGATGTTATCAATGGAAGAGTAGACAAATTAATGTATAAGACCCATATTACTTATATCTAGCCTACGTGCCTAATTTCTTCCATTCAAAACATCTATATAATTAGACTAAGAAATGAAAATTAAATCAAAATACATTCATTTCATATGAACATCATTCCTAAGAATAATACATGAATACCATATTATATTTCTAATACATAGCATGGTCATATTAATGGTCAAACAAGTGAGATGTACATCAAAGTGGGTACATATAAGTTCTACAATCTTAACTCATGTAACATGCTGCTAATATTATTATACACTCTACTCCAAAAATGACACCATCAATGATTAGCCTATTCTTCTACTCAAAAAAACAATAACCACAACAACAACCCTAATCCCTTGCTACGAGATGATAATTTATAAAGCTTAGGTGGAGTGGGAAGAAAGATAACAATGACCTTATTTGAAATTTAAATACTCCCTCCTCATTCTCTTGCTTATCTTACCATTAACATGGTTTTAATACCTAGGACATCTCCACCACCACCTATATGTATCTCTTATGCCAGACTAATTAGGATGTGACCTACTTAGATATCACAATCTATTTGGACATACTATGAGCTCATGGGATTTTAGTGGCATTATCATTCACTATATCTACCACCTTATATTTGGATGATGTGGCCACTATCAAATGTAAATCCCTTTACTCAGGGTCAACATTTACCCCACACTAACTTGGTTGGCTTACCCCACACTAACTTGGTTGGCCATCCCTATTCAATCAATTACTCTTTTTTATTTTAATCTTTAGATAGGGAGTATATAGCTCTAGAAGACTCTTACACAACTCTCTTTGGAACTCATCCCATATGTATGGAAAGTTTAATATCCTCTTGTGTTATAGTTGATTTGAAAATTATCCTTTGAATGTCAGTGATTATAATGGGAAGGGGTTCAACTTGATGCTTTATCTTACCCAGCATTTCCAACCCATACTTCAGGGCTTCTTACAGAAGGATTTCTTCATCCAAGGTTCTTCCCCAAAGCTCTAAATATTATAGCCCCAATTCCCTCCTTATTGCACATATTTCTTGGGCCAATTCCTCTTCCTCCTTTATTAAAGAGGATCATTCCTCCTTTCTCTTATTTTTGAAGAATAGTGCATCCAAATATTTATACTTGTCATATCATGAGGACCATATTGACTAGATTATCATGGCTTGCTCAAAAAAATTCCCAAATAACCATTATATATCAAGTGTGAAATCAATAAGTGTTTCTAATGCATCTTCATAATATTTCAATCACCTAGTTTAGTTTAGTTGGGCTTAATTTATCTTGTCCTAGGGCCTTGTAGACTATTTCTCCATTTTAATGACCATGTTGATTGAAACCCCTAAATTTTTCAATAGCTTATCATGCATGGCATAAATCATGTCCAAAAGGCTAGATCAAGTTTTGAAAATATTTTCACATAAGTTTAAGGAAAAAACCTTTAACTCACAAATTTTATATTTAGTATTTTCCCACTCAACTCGCTCCTTATTCAACATATATTCTACCTTAGCCTACATTTTCTTGGCCTACTCAAGGGCTTTCTTAGAAAGTAGGTACTTTATTTATTCTTCCTCAATGGATTTGACCATATCACTTTTACTTTTTTGTTGTTGATAATATCTCCTTGTGTTCATAAAATTCTATCAAGTCATTTTGGTAGCCAACTTTAGGAGATCATTCTTAGCATATGCTTTAGTGAAAGACCTAGGGTTTATTAGGAACATTCCTAGTCATGGATGGTGAGTTCTAGTGGATGGGACATCAACTTCATTGGGTATCTCATAAATTGGTTCCTACCTAAATTATTATAAGTAAAATGAAAGTTATCATCAAGTTGTCAAAGAAGCATGGTCTAATGCCAAGGAATCCCAAAAATATAGTTACTCACCTTACACCTTTAATTATAGTTGTTCTTTAATAGTGTTGTTGCATCTTCCCTTAGATGAATTTTCACCCTAATATATGGGTTGTCTTATATGAGTGTGGCCTCATCTTCCTCTATCCATAATTTTTCTCCTTCTCCCCTTAGGTCATCCCAAAACTAATCATTTTATTCATATTGTAGTTTCCCATCCTCAAATTTATATAAAAAATTAAACTCCTCCTCCAAGTGTTCAACTGTGTTCCTTATGGGTTACTTTAATATATCCTTATCATTTTGGTTGTATGAGGATATTTTTGGAGAATCATCCATCTAGGTCATATACATATCATGGACTTTTCTTTCCATACTTTATACCTAAAACTTTTATCTAGATAGACATTTTGTTTCATCTACATTCATCAAACCCTTCCCTTTTTATTCTTTGGTCAATAAAGATGATGCCATCTCCTCTAATTCTGACATCAATCACTACCCTACTTCATATTTGGGTGACCAAGGTACTTCCTCCCACCTAGTTCTCTTTATAATTATAGGTACCCATTTTAAGGATGGATCCTGTAAATTAGACTTGAGGATTGATAATTCCTACTTTTCTTATTTAATATTCATCTTTAGGCCTCTTCTCACTTTGAGGCTTTACCCATAAATTTTTCTTCTTCTCAAATCATAGATGTTTGCATGGGAGGTCATTATTCCTTCACTTACAACCCCTTTTTTGGTATAGATGAATTCCTTTATTTTCTTCCCCATCTTCTCTTGAGACTTTCATCTAGATCCTATTCTCTTAACCCATGAAGGTGTTTGAGTTACTCTCCTCTCATTGTCCTCTTTATGGATCACATGGGAATTTGAGCCTATTTACTGAGATGTGGAGGATGAATATCTTATATACATTTATTTCTTTATATCTTTGCATCATTTTAGTGGTTTTAGGTAGTAGTGTATATAATAAAACTTTTCATGGATCTAAACAATGCAAATAATATCACACTCCCATCCTTCCACTTCATTAGATTTCATCATGGATGTTTTTTATTGTTTCACATAAGTGGAGTGCATGGTATGGATGTCACCATCAATCATTTGGGAATTCACTCTAAACTTTTATGTATTTTTAAGGCCATTGACTACATGTATGAATTATCACATGGTAAATACATAGGTTAAATTGAGCCAAGGGGACATACTCCCATAATTTAGCTTGATCCAGGCCATGGAAAAATGATGCATCATCATGATTCTAGCTTGGCCCTTCACCATTTTAGGTAACATCCTTGGGATATGCCATTATTCCTCTAGGGATTCTCTCAAGTGCATATTGATTTATATTTTGAGGTGATCATTCTTTGGTAGGTAAATTAACAATAATTGAATGCAAAGGATTTGTGTTGGTTGGGGATAGTCTATCCCTCTCCCCCATCTATTTGATTAAAAAAATTAGATGACATCAAGTACTAAAACCATGAGGATAGTGTTTAATGTAAACTTTTATTCCCCCACATGTGTCTTCTCAACCTCTTTGATGATTAAATTTGACACATACTTGGCCATATTAAATTGGGTTCCTTTCACCATTTCGTGTGCTATATATAGGTAGTTTAGACTAATTTCTTCCCACCATCTTGATGGAGCTAATTTGGTTCTTACCAATTGTGCTTCTAACCTAGTTGTCCTATCACATATATTGGGGATAGGGAAAACATATCCTAATTTATTATAGTTGAAATGGTTGGTTATTAAGTCAATTTTCTCTTGGTTTCCTAATCTTTCCCTTATATTAACACTAGTTTGAGATACCCTTATGGATTTATAAATTTGTGTCATCATGATTTACATCCTTATCCCTATAAAATACATTATATCTTCATGGATTTGGGAGATAAGAAACCATACCATTTTTTATGTTTTTATGAATAAGATGAGTTCTTAAAATTAAAATGTGTTGACTTCCTCTAGATGCCTCTTCATGTAGTCATCATAAATGGGACTCCCATTGTTACTTATTATAATGGTGTCTATCAGATAATCTCTTCCCAGTTTAGTTTCATGGTATGTACTCTGGTGGTTGGTATCCTCTAGTTTTCATGTATCCACCCTAGACTCTCATTCTTATCGATGTTCCACATCATTTGGATATTACATATCTAAGTAGTCTATCTTCCTAGATTGTGATGTGGTTGTAGTTTTATCATGCTCCCTATCCCTTTCTCCTACCAAAAAATTTATTTAACCTATTTTGGTCCCTATTAATCTTATCTTTTTCATCAAAGGCCCTTCAACCCATGCTCTTTTTGAGGTAGTTCATGTATCCTCAACTATAGGGGTCCTCAATTAGATATCTACAGTATGATTTCTCTTTTTTATGCTTTCACCTTTGGTCTCATACCTAGTTACATTCCTTACTAGATTTATTCTTGAATCCTATTTTTGGCTTTCTTGTTTAGCCCCAAATTTAGAGTCTTTCACCCTTATTTACTCTGTATCTTCTTCCTAAATTTCCCTTCTCATGTGATGGGGTACCTTTGCTTGTTTCCCATTATATTTTCCATAACAATTTTTATGAGACTCCCTTATTAGTTTTGAAGTGTGGATTATGTAACAATCTTACCTTTTCCCATGTATGGCATTTCATTATGATTATGATTTTGATAGCTTTTATGTTAGTTGAGGTCTTGAAATTTGAAATTTCATTTAAGAATGTATCATGCTTTATTTATTTGAAATAGTTTATTTAGTTGTCATTATTTGGAATCTCATTGCTTTAACCCACACTAAATAGCATGTTTAGTCCTCCAACATAAAGATAGACATACATGAGGCACTTGTAAACAAAAGAGGAGGAAGAAAGTACATGGAAATTATTAATCTATTAATACATAAATATTTATTTACAAATGTTTATACATACTTTGAGCATAACTCTCTTCACCAAAAATACTTATATGCTTAGATTAGTAGCCTTACGAATAAATTCCCTTCTCGTCTCTCCTACATGGATATAAATAGGAGTGTGTGAGATAAGACCCTTAATAATGGACCCCAAATTTAGGTGTTTAGATATTTTAACATAGAACCAATATGGCATGGAAGGAACATAGCATAGAAAGACTATGGCATATAATTAGACTAGCATAGAAGCACCATGGCATGGAACTAGTGGGGCATAAAAGGACAAGGGTGAAAAATAACCAGCATGAGAGGACCCAGTCAAAGAGGGGAATTAACCACAAGGAAATCAAGAGCATATGACTCAAAATAATAGTGGAAGGCTTGGGAAGCACATAGGAAGTAGGAAATAGTTAAGGAATGATTCTCAAGGGTCACCAACACCTTACCTATTGGGAATTTTGCATCAGCCCACAAGGAGATAGACACATGGTAGTAAGGATCTAGCATATAATGAGTATATAGGGGACATAAAGACCCGAGTCTTTAGGAGACATTAGTTAATAGATCTCCATGACTCTTAGATCATAAAGAGTTCATTGGCCATTTACCGAAGACATTAATGTTGTAAATACTTGGTCATGGATAAATAAGTATAAATACCCCTACATCAAATTATTGTAAAGTGATGGATTTTGGATATCATTTACTGAAGTATAATGTAGATTTTATGGTATTTCAATTAGTTATGTTTTTTGAAAGTTTTAGTTAATTAATAGTTATGCACATATGAGTGTGGGTGGATTAGTTAATACTTAGTGATATATTTATTGAAGTACTTATGGTTGAAATGTAATATGAGTTATATGTATACTTTTACTTTTTTAAGTAATAATTATAAACTATAATGGCATTAATTTGTGTAGTTATGGTGGCCAAGCTTAGTAATGTAAGGATAAAAGTAGTTTATCTCTTATATATAACTTCTAATTAAATATAATTTAAAGCCAAATACTATAAATAATTAATTTTACTACATAACATAACCCATGTGAACTGGTCTCTAGCTACATGCTTTGGGTGAGCATGCAAGACTATAGTCTTGTATGAATGGCCAATTCACTAGCTTTTTGGGGCTACACTTCAACATTAGAACATTACTAAGAATAAAAATCCAACATTTTGGTTTTATTTATGGGACCAATAGTGCTTGTTTCATATTAACGAAAGATTCTTGAATGTATCACCCTTGAGAGTATTGAATAATGTATTACTAGAGTTGTAGTTTTGTGGTTCCTTGCCTTGAACTAGGAGTTTTCACATGGTAGTGGGTAGAATAGAATCTCTACAATGCATTATACAAAACTTTATTTGCTAAGAATATAAATTCATTTACATACTTGGCTATCTGCTTACACTAAAAGTTGATCACATAACTTTGGGAAAAGACAGTCTTGGATGTTAGAATGATAAAGAGATTTAACACAACTTGGAACACCATAGACATGAGATATTAACATCTGGTGGAGAGGAGTATTAAATAGCTAAATTTTGGAGTATGATGTAACTACCTATTCTTATCCTAAACAAGCTAAGTTTTAGTTTCTCAAAGAACCGTGTGGCCATTATATTAGACATTTATCATTAGAATTCAATAATTTATTGACTCCAAACTTGAAACCATGCCAATAGAGAGATAAATCCCTCTTTTCATGAGCTATATATTTGGAAGGGGAATAAATAAGAGTTGGTAAGGTATTTTAGGTTTAGAATGGTAACTAATCAGTGGTCATTATGTAAATTTAAATATGATGAATCTCGATAGAGGATCATAAGAGTAAGTGGCATGAGAAGGGACTAAGAGAACTCAAAAAGTGTTTTTAGGATCCATAAGGAAGAGGAAACACACAAAGAGGAACCCATCACTTTTAAATATTACCTCATGTTGCTTTTATCATATGAAGGAGAAACTAGACAGATAATAGATACTAAAGAACCAAGTTTTAACCAAGCAAGTTCCCCATATAGTGCATGCTCATGCTTTTGAATTAGATGAATTATATATACATAATTGGGATTTAGATAACATGTAATCCAAAATTGATCTTATAAAGGATATTATAATTGAGCTAATTACAACTCATACAAAATTAACACTTTCTTTCCCTCTTCAAGGGAATTTCATAACACAATTTGGGATGCCTAGAGGACCTAACATTTATATTGGCTAGTGTATAGGACCAAATATTATTAATTATCTAAATTCATGCCCCATAGCATGGGAATTACTACTGGAGGCACTGGAGGTAGATTAAGAGGTAGAACGGGAGGAAGTGGTTTATTTCTCTCTCAAGAGATAGGATCTAGAGGTTCTCAATAACCACCAGTGTAAGCACCTCAACTATCAATAGTATATTATGAAATGATGTTTCACTTTCCTAAATATCAAGGCATATAAAATTTATATGAGCATATCCATAAGTGTGAACTTATTTGGAGGGCATGAGGCATCACTTCTTCTAAGCAAAATTCCACCCAATTCATAACTACACTTTTGGAGAAATCGAATAAGTGGTATAGAAAATTTGACCCTTAATAAGTAGTGATTAGCTATGATCAACCTAAAATTACATTCCTTTAGGAATTTTAAAGTCTTGAATTTGAACAACAAAGTATAGATGCATTGAAGGATATAAAGCAAGAACTTATTAAAAGTGTATGGGAATATGATTCAAGGTTCAAAACACTTTTTTTAAAGATATAATTTGAAATCAATTTTTTTCATCATGCAAAATGGTTAATTTAAGGTTTGTTACTTCCTTTCTAATGCACATATCTTAGAAGACTTTTACTAGCCCACACAAAGCCTTGGAATCTTCCCTTCATGTTAAAGCTATTGGTAGTATTGACATTGGGATTAGTACCTTCATGAAATCTCAAATAGATTAAATGGCATCATAGATTGAAAAACTAATTATAAACAATACATATGATACTTGTACTAATCTTTGGTGTAACAATTATGAGTCTAAAGGGCATACTCAAAATAACTACCCTTGCAAGAACATTTATGTTGTACTAAAGTAGTCATGTGAAATATGCCATTAAGAGAATGATGTATGTTCTTGTAATCTCTTGAAATGAGATACACATTAAAAAGTGTCTAAATATTGCAAAACATGTGATTATTACACCCATGACACTAATTATTATTATTTAAATAGTGATATCCATGAAGCATGCAGTGTGGTATGTACCAAAATTCTTTGGCCAATAATTAAGATAATGGTGACTATTATGGTTAAGGTAGAGGATGAAGATGAGTAGGTAGTCATTTACCACCAATAACATGTTACAAGTGTGGATCCCCAAACCACTATCAAAGAGATTACCCATTCTACCCAACATGTGCTTTTTATAAAAAGGACCATCAGTTGAAAGAATGTCTTGACCTATACATGACCATCACTAAGGAGGTAAATGAAAATGGTTTAGGTATGATTCATATTGATAAGCCACATTATCATGTGTGTTCAAAAAATCCAACATCTCAACAAGTGAATATCACTATGTGTAGTGGAGGATAGTCACAATCTACATCTACTCTTATTGAGAAGGTATAGCATGAAAAGCCTCAAGTGAGGAAGTATCTTGATACCCAATAACAAAAGGATGTGCTCTAGGACATTATGACACTAGTATGAGAACTACAAGAATAAATCTAATTTATTAAGGACCAAGAATCAATATAGCATGATCATATGCAAAAGCTAGTATAGCCTCAAAATATGGTGTAAGATGATTTCTAAGAACTATGCAAGTGTATTCTAAATGGGGACATTATCCCAAAACTAAGTATTTGGATTAATAATTAGGTATACACACTAATTAAAACTCAAACTCAAATGAATTAGTAGATTGAGGATCATCATTTTAATCATGCTCAGTGGTAAGATACCCCTATTCCTCCCATCCTTCCAGAAGACAAAGAAATACTAGTGAATGTTTCCATCGATGGTTGGCTAATTTGAGACATTTTAGTTCACACTAGTACTAAAGTTAACATCCTCACCAAAGATGCATGGTGAAAAATGGCTAGTCTATCATTACAATCTTCATTGCACATGATTTTTATGGCTAATAAAACTCATGCTCTACTAATTGGTGTCTTTAATAATTCAATAGTTGATATACTTGAAGTACCATTCAAGGTTGATTTTGTGGTTCTCAAGTAGTCAGATGACTTTCCATCTCTATTGGGGTGACCCTGGTGTTATGAAAAAAATATAGATTTAAGTTTCAAAAAGTGCTACATTAGTTTTGAGAATGTTGACTATCACATTGTTATTCCCCTAGATCAAACACATGGGCCCCCATACATAGAACCTATTAATTTGGAAAAATATATTAACCACATCTATAATGTTACTACCAAAAGTGATGAGCAATGTGATACCACTCTAGATGGTATCCTCTAATGAATGGACACTTAATCCCTTTCTAATATTATAAGTAATGCTTGTAATTATTGGGCCCATAGTGACTATGACCTCACTGGAAGTGTGTGTAGTGCCATTGGTAGTTAGGAAAATTTTCCATGCTAATACCATAAATGCCATAGGTTTGTCTACCTTCTTACCAACTAAGTCATGAGGTTACTAATGATAGATGCACTTTTGGAAAGACTCGATGGATCCCCATGCTTTCATGGATAAATGGAAGTCTGTGACTTTGTCTATCACCTTGGATAATTTTATAACTCTTATAATGATCATTTATGATCCTTAGTACACCTCTTTAATGGTACAACTACAAGATGGTGGTGAACTTATAATGAGAGACTTTTATATTGGGATCAAGTATTCTTATCCTTGTATCACTAGTTCCATCATGATAATTGAGTTAAGGGAAAAATTAACTATAGTATATTACAAGCACCTAAACCTCATATAGAGGCCTACGAGTCAATATGGAAAGTTGAAGAGTCTTACTTACTAGATTACCTATGGGTACATGATTTATATGTAATTTTAGAACCTAGGAAAGGGCATGGTATGTTCATGAAGAGTGACATATGGGAACCCAATTTTGGCATCTATTGAAAGAAAACATGAACTTGACACTATCTTATTCATCTCTAAGGATGGATTTGCACTTCACTCTCTAGGCCATGTGTGAAGTAGTTATTAGTGACCCTGGTCCCATTGAAGATCACTTAAGATATATCCATAATTTCATAGAAGAAGATTTATTTCTCTTTAATAAACCATCAACAAAACATGTTTCTACACCAAAACCAATCCTTGATCAGGATTGATGTGAAGAGATCCATCTAAGGAAATAAAAACTAGTGTTATAAGTAGAAGAAGGTGAAGGGTCTAACCCACTTGACCCTCTATAAAATCATTTAGATGTACCTATGGACTATGGAACATGAGATATTCATGACACTTGTCCTGACACATACCACCCTTACTCTAGCCCCATTCAAACTATTCAGCACAACATCGACATAGAGCAAAAACCAAAAATGGATACTATAATAAATAACTAGATTGACACTAAAATTTCAAAGATATTCAAGTTATTAAAGGAATATCAAGATGTATTTCCAAGAAGCTATAGTGAGATGAAAGTATTTCATCCATCCCTAGGTAAAATTCATATTAAATTAGTTGATGATGCTTAACCAGTTAGAAAAAGTCCATATAAGATGAATCCTAATCTACAAGTGTGTGTAAAGGAAGAAATTGATAGTATGTTATGCACTAGAGTAATCACCCCCATTGATGAATTTGAGTGGGTTAGTCCCATGGTGATTAGTATAAATAAAGATGGATTCATTCAGTTTTTCATTGATTACTAGGTACTTAATGCATCTTGCATCACTGATCCTTTCCTAATACCATTCACAGAGGAAATACTTGAATATATTTCTAGGAGTGAAATATATATTCACATATGGATTCTTAGGATACCATCAGGTCTAGATAGTTGACGAGGATTAACCAAAGATGATGTTTGCTATTGAATGGGTATATTTTGCATATATTGTCATGCCCTTTGGGTTGAAGAATGCACTAATTGTATTCTCATGGGTAGTTGTTGAAGCCTTTAAGGATTTCATCCATAAGTTTCTCCAAGTCTAATTGGATGAATAGACATTCTATGGCTTGGTCAAGGACCATTTCTCTAGTCTATGGATCATGCTTGAGCACTGTTGAATCTTGTAAATATCATTAAACCTAAAGAAGTGTCTATTTACTACACCTTTTAGTGTTCTTTTAGGATACATTATTTATAAGGATGGACTTTTGGTAGATCTAGGAAAAGTATCTATCATTATTCACCTCCCAATGCCCAAGTCTTAGCATAAGTTGTGTCTTTCTAAGACATACAATTTATTATAAGAAATTCATACATGGATATGCAAAGATTGTAGCACCTTTGGAGGAACTCTTAAAACATTATGAGAACTTCATATGGACTTGATCCTACCATAAAGCCTTCAAGGCCTTAAAAGACAAATTGGTTACTACGTTGATCCTCTAATTTCTTGATTGGATAAAACCATTCCATGTCCATATGATGCCTTTAGAATGGTAGTTGGTGAAATCCTTAAATAATCAAGTGAAGGTCACCTTAATCACATAATCTACTTTTCTAGTAGGAAACTTACTCCAGTTGAGTAGAAATACACCATCATGGAGTACAAAGCATTATCAATGGTCTATGATCTATAAATTTTTTGATAATACTTATTTGAAACTCCCTTTGTATTATATAGAGATCATAAATATTTAAAGTACCTATTAAACAAATCTATGTTACATGGATGAATCTACTGCTAAATAGTGTTGTTTCAAGAGTTTCAATTCTCAGTCATTATTAAACCTAAAAAAGATAATTGTAGCCCTAACCATCTATCTTGAATTGATTCTATACAACTACCATATATTATCAAAGATGACTTGCCTAATGTTCAACTCTTTCATGTATTAATATACCTTAGGAGTTGTAATATATTAAAACCTTTTTAACTACCAGCTTAGTGACCAAATATCTAACTCTACAAGCCAATAAATACCTCATGGTCTATGTCACACCCTTTCAACTCATATGAGGGGATCTTTCCAAGCTTACCCATGATGAAATTATTTAGTGTTGTGTCATGAGACATGAGCATTTTTAGGTACTTCAATAAGTTCATGAAGTTATTGTAGGAGGACATTATGCTAGAGAGGCTACTGCATACAAGGTTTTATTGGCCAGATTATGGTAGTCTACCATTTTGAACATGTTAATATATATGTTAATCATAGAGATGCCATGCCTCTATGACCAATTATTTCTCAAGGACCATTTAAAAAGTGGGCCATTGATTTTTTTGGCCATATTACTCCAATTAGATGATGAATAAGTTCTTGGTATATCATCATAGTAATTGATTATCTCATGCATTGGGATGAATTTATGCCAATGAGGGATTGTAGCATTGATAATATTATGTGTTTCATTTGAAAATATATCATAACTCAATTTGGATGACCACTTAGTATTACTAGTGATCACAACACCCATTTCATAAATTAAACTATTCACATCTTACTTGTTGAGTTTAGTATTGCTCATCATAAAACAACACCTGATCATCCACAAGCTAATGGAACTATTAAGGCCTTCAATAAAATATTAGGCATAATAGTCATGAAAATTGGTAATATTAGCTAAATTTATTGGGATGATAGAGTGCATGTGGTACTTTGGGCTTACCATATAATTGATAAGATCTTGAATAAGAACACACCATTCAATTTAGTATATGGCAAAGAGGCGGTCCTCCTGGTTGAGTTCTTGGTACCATCCCTTGAATTGCACATGTTAGACAACTAGATGAGGAATCATACTTGAAGGCATGCTTGGATACTTTTTTATAGCTAAATGAAGTCTATTTCCTTGCTCATTAGAGTCAAGATGTGGAGAAGTGCAAATCGAAAACATGGCATGATCGACACATCAAGCATAAAACCTTTACTTTAGGAATGAAGGTCTTGATATATGACTCCAAGTTCATGTGTCATTATATAAAACTTTGAATTCATTGGGATAGTAATTTTGGAATTCATATAATTTGACCTACAATTGCTTATTGATTACAAAGGTTAGATGACCAATTCCTTCTTAAGCATTACAACAAAAGTTGACTCTAGCCATAATTCACCTCTAAATAGTTAATGTTTTGTAAACAATAAGTCTTATGCCATTAGTCTAGGATTTCTTTATTTCAATAGAAGTGTTGCCTTTATTAATTTCAACATTTCATTAATGTAATTATGTTTAATTTTTGTTCTTATATTTTCATAAAGGACCACGACTCAATTTTAGTGTGGGGTGAAAGATATCTGAATTCATGATTAAAGAAAGGTATGCAAGTTACCTTAGGTGTGAAAGGTACTTAGGATGTGCAAGTTCTTAAAGTCATGAAAGTTAATTAAGGCATGAAATTTATTAAAAACATTAAAACTACATAGCCCAAGGATAGGGTGTTCCCACCAAATAGTTTGAAATTTTGAAATAAATAGAATAGTTATCTTTCACTCCAATGAAAAGCACAAGACATAGTTGTCTTCCACCTTAAACAAAGTTATAGGATGAGGCATGTCATTCATGAAAAAAATAGTGGTTGTAATAAATGTGCCAAAATCATGACAAGACATAACCATTAAATGCATTTATGGTGAGAAGTGATGATCAAAAAATAATGGCCATTAAAATTGCATTAATGATGAGAAGTGATGGATGAGATAAAAGGGGATATTAAATGAAAGTTAACCTCCTAAATCCTATAAAAATACAAGTGATCTCATTTTTAAATTTTATCTTTGCTTTCATTTGAGATTATAGAGCTAAGAGTGAAGAAATACTAGATTCAAGAGCAAAGAGATTAGTTTTTATTCTCAAGTGAGTAAAAAATCATCCAAGATATGTAATAAAAACATAGGATAAATGTTAAAATATGACCATGAAAAGGAATAATTTTAGTTGTAGGTTATAGGGGAAGTCTTCCATTAAATTTCAATGAAGCTCAATAAACCAAAGTTGCTAACATAGAAACCATGTATTCCTTTGAGAACATTGGACTACCATACCTCAACCTTTAAAATCCTTGGATGGTGATGCAGCCTAAAAAAAGGCATTAAGGGTTGATCCATTTACAAAAATACCATAATGAGAGGAATTACTTGTAAGAGAACTGATATTCATTAGAGAAGAAACACTTGAATAGTAGGCACAGTGCACAAAAAGAGGAGAAGCTAGTATGGTGTAATAGGAAAAGAAGATGCAATCATCTCTACCCCACCATTGATGATTGAAGAAATACATTACCTAGATATGGTATTGTGTATAAAGAACTAGGTATCCAAGGTACCCACTTGTATAATTTTTTATTACAACCATCATCAAACTAGGAATGAGGTTGAATTGCAGAATGACTACTAGGTTGAGCATCAAAATACCAGAACTAATTGGTGTATAACCTCAATATATTCAATGCCTTAGATGTTATGGGGTTGTTTTAATTGTTTAATTTTCCTTAATTTTTAAAAACCATAGAGGCAATCAATTTCTTACTCTCGCATGTCCATGAAGACTACCTTTACTTCACCAAGAACAACATGAAGATCACACTCAAGAGGATAAGCAAGGTATCGAGACTATAATGTTTAGGGTTAGATGTAGAATATGACTTGGGAAACACTGATATACCAAAATCAATGCCACCCCATTCACATCAAGAACCTACAAAACCCTACCCTCTAGGTTATGACATGAATTATAATGACCAAGATCAGTGGCATTGATCATTAAAAAGAGGTAGACATCGCCCACATCTATATTTCCCACCCAGTTATTAAAGGCTTAAAGTATAATTAGGATATGTAGTTTAGCCACAAAATCATTAAGGATGTGGAGAAGGCCCATCAGATACCTAGTCATAGGTTTCCATGGGGAGAATTTTTATTTTGATGGTGTTTGATGAGATTAGTGTACCATATTACACCATGGGAGTGTTAAAGTGGGCATGCCTACCTAAGAACAAGTCCCTTGATGAGAACTATAAGGCATTCACTTTCCCAGGGCATATCACCCCCTCCTACAAAATAAAAAATTAAGTCTTGGTTTGATGGGATGAATGAGAATGAATGGTGCATACTAAAGGATTTACCCACCTTGGCTAGTGAGAAAATGTAGTTTTCTATGAAGCAACACTTCTCTCTAGTGAATATTAAGATGGTCCATTTTAGATAACTCTATACATGGATGAAGATACCTTATGCCATTTTTACATGGTACTTCATGAACTTAGTGAACCATATTTACAATGCGCAGCTAATTAGCTTAGAGGTAGACAAAATTAACTTGGAGATTCACACTCGCCATAAGATGTATGCCTATCTAGGAAAGAAGGCCTATAGGGAGAAGAAGGAGACTGACCAAATGAATATCAAGGTCAAGCCAATATTAGTGGGAAAATAGGTAAATAATTTGTTCCACATGCTATGGCCTAGGCATAAGAGTTTAAATGGTATAGAACATGCATGGTAAAATCTCCAACCATTGCCTCTCTTAAAGAAGAAGCAAAATAGGCACAATGTTGGCACAAGCTCATAGTAGGTTCCTCAAAAATGGTAGAGGATTGCCCAAGTACCATAGCTTATCCCCTCACCACCAAGACCTTCACCTCCCCAACCTTCTTCATTGCACCCTTCTCCACCTCAACCTTTACCTCCTCAACCTTCTCCACTATGCCCTTTTCCACCTTGACCTTTACCTCCTCAAACTTATCCACCATGCCATTATCCACCTTTCCCCTCTCCTCCCTAACCTTCTCCACCCAAATTTACAACTATGTAGGTCCCTCCACCTTCTCCCCTACACATTCCTCTACTTCAACCCTTACCTCCCAAAAATTCACAAGCATATTCATAATCAAGGGTTGTACCATAGTGAGCTACAAAATAAGAACCCAAGTAAGAAGTCTTTGTAATCAAGAAGGAAGAATCAAACTCCAAATTTGAGAAGATAACATCCGTAGTATATGAATAATATGCCGCCTTCAAATACTCAGCATTGGATATTCAAGCTCCATATGGTGATGATAGGAGATGGTGAAGATTATCATATGAGTGGAATGGCTATTGGTAACACTTATTTAGCTACCGATGTAGAGGTTGAGCTATTAGAGTGAAACCCAAATAAAGGGAATCAGTCTACCAAGTCTAAAGAAGAACCTACCATTGATGTATCCACCAATCTATGCATCTAGTATCAAATGGGCATCCCTAATAGGATGATATATTTTTGGATGTACTTTTCTCCCTAAGATGCAACCTTGGATACAAGGTGATAGATGTCCTTCCTTTTGGACATGTATAATGAGGAGTGCCATTTTTGTCTCCCTCAAGATAGACTTCTCTTAGTTATTTATGTTATAGCACTACCCAAACCATTATGGGTTGATCCCCAAAACATCGCCCATTTGTAATTTAACATGACATTATTGAATATGGATTTTTAAGTTACACACTAGAATATATTGTCATACTATAATGCACATGATGCAAAGATGAAACATGCCTAGGTGGTGTGTAGGTATGAGAATAAAGTTTATACCAAGAAGGTGCTCATAGAGTAAGTGGCTACTTTGAAATAACAAGTAAAGGATGCCATGGAGGTTAAAGTTAAAACATTGAATTTATGAAAAACAATTTTGGGCCTAGAGCTAGCTCAACTAGAAAGAGTACCTCTCAATGGGGATGTTATTAATAAATTAGATACCTTGGTTAATCTATTTTTGAATAAATATAAAGAGTAGCCCACACCAATGAATAATTCATTGGCATTAGTAGAATAATTCACCAAGGTGGTGGAAGTGTGTAACTACACCCTTGAAAGAGTTGGGGAAGTTATCCCCATTTTAGATGAAATTTTGTAAGGCCAGCATGATCGAGTAAAATCTTGGAGGCTCAATATCATGTAGAGAAAACACAAAGGAAAAAAATGGTTGATGTTAACCTATTAATAAGGGATCATTTTGAGCACACAAAATCATTCAAATATATGGAAACAATGGAGGAAAAAACAAATACACATCTCCAACAATTGAATACTAGTTTTGTATCCCTTCGAAGATAGGTTATTGGTGAAGTATAAAAATTAGAAGACATCCAAAAGGATTCCAAAACATCCCTATATGATTTGGTTAAGAAGGCCAACAAGAGTTCTAACCAACCTAAGGAGATGAAAATGTGTAAAGAGGCCATTGAAGTAATAACTACTAAGTTTCTCGACACATTGTCACATTGGGACATTGTCAAGAAGAAGATTGAGAAAATAAGACCTAAATTTTTAGTAAAGGCTACTAGCAATATTTAGTCTAGGATGGACTAAGAGCATAGTTTGGGGTGATGTTGGACCCCAAGTTTTTTCTAAGTGTTTTGATATTTTGGCATAGAATCGACATGGTCTGAAAAGAACATAGCACATAAAGACTATGGCATAAAAATATACTAGTGAAAAAGCACCATGACACATAACTAATGGGGCACAAAAGGATAAGGGAAAAGAATCACAAGCACAAGAGGACCTAGTTAAAAATTAGAATTAACCATGAGGAACCCAAGAGCATATGACTCAGAATAGTATCAGAAGACTTAGAGAATGCATAGAAAGTGAGAGATGGTTAAGGAATGATTCTCAAGGGTCACTAATACCTTACCCCTTAGGATTTTTGCACCATTTCACAAGGAGATAGACACATGACATCAAGGATCTAGCATAAAATAAGTATATAAGGGTCACAAAGAACTGGGTCCTTAAGAGATATTAGCTAATAGACCACCATGATTCTCAGTTCATAAAGTGTTTGTTGGTAATTTACTCAAGTCATTTGTGTTGTAAATACTTGGTTAGGGATAAAAAGGTATAAATACCCCTACATGAAAGCATTGTAAATTTATGGATTTTGGATATCATTTGCTAAAGCATAATATAGATTTTATGGAATTTTAATTTGTTCTGTTGTTTAAAGTTCTAGTTAATTGATAGCTATGCACATATGAGTGCAGGTGCCTTAGTTAAGACTTAGTTTTATCTTTGTTGAAGTACTTATGGTTGAAATTTAATATAAGTTCTATGCATACTTTTACTTTTTCTAAGTAACAATTCTAAATTTCAATGGCATTAATTTGTATAGTTATGGTGGCTGAGTTTATTAATGTAAGGATCAAAGTAGTATATCTCTTCTTCTATGTAAATTCTAATAAATATAAGTTTAACCCAAATAATATAACTAATTAATGTTATTATGCAACATAAACCATGAGAATTGGTATCTAGTTACACGCTTAGAGTGAGCATGAAAAACCATAGTCTTGCATGAAGGGCCAATGTGCTAGCTCATTGGGGATACACTTCAATTTTATAACATTATTAAGAATAAAAACCCAACACTTAATTATACATCAATTAAAATTATAAAATTATCCTAGGCTATATCAAAACAAAAAATAAAACAAAAGAAGTGGCATATGCCTCTTATCAAATTACATAGTTGGTATTGTACAAGTTATGGCTTTAGACTATTGATATTAAAATACCTAAGAAGCATTCCCCTATTAAGAGTATGAAGATTACATGTACTAGTTTCCAAAATACTATCAATTATATATGTTCCAATCTAATGGATTTGTATCTTGTCAAGGTGTTTGAGGTACTTATAATCATACATAGGTACGTGAGAACCTTCAATTAGTATTTTTCCTTTGATATGTTTGTCATGTCATGCCTATTATTGGGACTTCTCAATGGATTAGATCCATGTTTAAAGAATGCACCTCTCATCTAGCTTTTATAATTCTTCAAGGAACACTATGTGGGATTCAAGGTCATACAAATGACCAACTTGGGTTATATGAAGATATGGAACCAAAAAATTAATAGTAAATATAGCCTCCATGTTGACTAATAATTGGAAAGGATAGAATTATTGAGTCATTTATAGTTGGTTTAGTATGCCCATAGGGAAACTAATACTTGATCATCCTAGTTTGTGTATACTAATTTTTTTTTTTTTGAGAAAATGGCCTTATATTATTCTTAATTCCTCTATAGTGTAGTTATCCTATGGATGGTGGGGTGAACTATTGTGATGAGAAACCATGAACTATGATAAGAGGATCTATACTATCATATAAATGAATTAGGTTCCCCTATCACTAGTCAAGATTAGGAGGCATCCAAATTTTATAATAACATTTTCCCTTGTGATTATAGTGAAATTCTTTGTGGGTATAGCCTTAACCCATTGGTTGAATTAGTTAGTGGAAAAAAATATGTATCACATGCTAGTCCATCATACAATAGGTAAAACAAGCCCTAAAAACCAATATACCATTTTTCAAAGGGGGCCTATGCAAGGATTGGGATAAGTGGCATCTCATCTCCATGGTTTGGATTCTTGATCCTCTAAAAAACATCACACTTATGAGTATATTCTTTGGCATCATGAAAAATAGTTGGCCACCAGAGTCTTAAAAAGAGGATCTTTTGAGCAGTTGCTTCATTGGTGAAGTTTGATCCATTAATCCCTTCATGGGCATCCTACAAGATAGTTTTAAATTAATTGGTAAGTCCACATCACTAAAACACCTCATCACATCCTTACTTGTATATTTTTCCACTGATAATTTTATAAGGATTAATGTGAAGGTTCAACTACTTCTCTTTATTGGTCAGATTCTCTAGGGAAATACCTGAAGTGAGGAATGTCATGATATAGATCAGTTCCTCTAGTGCACATCATACCTTATATATTTATGTTTCATGCATGACATCCTCAATAGGCTATGTATCTTCACTGGTGGTGATCTGAGAAAGGTTTTCAAGTCTCTTTTTTTTTCCTAACTTAACTACTACTATGAACTAAAATTATTGAAGTAGTATAATCCATCAATAGATATGTCCATGAAGAATGAGTTTAATGACCAAGTATTTTAGGTAATTTTCATCCATAAAGAAAATAAATGGGGTAGATAATAGGTACTATTGTAACTTTTAGAGTACGTAGACCATAGCTAATGATTCTTATTCAATGTTCATATAATTTTATTATTTAGGAGTAAGATTTTGACTATATTGGTCTTGTTCTCCTTAGTCTAGGATAAAATAGAACTAATATCCATCTTATAATCATCAACATGGACATGAAAAGGGGTATTATGATCTGATAACTACAAGATAAGAGTATAGGACAACTTATATTTTAGTTTTTCAAAGGCTTCCTCCTATGCTCTTTCCCATCATAATGGTTTATCTTTCCACATAAGTTATTTTACGGGCACAACTAACTTTTCATAGTGTTAGATGAACTTTAGATAATAATTGATGTGTCTAAGAACACATGTACCTCACAATTATTGGTAATCACCTCGATTTTAATAATTGATACTACTTTTGTAGGATCCACCAAGATTTTATCCTTACAAATGGCATGGCCAAGAAAGGTGCCAAATGTCATGGTGAATAAACACTTTCTTAGATTGATATAAATATGTAGTTATCAACACCACTTGAACATGAGTAAAATTATCATGGTGATCCTTCATTATCCCATATACTATCCATCCATCCAAGTACACTTAGATAAATTGGTGGAAAAATAATTGAAATCCATAACAATAATGCATGAGAATATATTGAGATCATTTTTAATCCTAAAGGGCATGATATTTTATGCAAATGATCCCTACTTGATAGAAAATGTGGTCTTGGCCTTATCCCCTTATTATATCTAGACTTCTTGGTATCTTGAGAAGCCATATATAAAGTTGTATATCTCACAGCCTATAACACCTTAAATAATTTCTTCAGTAAAGGGAGTTGGAAAGAGGTCTGTGATATTGGTTACCTTTAAGAGATGGTAATCCACAAAAATTTAAATGGACCCATCCTTATTAATACTAATAACCATGGTAATTACTCATTCACTCTTGTACAAGATATATGATGCATGCAAGCAACATGTTCTCAATATCATTTTTTACCTTAGCTCGTAGGTTAGGGTTCATATGGTAGGGCCACTAATTGATAGTCCATGTGCCCTCAACCAATTTGATCTTCATTTTTCCTAATGAATAGGCCACTCCTTTCATCTCCATGAAGCTTCTAGGAAATAGGTCTTGGAATTATCAAAGCAATTCCATAATGAAGGTAAGTTTTGCATGAGACTAGTAATCCCCAATGGATGTAATTTTAGGTTCTTCTTATGTTCCAATGTTTGCTTTAATGGTATTTAAGGGCTTTTAATAGCACTAGTTTTTTTATGAGGGTGTGTTTACTAATTTTTTATTGACTTGAGTGGTATCAATAGGTAGGAGACTCATCTCTCCCTTATTGGGTTATTATTCAACTTTGTACATCATTTTATCTTTTCCCTTCCTATACTACCAATTCCTATCTTTCAATTTTCTTCACTTGAATCATTTTTCATGCTCTAATTCTCAAAATTTTTGATAGGCTGGCCCATTTCTCTTTATATAGATGTATCACTTATTCTTCCATTACTATTTCATCCTTAAATATATAATGATGGATTTACTAAAGGGGCTTAGTCAACCTTGGTTTTTTGGATTTTAATGTAAATATATGTACAATATATTGTTTCAACATTTCCCATGTTGGAATTTATCTTTATGTTTCTGTTATAATATACCATGTGCTTGCCTAGGTACTTAATGTCCACTATAAGGCATGGACCTAGAGATGAATAGGTAAATAGGAGGGAAATTTTACCCACGTGTCCTCACATTCCTAAATGTGTATAATAGGTTCTAAACTTCCACTATATACTAGAATATTTTGTTAGTGTTTTGTTTCCTTGAATCAGATGCATGTAGCTTCCTTAATCCTTGCTTAGGTGGGTAGGTTGGGTATGTGGGTATCCCACTAATGCATGAAGATATTATTTAATGTATATACCATGGTATCCACATGATCTTACTCATTTTTTATTACTACCTTGAGGTCCCAAATGTATGACTCAATATGCCCTATCCCTATGAAATGAGTTAGTCTTGAGAGTTACCCTTTGATGATGTGTGAAACCCTCTTTATCACTTTCATCACTCATAGGACCCAATTTTTTCTTTGATGAATAATATGGAATTTATCATTCCTCAACCATTATCCTTCTCTCTTAAATATAAATTTCATTTTCATTCTAAATATATTATCCATCTTATCATTGGTATCAGAGCTTGGAATTTTAGTCATTTTTTTAATTCTTTCTCCTTAAAATATAGTTGTACAGCTTGTTATTTTCTTAGCAAATGAAAATTATTCTTTGTGACATTGAATGTCATTAAAGGCATATCATATTGATGGAGATTGGTGGTTTGACTATCTCATTCACTGATGATTGTGTGGGAGGATTTTTTTTGTTGACAAAATTTAAATTTTGTGTTATTATTTTGCAATCTCTACTCCTCATGGATTGTGTATTAATGGAAGTTGATTCTTTTCAAACTTGTCAAATGCTATTGAAGGCATTTTGACTATATTTGGACTATGTGTTGTCTTCTTGGAAGGCATTTTAAAACTATGTGTATTTTTATTAAGTACCTAAAAGATCTTACAATTTTGGATTGTGTGGAAAATACTTGCATCATATTACTTGGAAGACCTAATCAATGCTAGGTGTAATAGTCGATGGAGATATATTTACCTACCTACATGTAGTTCCTTTAGACTACACAAAAGATAATTTGTTTGAGATGCCACATGGAGTATTTCTTCATAAATTTGTGAAGCTCTAAGCTACACTTATTACATGGAGACAAAGTAAGTTACATATATCTTATGTGAGCCATAAATCACTACATGGGAGACGTGTGGAATAATTGAAGAGTCTTGCACAATTGACTGGAAAGTTTTCTTTCCACAGATATATTGGAGGATTTATTCCTTCATTTTATTATATATATTCCAATATTGGAATTCCATTCTTATATATAAGACAAATAAGGAGAGAGAAATATTCATTTTTATGCTTTTTTCATTAAAAAACAAAATTTCAATTTTCCTTAAATGCTAAATTTTGAATTTTATACACATTTTAATTCAAAATCATTTAAAATTTGGTTCAATTTATCATTGAAATTGCCTTGAGTAAACTAATCTAAGCAAAATTAGAAAACAACAACCAATTTTCACAATTCAAGGAGAAATAATGAGAGCTTCTCTTTTTACCCATTTATGTATGTCAAAAAACATAAATATAAAAATCAAGAAAAACCATGTATATTGATGTATGAGGTTTTATTTTTAATCCTGTGTTAATGATAAAGAGAATAATTTTCAATAAATTTGTTTATATAGAAAAGGGGACCATTTTGTAGTGATAAGGAACCAATTGGGGTTAAGCTAAAATTCAAACAAAAAAATCTCAAAACCATGCATTCCATCAAATCTATTATTGACATTACTTTGACTAATAAAGATAATTGTCTAGAATGGTCTTGGAAAGTGGATAACACACTCATATTTAATGATATATGGTTTGATATTTTCAATGGGGAAAAACAACTAGTTGAACGAATAGGGAATGCAAAGGATACTCTGACATAGAAGCAAAAAAACTAGAAGGCATTAGCCTTGATGAGGACATCAGTGGATACAAATGTGTTTCATCATATACAAGGGTGCAATACACCATGGGAATAATTTAACAAACTAAATTACCTATATGATTCCCACTTAGAATTGGAATTCATTCAATTACAGTTGAAGTTGTTCAACCTAGATTTGAAATATGGTGATGTGATGAGATTGACTTCAAATATATGTGTTATCAAACGTGATTTCAAAGTAATAGGTGTCAAAATTGACATATACATGACTGCATTCATAAAATCCCTTCTTCCCAACTATATGTATACACATAATATTTTCAAAATTTATTGCTTACTAACACTTTTTATCTTAAAATACCTATCAAGTCTTAATATCTCTAAGTGCATGCCTTAAGGGGTGCATCAAGAATGGGGTGGGTAAACCATTGGTGCTTCATAAGATTATTGTCCCTTTTTCCACTTGCCATATACACACTTATCTCCTAAAATCCATTTACCCTAATCTCATTATTCTTAGTCCTACCCATTCTTATTATGTTCATGTTTTAACCCTCCTTTCTTGCCTTAACACCTTGTTGTCTCCAAATCTTGCACCCTAGAAGAGAGTGTTTAATCCTCTTCAATATTTGGGCAACATTAGAATGTTTCTAGCCATGTGGGTATGCTTATAGAGGAAATGAACCTCTAGATTTAAAGGGGATAGCTCCCTAAATGTATCTCTACAAAATAACCTCTATCTAAACAAATTTGATCTAAAGGAAAAGAGTTATAAATTGCACAAAATGAAACCTACTCTAAGATTACTGATGCACTGAGATTATCTTCCATGTGAATGTCATATTATAATACATAATATAGAAAAATGTATAGACCATTTTTAAGATCTAAGGGAATCTAACACAAGTATTTATATATAGAGGCAATATGTGTAAAATGACACAAGGTAAATAAATTTAAAATAAAACTTTGCACATTCCAAGAATAGTTATACACTTATACCAATTCGACACACTTGAACATAATCTATATGACCTATTAGACTAAGAAATCTTACTCAGGCATGAAGGATAGAGGATAGAAGGATGTAAAATAATCACTTACTATCACTATACATCTCTTACACACTCAAATAATTATCCAAAAACTTAAAATAAATATACTTATACTAATGCTTAAAGGCAGAATCTAACATCAATCCAGCAAGGCTTGACCATACACTATGTGGTCATTTTTACACTAGCCCAAAGGATGTATTTATAGTAGAAAATAAGTGAGAGGATGAGACCTTTGGTTCTAGAAATGGGAATCAATCTATTAGGAGTCTCCATATTTAGTTTCAACTATATTTTCAAATAATGCTCATTTGGGCCACTTGATTGATCCATGTCACCTCAAGTGGTTACATAGCTAGGTTGCTCTCTCAAAGATTCTTTCCCAATGGTTGTTCTAGTAAAAACAAGATATTTTCAAGAGGAGTAATTTCATCAATTAGTTATAAAAATGAGATTCCACTTGTATATTTTTCCTAATGCTAACAATTTCTCACTAGCTTGCTGAGGTGTGCAACGGTGTAGGGAAAAGTCACTTTAATTTTGTTGGCCTTGGAGGGGAATCAATTGGAGTCTACATTTACAATCAATTATTTCATTGATTTGCCATCAAAAAATGATGTAGATCATTATCTTATCAATAGTGAGATGGGCCTCATTTTCATCTATTTGGGACCCATTGTTTAAACACTAATGGCTAGCTCATCACCTTGAATTTGATGCCCATATAGATATCATTTTATTGGAGCCATTGCTTCATGACATTTTCTTATACCTTTGCTTCAGCATCTTCCTAAACAATCTTCCCACATACCCTTTTCCTCAATAGAATTAACCTCTCAAGCCCCTTCTCTTTTCTCTAAAATAATCTTTCTTTCAAACTTTTTATAAGTGTCCCTTCAAAAAAATTCCTAAGGACACTTTTTCCAAGAATAACCATTTGGAATTTTCATTTTACTTCTTAGAAAGCCTAAACATGCCCTTTGGCATTTTTAAAATGTCCCTTTAGAAAGCTTGAACTAGACATTTTCCTGAGAAGAGACCTTTCAGACTTCTTCCAAGTGTCCCTTCAGGATTTTGAAAAGGAACTTTCAGACTTTCGAGAGAGCACCAATTCCTTAAAAAAATGCAAAGGACCAATTCCTAAGAAAAGACCTTTTATAAATATTGCAAAGGACCAATTCCTAAGAAAAGACCTTTCTGAAAGTGTCCCTTCAAACTTTTTGCAAATGTCACTTCGTAAGAGAAAAGACCCTTCGGTAAAATTGAAAATGTCCCTTCAAAAAAGTTACAAAAGACACTTTTCCTTCAAAAATAATGAATATGCCTTTTTGAAATTCTGATATGGACCAATTCCTTGAAAGAACAAACCCTTCAAAAAAGTTACAAAGGACACTTCCATGAGAAAAATACCCTTCAAAAAGATTATTTTAGATAAAATGTCCAAAACAATTCATTCAAAAAAGTTGAAAGAGACAATTCCTTCAGAATTTTTGTTTCAGACAAATTTTTTGAAATAATTCCTTTGAGACTTGAACAAAAATCCCAAATTAAAATCTTGTTGAAAGAAATAACACTTGAGAAAAAAGACTAAAATAACACTTGTAAAAGACTGAACAAAGGCTTTTGAAGGAAATAAAACTTGGTCTTTTTTGATGTGGGGATAAACCAATTAAGAATACTACACTTAGCCAAAATGAAAAATACAAAACTAGGTATGAAAATTGGCAAACATTCTTAGAAATTCTTAGGGGAGGCATGCTTGCTATGCCTAAGACTAGTTGCCTAAATCATTCAATTAGGCATGGAGTCACACATATAGGCACTGAAAAATGACTTGAACATACTTTTGGCTCAAAAACACAAGCTAGATTGATTCACCATGCACAAATGTAGAGACACACACCAAACAAAAGGAAGGAAACACACTTGTGCTATAAAGCACTTAAGGAACACAATAGTAAACAAATAAAACACACACCTAAACTACTATTTACAAAATAGACTCACAAGGGCTAATAGCAAGACTTCAGATTTATCCCATTCATAGGGATGGGCAATTCTTCTCCATTCATCTTGGTTAGCTAGAAAGAGTTTCTCTGCTTGTACTTGTTAATGATGTAAGGGCCACTCCACAAAGTGTCAAACTTTATATGTCTTCTTGGTTTTGCTTTATCCTCATCTTATTTTAGAACCAAGTCACCTTCTTTAAATACTCTTTCACTTGCTCTTTTATCAAAGTACTTCTTCATGAGTGTTTGGTGGTGTTCCATGGCCTTGTGTGCAATCTCTTACTTCTTGCAGTTACATTAGTTCTATCAACCTAAATTCCATTAGAGAATTTTCAAGTAGTTCCAATTGATGTGAAATATCTAGAGTAGGGAGTTATTTAGATATGGATAGCTTTGCCTCTCTCCCATAAACAAGCATAAAGGGAGAGTTACCAATTGATCTCTTAGGAGTAATCCTATCAGCCCATAATGTTATCTTCAACTTGGTGTGCCATGCTCTTTGATTATCCTCTAATGTCCTCTTGATGATCTTGATGATCTTGGAGATTCTTGTTAGTATATTCCTCCAACACATTACCTTGAGGGTAATAGTTGGATGAGGTACTCAAGTAAACTCCATTCCTATTTTCCCAATCAAAATTTTTAGAACTTATAAAAGTAAGTGCATTATCATAAATGATAACATGAGAAACTCCAAACCTTCTTATAATGCTCTCATATAACTCCAAGATAGAATTTTCACTTTCTTCCTTTAATGTAATAGCCTCTACCCACCTTGTGAAGTAGTTATTAGTAGTCAATATCCATTTGTGTCTAAAACTTGATGGAGGGTTGATTATACCAATAAAATCAAGGCCCTATTACATGAAAGGTTGATCTACTTGGATAGGATTCAATGAAATGGATGCAAATTTATATTTGCCTACAAAGAAGGCACATTGAGGACACATCTTATCCCAATGGTAACAATACTTAAAAAGACTAGGCCAATAGTAACCAACCCTCATTATCTTTTTAGCTGTCATCCTAGGAGAGAAATGACCTTTGTCTACACCATTGTGAAACTTTTCTAGTAGCATATCAAACTGATCACTATTGACACACCTCAATAGCACACCATTCACATCTTTCTTAAAGATAACACCATCTACAAGATAGTATGGAATGGTCTGTAATCTACAAAAACATCTTTTGAGATTTATTCAAGCCATTAGGACACTCACCATTTTAAAGAAAACTAATGATGTCTTGTGTCCAACTTTGAAATTGTACATGATTAGTTAGTTGGGGTTGAACTTGGTTGATCAATACTTCCTCATTTTTCCATTGGAAATTTGAATCTAAATGATCACATAATCCTTTTCTTCTTACCAAGTTTGTAACCTTAATATCCACATCATACTCCATCACCTTTGTAATCCACCCAACTCTCTTTTCATTAAGGTCTTTGCTTAGGAGAAACTCTTTGGTTCTAGGATGAGAAACCATGACATGTATCTTATTATTTTAAACCATGTATTTGAACTTATTTAATCCTATTATCATAACTAGATCGTACTTCTAAAATAATTTATACCTAACCTCATAATCTTCCAATCATTGGCTAAATAATGCAATTGGTTGCTCTACCTCTTCATCATTATTTTGCATAAGCATAGTTGAGATTGTATCAAGGTTATAAAAGGTATAGAGTATGAAATATTTGGAAAATTTTGGGTTCAATAAAGTAGGATATTTTTAAATTTATTAGTTTATTACCTCAAAACTACTCTTACCTTCCTCTGTCTAAACAAAATCTCAGTTCTTGTTGAGTATGGTTGTGATAAGCTTTACCACAATTGAAAAGCCTGGAATAAACCTTCTTACAAAGTTTATTTTTCCCAAGAATCTTTGAATTAATTTCTTGTGTTGATTCAAAGACAAGCCTAGAATATCCTCAATCCTCTTGGGGTCAAAAGGCAAGCCTTCTTTTCAAACAATATGACCTAATAATTTACCTTCATGGACAATAAAGATGCACTTTATTGAATTAAGGGATATTCCATACTCTTTACACTTCTCAAACACCTACCTTAGATGTTCCATATGATTAATATCACCCTTTGAAAAAATATTTATATCATCAGGTACATAAGCAAAAACCAATTGATCAAACCCTTAAAATCCATGTCCATTGCCCTTTGAAATGTAGCTCCAAAATTGGATAAACCAAATGGAATATTTCTATAAGAAAATTTACCTCATTTTTTAGTGAAGGATATATTTAATTTATCCTCTTCATTTACCAATATTTTATTATAAATTGAGTAACCATCAAGAAGAGAGAAGCATTGAGAACCTGAAACAACTTGTAGAATTTGTTCCATGGAAGGTAGTGGATAATGATCCTTGAGAGACACTCTATTAAGATATCAAAAATCCACACAAAGTCTAATATATCCATTATTATTTTAGATAGGTACAATATTAGCCACCCAAGTTGAGTGTTTCATAAGAAAGATAATCCTAGACTCAATCAGCTTGGTCAACTCTTTCTTCATGAGTTCTTCTATCTTGGGATTGATAGGTCTTTATTTCTACCTGAATAGTTTAGCTATAGGTTATAAATAAATGGTGTGATAAGCTAGACTTGGATAAAACCCTTTAAAATATTTATATTCCCAAGAAAATATGTCATGGAACTCTTTACATGATTCAATAAAGGCCTACCTCTCAGACAGGGAACATACCTTACCAATTTTCAAAAGCTTGTCCTTGTAAATCATGACTCTCTCATAGTTATCTTCTTTCATTGACATGATCACTATTTATTTATTATTTTGATAATCTTCATTTTAAACACTCTCCAAATTAATCCATCCCCTTAGGTATCCTTTTTATCTTCAACTAAATAACTTGTTCTTCATATTGATCATGTAGTCTCCTTTGGTTCCTCAAGGAGAATCCTACTTCATTTTGTAAGAAGTGTGTAATGTGTTCATCACTTTAAAACACTTTCCATGACACTTCATTATCTAAAATATAATGCCTCATAATGATCTTGATATGGGACTGATCCTTCTCCTTCCATACATCATCAACTACATCAAATTGTGCTCATATGGCAACCAATCTATCATCATGTTTATTTGAATCCCTTGGTATGGGTTGTATGTTGAAGGCATCAAATTATTCAAGTAGGTCCCATACCCTATGCTTGTAGTACTTAAACAAGAAATTCTTGGTTGTATCCTAATTTCTCACTTGATGGATGACCAATTCACTATCCCCATAAACTTTCAAATTCTTTATCCTTCTCTTCTTTTCCCATTGGAGGCTGTGAATTAGGCCTTCATATTCTACCACTTTGTAGGTGATACTAAAGTGGAATTTATATGAGTAGTAGTATTGATTATTTGATGGATAAACTAACATAATGTTAGATCCTACACCCAATTTTCTTCTTGAGCCATCAAAAAACATTTCTCATATTCCTTCAAGTTTGTGGTCTTAATTAGTGAGTGAAGGGATTGAAACATCTTTTTTGTGTATATAATAAACTCCCAAATCAGTTTATTCTATGGAAGTATATGGATCAATTCCATGTATTTTAGTGTTTTAATTATCAAGGAAAATATTAGAAATACCTTCAAGGGGGGATGATGCTTCACCATCCATGACAACTTCTTCTTCTTTGTTAATTAGACAATTCTGATATGAACTTGTCTCCATGTATGGCTCAATATGAAACCTTGCTAAGGGTTGAGTCCTTATAGTAACCTTGGTTCCATATCTTGTTTTAAAATATATAAAATATCAATCAATAAAAAGGTACCCTCCTATCTTACCCATGAAGTCCCTTGACAAGCAGATAGCAAAATGGGTTGGAAGGTCTACCACCACAACATCTTGTATAATGGGGAAACTTGGGCAATTGTGTAGAAAGACTTCAAAACCCCTGACTAATCCCATTGTCCTGGTTGGAGTCCCATCAAGCTGAAACACACCTTTTCTATGTGGTTCATACTTTAATCCTAACTTATCATCCACCACCTTAGGTATGATAGTGGTATTAGGTCCACTATCTACAATACAATTATGAACCAACTTATCTCCCATAATGAGTGTGAGGTAGAATGGTGGAGGATTTTCAGATTTGGTGGAGGGTTCTAAGACATTATTTGGATATTTTTTAATGGCTACACTCTTGTGTTTTGAATTTTGAGGGGATACATGAATATTTTCAATTTGTTCTTATAAGAGCTCTTTTTGACCAAGCATATGCAAGACTTCCCAAAGAGATATGTTTGTCTTGGTATTCTTCAAATAATAAAAAATGTTTATAGGGGAAGTATTTGCCCTTTCTTGGATTATTGAAGGTAGTGAGGGAGTTTGAACCTAATACATTATAGGCTTGATAACCCTACTTCCATTCTGACTTTGTTGAGGAGCATGACTAATAGTAGGTATTAAAATAGGATTCATACCTTGTGGCCTTAGAGAGGCATCACTTGGAGTCACATGTACTCCTAAAACATCTCATAGAGATCTCTTCTTGGATCTCATATTGTCTAAAATTGACATGATTTAATTCAACATGTAATCATCCTTTGCTTAAAAGTTCATCATACCTATACTTTGGCTGCTACCTTCTCCATCAATATCCCTTTACATGGGATTCACTTCTTTTGATGTCATGTAAGGAGTATTTTCTTCTTGAACCACCAAAGCTTGGTTGATTTATTCACCATCATGCATAAATTGACCTTGAGTTTGTCCCCATTGGTCCAAATGATCCTCCCCTTAGACCAGGTTAGCATGCACTAGAACAACAGCCTTCATGGAAAGAGTGGAATTAGGATTATAAGCATTGGGCTACCTATTAAAACCTTGTTCACCTTATCCTCTTCCTTGGTAGTTGTATTAGGATGGAACTCTATAGCCTTATTGAGGATAGTATTGAGGGTTAAGTAGAGCACTTACCTAAATTTGAGCTTATTTGAACTGAGCTTGTAATGATTGGATCTCCTCATCTTTATCCATAACATTATCCACCTTTTTTGGAAAGGTTCTTAGCTTGAAATTGGCATTAGTAACTTGTGTTATACTTGGAGCTTCAACACAAATATGAGATAGCAAAGACATGGAAACTCTTAAAAGTAGCTTTCAAGCTTATATCAAGCTATTCTTAGTTTCAATAGCTATCTCATATGCATCGAGTAGAGTGAATTTTCCCATTGATTTTAACATCACCACCACATCAATACCAATACCCTTGAGATAAGTGGGGAACACAAAGCTCATAATAATTCTCATGATAGGTGGAAAGCTATGCCATGTCCTTTGAGATCTTTCATTAAAATATCCCATGGATTCATTAAGACCTCTCTTTATCACATTTATTTGATGGATTAGAGAAGTATGATCACTCTTATTCTCAAATATAGTTACCAACAATTCCCCAAATCCATAACAACTTGTAATGAAACCACCTTCCAAAGTCCTATACCAATCAAGTGCCTTACCTCTTAGAGACATGGCAAGCAATCTAATGGTTATGTTGGCTCAAGTGATATTATGGAAGTTAAAAAAATTTGATATGTCCCTAATATGCTTAGATGGGGTAATAGGACCCTCTCCATTAAAATTAGGGAGACTCTTGGTAGCATTGTGAGGAATAAGGTCGTATACAGGACAGTTGATTAGATTTTGGGTGTTAAAGGTTTAGAAAGGTTGTTGTTTATCCATTTATCTTCTTTCCTCTTGATATCCTATTTCTCCAACTTCCTCAACTTCTTCTCGAAAACCTCTTTTCCAAGGTTCTCTAATAATTAGAAATTTTTTAGGGTGTTATTATTCAAGAAGAGCTTCAATTAGAGGGGCTTGATCGCAAATCCTAGATGACCTAGTGAGGACCATGAATTATAATGTGGGAAACTTGATTTACAACTAGAGATTCACACCTTTTGGAGTCACCAAATGTTTAATTAATAATATTTATATAACCTTAGGCTTTTCAAGACCAACATTCACCTTGACATGTAAATAATTGGTCCCACTAGGTGTGCCAAAATTGTTGTCTCCAAATCTTACACCCTAGAAGAGAGTGTTTAATCCTCTTCCAAATTTGGGTAATGTCAAAACATTTATAGCCATGTGGGTATGCTTATAGAGGAAATGAAACTCTAGATTTAAAGGAGATAGCTCATATATCTCTACAAATTAACCTCTATCTAAATCAATTTGATCTAAAGGAAAAGAGTTAGAAATTACACAAAATGAAACCTACTCTAAGATTAGTGATGCACTGAGATTATCTTCCACATGAATTTCATATTATAATGCATAATAAAACAAAATTTATAGACCATTTTCAAGATCTAAAGGGTTCTAGCACAAGAATTTCAATACAGAGGTGAGATGTTTAAAATGACACAAGAAAAATAAACTAAAATTCAAAATTTGCACATTCCAAGAATAGTTATACACTTACAACAATTCAACATACTTGAACACACTCTATATGACCTGTTAGACTAAGAACTCTTACTCGAGAATGAAGAATAGAGGACAGAAGGATGGAAAATCATCATTATACATCTCTTACACACTCAAACAGTTGTCTATAAACTTGAAATAAATAGACTTATACTAATACTTAAAGGCAAAATCTAACATCAATCTAATAAGGATTTGTCATACACTATGTGGTCATTTTCACACTAGCCCAAGGGCTATATTTATAGCAGAAAGGAAATAAGAGGAGGAGGCCTTTGGTTATAAAAAGGGGAATCAATTTTTTATGAGTCTCCATATTTATCTGTAACCATCTTTGTAAATGATTCTCATTTGGGCCATTCAATTGATCCATGTCACCTCAAGTGGTTACATAGTTAGTTTACTCTCTCAAAGATGTTTTCCCAATGGTTGCACTAGTAGAAATAAGATATTTTTGAGCTAAGTAATGTCATCAATCAGTTATGAAAATGAGAGTCCACTTTTAGATTTGTCATGATACTAAAAATTTCTCACTAGCTTGCTAAGGTGTGAAATGTTGTATGGAAGAGTCATTTTCATTCTATTGGCCTTGGAGGGGCATCACTTGGAGTTTATGTGTACAGCTGATTGTTCCTTTGATTGGCCATCAAAAATGATGTGGATCATGATATGATCAATGGTGAGATGGGCTTCATTTTCATCTACTTTAGACCCACTCTTTAAATGCCAATGGCTAGCTCATCACCTTGAATTTGACACCCATATAGTTGTCATTTTAATAGGGCCATTCCTTCGGGGCATTCTCTTAGACATTTACTTCAAAATATTCTTGAGAAATCTTCTCATGGACCCTTTTCTTTGAAATAATTAACCTCTTTGGCCCCTTCTCTTTTCTCTAAAACAATCTTTCTTTAAGACTTTTTACAAGTGTCCCTTCAGACTTTTTTTGAAGGACACTTTTGCTGAGAATAACCCTTCAACATTTTCATTTCACCTCTCTAAAATCCTAAACATGCCCTTCGGCATTCTTGAAATGTCCCTTCAGAAAGCTTGAACTGGACACTTTCCTAAGAAGAGACCTTTTAGACTTCTTGCAAGTGTCCCTTTGGGTTTTTACAAAGAACCTTTTGAACTTTTGAGAGAGCACCAATTCCTTTAGAAAAATGTAAGAACCAATTCTTTTGGAAATATTGTTTCGGATAAAATGTCTGAAACAATTCCTTCAGAAAAATGTAAAGGACCAATTCCCAAGAAAAAACCTTTCAAAAATATTGAAAATGTCCCTTCAGACTTAAATAAGCATCCATTTACTTGAGAAATTATCCCTTATAATTTTTGAAAGCATCCCTTCAAAATTTTTACAAATGTCCCTACGCAAGAGAAAAGACCCTTCAACAAACTTGAAAATGTCCCTTTGGAAAAGTTACAAAGGACACTTTTCCTTCAAAAATATTGAAGATGCATTTCAAAAAATTTGAATTGGTCCAATTCCTTGAAAGAACAAACCCTTTGTAAAAGTTACAAAGGACACTTCCATGAGAAAAAAACCCTTTAAAAATATTTATTTGGATAAAATGTCTAAAATAATTCCTTCAAAAAAGTTAAAAGAGATAATTACTTTAGACTTTTTATTTTAGACAAAAAGTCTGAAATAATTCTTATGAGACTTGAACAAAAAACTTGAAGTAAAACCTTGCTGAAAGAAATAACACTTGAGCAAAAATACTTAAATAACACTTGTAAAAGACTAAACAAATGCTTCCAAAAGAAATAATACTTGGTATTTTTTTTGTGGGGATAAACCAATTAAGAGTGTTTCACTTAGATAAAATGAAAGATGCAAAACTGGGTGTGAAAATTGGCTAACACGCCCTTTTAGATAGTAAGTTATACTAGGTTGACCAGGGTCAACCCTATATAGTTTAATGGTATTTTTCACTTTTTGGGTTTTTTATCCCTTCAACCAACCTAGCTTACACATAGTGAATTGTCCATGAAAACATATAGGGTCGATTAAGTCGACACTTTTCAACCAACATTTATGGGAGGATTTAGGGAAAGATCCACATATATATACAAGTTCATTTCCAACCATTTGTAAGAAGAGAAAAAAAGAAGAATAAGTGTGAATGAACATATGATTATTGACCATTGTACTTGAGTAATAAAACTTAGGGTTCCATACTTTATTTGGAGATACATATCTTATCTTGTGGAGAAGTCTTTTTTATATATAGATAGGTTGTGTATCCTAGATCTAATTTTTCTTCATTACCCTTACATACCACAACAATCTCTTGTGAAACACCTTAGCCAAGGGAGATAATGAGGCTCGACAAGTTTATCTTCAAGGTAAGTATTCCTAACTTTTATTTTAATTTGTAAGAGTAGATAGATAATGTAGTTTTGTTTCTTTTTTCCATGTATTAGAATTCCATATAAATTAACATGAGTATATGTCTTCTATACATGTTTAGTTTAGTTATTTATTTTTCTTCTAACCCCCACTTTATGCCACAAGCTTTGGTGTGCACTAGATTAGATTTACTGTCTTGTTTATTAGAATAGAGTGAATATTAAACCTAAGACTCTTTTAGGGTTATTGCATGATTGTGTTACATTATAGGTTTTGGAACCCTACCTCACATGGTTTATTATGACAAGTGATCCCCTAATCAAGTCTAGTGGATCCTCATATTGGTCTTGATCCCACTTAACATATGTATTACCAATTAGAAGTGTAGGTATGCTCTATCTTCTCCAAGCTAGGATTGATTTATAGACATGATGCATTTTTTATTGCATACATTCTAGTGAAATTTAAATGAAACTAACCCTTATAATATTTATTTCACTCTCTTTCATTATTTTTATCATATATTTATTATAATATATCGACTCTATCGACCCAATTACAATCTTTGTGCATAGGTTTTTAGGAGCAAATAACTAGATCAACTCAGACGATCTAGTATAGGTTTCTAGACTTCTAGTTCAGACTACTAGGTTGATCCAATCAACCCTATAAACTTTCAAGCATCCAAATTTAGTTACTAGGTCAACCTAGTTGACCTTGTACATTCTAGGCACTCGGTAGCAGGATTATGCAAAGCTTGTTCAACCTAGTTGACCTAGTTAGTAGATTTTTCAAGCATATTCCAAGGTTCTTGACTATCAATCTTTATTCTTAGCATCTTTGATCCACTAAGGTTCCTTTCTATCTCTCCATCTCTTTCTTTTTTGTCTTTCCTTTCATAGTTTGTAGTCTTCAAAACTACCCTTGCACGGTCAACTAGATCGATCATGTCAACCAAATTATAAGTTTAATGTGATATCTAAATAACTAGGTTGACCCTATCCAACCCTATTCATTTTCATACCTTGATTCCATAGTATAGGTTTGACCCTATCGACCCTATTTTATATTTTGCGCATATAGTGTCAACACTATACCTTATTTCAAGTTGGAATTAATCTCTATATGATAGTAATTAGTTCACACCTTTCTTTTCTTATTGTTTACATACTTAGAATAGTTCACATAGTATAATTAAGGGATTTTTAATTAACTACTTAGTTTCAATATTTTCTATTTTATGCACACATGATAATATCACATAATCTAAACAAGCATTTTAACATTTGTCTATCGAAGGCCAACCTACTTAGATTTCATCACCAAGGGGGAATCCAACTTTATATTTTGGTCAATTATATATCATGGTTAATGGTATATTCTAGTTAAGCACCTGACACCCTTATCATTTTGGTGTGTGAAGTGAGTGGGTACGCCCCAATACCAATCTCTTACTATTTCCACTATAGTCCCTTTCATCCCAAACTACCTGAAACCATCCTTATATTACTACCTAGTTCTTTTATTAAAATGAAATTCCCATCACATTTAAAATCATATTCTTAATAATATAATAAACATCTTAGGTTGACCAATTAGTTAGCTCTTTACTTTTCTAGTTGATTACTTGTTCTTTACTCAATTATGTGTGCAAAAAATTGCATGAGCCAATGTTAGTGCAAGGTTTTGTTTTATGTGCCTCAATTAGATTGGTTATCATTGATCCAATTGACTATCGGTTTCTTTTTAGTGCTTAATTCTTTACATTACTTGCAAATTTATCTTTTTTCAATTCATAATTTGTTATAAGTTTTTTCATCTTCCCTGTCTACTATAATGGGCTGACCTAGTCGACCCTATACCTTTTCTAGCCTCTATTCACTATACAAGATTTACCTAGTTGACCTTATACTATTTTTATACCTTTTACAACCTCTATTCTCTAAAAATGATAAACCTAATCAACCTTGTAATATTTATAGACCCTTTTCAACCCCTGTTTGCTATACAGGATCAACCCAGTTGACCTTGTACTATTTTTTGTCATTTTTTGTTATCCTTGTGTGTTTATATAGTCATGTTTCATCATGATGACATATTTTTATCCTTATCTTAGTCCATAACATTTCATAATCAAATATTTGGATAATAATCTCACTTATTTCATTACTTTAGATGAAACTATCTATTTTTTTCCTTTCTCTTCTCCTAAACCAAAACCAATCACTACACAATGTAATGTAGTTGAGTTAATTCATCCTAATCCTTATCAAAATACCAATTTTAGTAATATTCCACTATTTAATCCCTCTACTATCAACACTCATACCCTTACAACCAATATTCACAATCCTCTTGTTACACCCATAACAAGATCACCAAGAATTATCACTTACTAAAGTAACATGGTTGAAACCACTCAAATTGATAATCTAGATGGTTCCAAAATTTTAAAAAATATCAATGATAATACTATTTACACTCCTTACAATAATTGTGGCCTTACCAAGATTCATTTTTCTTCTACCACACTTAAGGAAATTAACACTAATGTTGGGAATCCTCCACCTACAAATAATCCTCCTCCTACCAACACTAACAATTCTCTTCTTAACAACACTAACACCCCACCTTATAATCCAATTATTGATACAACTCAGCTTATTGCACACATATTTCAACAAATAAACATCATGAAAACAACCAATCAATCTCAAATGATGAATATACAACAACATTTATTAAACATGACTAGTCAACCACCTCAAGTCATCATGTCTCAACCAAATCAAAATTTTATCCCTTCTCCTCTTAGATATGACAATGGGAATATAATCCCTCAACCTCTAATGAATAAAAAAATTCTTCAACATCTTCCAAATTAATTTTTATCCCCATTCATTACATCCATAGATATTGGAAGCATTTATCCAACGATCATATATAATGGGACTAAGTACCCTAATATCTTTCTTAAGTCTTTTGGTAATCTCTATAAATAATGGGTATAAAATAACACATTTTCTACCACCAATATCTTGGCCAAAACCTTTTTTTTTTTGGTTCACTTAAATGTTACAACCAACTTCTTAGACATTCTATCTCACAACTAGAATATTTAGTCAATGCTCTAGTGAAGGAATTCCAACATGATGACCTTCCTAAAAGTTACCTTATCCATTTTATCAATGACAAGCAACTTCATAATGAATTTTCTCATACTTTCATCAAATAATGGAAGTATCGCACTCATAAAGTGGACCATAAAATAAATGATGATACTTTTTTAAAACTATTTTTCATTGCTCTTAAACCTTCCCTTCAATACAAAGTTCAAATATTTTCACCTAAAACTTTAGAAGAAGCCTTAGACCAAGAAAAAAGGCAAGACTTTATTATGACTCAATTTGAACCATCTCAAACAACCATTAAAGAAACATTTTAATCATCTTCTCTTAGCATTGATTCATCTAAGCCTCCCCAACCTCAAAGTGGAGCATCTAATTAAACCAAAATTTAACCCAACCCACCCTCCCTTGAGTCCAAAATAACTTAAGAATAAATTTCCAACATTTGAACCCATGATCTTTGGTCCTTCCAAACCTCCTCTAAAATGGTATAATCTTGATAAATTTTGTTGGCGTCATGCTAATATAGGTCATTATCATGAGTCTTATAATGATCTTCACTATTTTCTTCTTTCTTCCTTGTTTGGTCCACATTTAAATCTTGATACTCTAACAAAACAATGTTATCAAGACTATCTTCAAGCTTATAAAATTAAATCTCAAGAACCACAATCACATCAAAATCAGCTACCTAATGATCAACAACAATCATCTCATAATTATACCTCATCTACTAATTTTGTTCAAACCACAGTTGATCTTTATTCTTACACTAATAAGGATAGGATATCTAATATGAACAACATTAGACATATTGTTACATCCATTGAACCTAAACCTCTTAGGTCACATGAACCAAAATAGTACCTAGTTCAAATGCCTACTTCAAATCATATCATGGATGATCCTCCTCATACCTCTCCTACACATCCTATGTCACATTCAACATCCTCAAAATATAACAAACCAACACATGTATCTATCTTCTAAGGCACATACCAACCCAATGCAAACCATTTTAATGGTTCAATATTACCTCACTCCAACTCACATGTTAGGGCATCTTATGATGCCCATCCACATGTCACATCTGACTTTGGGGCATCTTGTGATGCCAATACCTAAATCCACTTACCCATTGGGTCATGTTTTTATACCCACTCTTATTATATAATTCATAATAACAAATGCATCTAGTGTCAAGAAACCTTTTGAGACTTATAAACTTATGTTTCACATACTCATCTTTGATACAAATGTTAGCATAAATATTACTTATTTTTTTGTCTCATCTTTCTTTGTTTTTATGTACTTTATTTCCTTTACTTTCATTTTAATATCATCATTATTTTCAATTACATTCTTTGGTTTTATTACACATTATATTTGGCATTTTCTTTAATTTTTGTCCTCATATATTTATTTTATTTTTGTCTTTTTATGTTATTCTTTGCCTTAGTAGCTTTATGATTATTTTTTTTCCCTTATTTAGAATTCACCCTCATGGGTTTCTCTTTTGTGAGTTTATAGTATAAGACCATGGATAGTACCTATCCCTCCTCAAAAAATACTACCCTTTTGCTTTTCCTCATTTATTTTTCACATGTTTCTTTTTGGCACCCTTGTGGGTTTTTATTTTATGAGTTGAAGTATAAGACTATGGATACGACTTGGCCCTCCTCATAAGATTTCCATCTTTTCATTATATTTCTAGAATACATTTTTTAATGGTTAAATACTTTTTATACTTGTTTTCAACTTTGCTTTTTACTTCTTTTTATAGATGGAATTTGCACAAACAATCTATGTTAGCATGTTTTCCTCCATTTCCCTCATTCTTATGATAAGGAATCATGTTTTTTTGTCATTGTATCCCTTTTTCACCCTTTTCAAATTTTTATGATTTTAAGTAATTCAAATTGTTCCATGTGTCATTCCTCTTGATTTCTCATTACCTTTAACTCTATATTGGATAAATTAAGGTCAAATTCAAATTTCACCTATATTTACAAGACTCTTAGACCCCATGGTCTTTGAAGTTCTCTCTTAGTAACCAAGTCACAAGTATTCAAATGAAAGTCATATTTAGAACTAATTTTTAGTTTTCCAAATCCATATGGAGGAGGAATATAAAAATCCATCAAGAAATTTAAAATCCAAATCATTTGAAATAAAAGGCAGTGATATCTAAAAGGCAACATACAAATCTCAAAAGTCAAATCATACCAAAATATGTGATTAAAAGAACATATCTTATCTCTAATTGAAGCTCAAACTCCATATTTTGCCTCATGATAGAGCCAAGATCCTTTGAAGTGTGGTAGGCTAGTAGATTAGAATAGGAAAATTCAAAAAACTCTATGGTGCTACCTACTTTCTCACGTAAGTACCCGATCTTCATAGTAGACTGATAGCTCTATAAGGGGTCCTAAAGAATGGGGAACACATTTTTGGGAGGTATATATATTTTAATTTTCATTAATATAGCCTTCATGGGATGATATATATACTTCAATCATTGACCTAAGACTTGTGTGGCTAAGATAAGTTCTTCAGAGTCTTTAAGGTTAAAAGTCCTCTTTTTTTGACAAACCTAATTTTAGTGTCTTAACTTTAATAAAGAGTTCTTATACCTTGGTTTTTCCTTCATTCTCCCCTCTACCCATTTCATTTTCCCCCCTTGACAAGAAAGTTGTGATTTCAAATCTATTTTCCCTCTTATATTATTCCTTCTTTTTCACTTATTAAAAACATGTTAGCATTACTTTATTTTAGTTGTATCTATCCTTAGAGAAAAATAACATGTTTGAGAAACTATGGATTAATTATTTCTCTTTACCATCGTTACATTTATATACTTGTTTTATATTTCATTTTTCATTCATGTTTTACATGCTTCCCAATGTGATTTAATATGTTCTACATTCCTTTTTGCCATTTATGTTTTCCATGCTTCCCAACATGATTTAGTATGTTTTAGATTCCTTATTTTCATTTATTTTTTACATTCTTTCCAATATAATTTAAAGTGTTTTAAAATCATTTGTCATTCTTTTATCAATCATTTTTCATTATTTTGCCATCTTTTTGTCATTTATTTACCTTCAATATTTTAGCCTTGCCTAAACAATCTTGATTTGCTAATTTTTCTAAATACTTCATATATTTGTCTCTAATAACTCATTTTTCTCTACCATATGCCTATCTTCTTAAACAAATGATTTTTGGCTATTTTTTTCACTAACTTCTACAGGTTTGCCTAGTGTTCTTCACATTAGATGCCTTCACTTTCTCTTGTAGTCTACTTCTTTATCTACAACACTGAGGTAAGTAAAGGTATGGGTTTTTCAATTCTATTCTTTAATTTATCTTATTTTTTTCTTACTTTACTTTACTTAGCATCATCATTATGTGTTATAATGTTATATTATGAAGCACCATCCCATGTTGTACTTACGTGATATGTGATGAGATTTAAGTGGGGTATATGTATACAAATAATATTTTTGAACTTTTATTTGATTACTAACACTTTGTATCTTATATTAACCTATTGAGTCTTAATCTCTTTGAGTGCATGCCTTAAAGGGTGCATCAAGAAAGAGGTGGTAATACCATTAGTGCTTCATAATATTTTTGTCCCTTTTTCCACTTGTCATCTACACACTTGTCTCTTAAAAACCATTTACCTTAAGATTATTCTTCTCATTCCTCCCCATTCTTATCATTATCATGCTTTATCCCTCCTTTTATTTCCTTAACACCCTTTTGGATAGTTATTTATACTAGGTTGATGAAGGTTTACCTTATACAATTTAGGGGTATTTTTCACTTTTTGGGTTTGTTAGCCCTTTAGTTGACTTAGCTCAGACCTAGTGAATTAACCCTAAAAACATATTGTCAACCAAGTTGACCCTATAGAATTCACATTTTTAGGAGGATTTAGGGAAAAATCCACCTATATATACAAGTTCATTTCCAACAATTTGTAAGAAGAGAAGAAAATAAGAATAAGTGTGAATGAACATCAGCTTATTGACCATTCTACTTGAGGAATAAAGCTTAGGGTTCCATACTTTATTTAGAGATATGGATTTTATCTTGTCAAGAATTCTTTTAGATGTATATATGGTCTATGTAACCTAAATTTTATTTATCTTTGTTATGCTTACATATGACAACAATATATTTTGAAGCGCCTTGGACAAGAGAGAGATTGAGGCTCAGTGGGTTCATCTTCAAGGTAAGTATTCCTAACTTTATTTTTCCTTTGTAAGAGTATATAGGTAATGTATTTATTCTTATTTCTTTCATGTATTATTATTTTGTATACATTTATGTGAGTATATGTCTTCTATGCATGTTTAATTTAGTTATTTATTTTATTTCTAACCCCTACTTTTTACCACAAGCTTTGTTGTGCACTAGATTATATTTACTTTCTTGTTTATTAGAATAGAGTGAATATTAAACCTAAGACTCTTTTAGGGTTGTTACATGATTATGTTATACTAAAGACTTTGGAACCCTACCTCATATGATGTATTATGATAATTTATCCCCTAATCAAGTTTAGTAGATCCCCATATTGGGCATGCTCTCACTTCACAAATATATTCCCAATAAGAAGTGTAGGTATGCTCTTTCTTCTCCAAACTAGGATTAATTTATAGACATGATGCATTTATGATTATATACACTATTTAACCTATTTAGAGTCTCTATAAGTAATCAAATAGTTAAATACTCTCACATTTGACTCATTTGTTTAAAATATGGTAGAAAGAGAAAAGGCCTTTGGAGTAAAAATCAAATCCATAATAGGTGAAAGTGTGTGCTATTTCAAAACAATTTTTCTAAAATATCAAATAAGGCCATGTCTTCCAAAATTAAAGGAAATAAAAAATAAAAGTACAAGGGAAAAGGTGGTAAAAATGAAAATCATGGTGGTCAAAACAAAAAATAAAATGATAAACAAAACTTCTATGAATGGTGTGATAGAAAAAGAAGCCATGAGACTCATGAATGTAGGACTCTATGGTAGAAAATTTAAGGATATCATAAGAATAAAGAGTGAAATTTAATGAAATAGTTAAAAGAGTCAAACTCAGCCTAATTCACCAATGAATGTGTATTTTCTAGTATAGATGATCAAGAAAATAGTGTCTTGATCAGTTCTTCATGGTTTGGTGCTTGGGTTCTTGATACTGGCACTACTCAACCTATGACTTTTTGAAAATACTTATTTAAGGATTATAATGAAAGTTATTACTCAATATACCATGTAGATAGATCAAGTCTACAACCATATGGAAGAGGTACAATTCAAATCAAGTGTCTAGGGATTCCAAACTACAAACCTGAGAATGTTCTCTACCTTCCTCAATTGAAATGAAATTTTTTTCTTTAGTGATCATAAGGTAACAAGGCCATTTCATTCTATTGAATAATGGTGATGTCATAATCAGGAGAAAAAATGATAATGTAGTTGTCTTGAGTGGATATGAGGAAGGGAAATCTACTCAAACTCAAGGATGAGCCATTAATTTCAAGGAATTATTCTCATCTTATGGAAGATAGAATGTTTCCAAACATGTTGTGGCATGCTTAATTATGGTACACTCACTAAAACAGCATTTATGTATTGTAAAATAATGGTGTTGTTGGCATGCCTACATTACCTACAAAATTAGATGAAAAGTGTGAAACTTACATCTTGGATAAACACACTAGGGAACCATTTCCAAAGTCACAATGGAAAGATAATATAAAATTTGAATTTTTTCACTTAGACTTGTGTTCTCTTCCAATCCTCTCAATTGATGTTCATAAATACTTCATGTTGTTTATTGATCACTATAATAGAATGACATGGATATAATTTTTGAATAAAAACTCATAATCCTTCTAAAATTTCCAAAAATTTTGAAACGTGATTTAAAATTAAGCACACACCCACATTGAGACACTCAATATAGTTAATGGTTGTGAATTCACATCAAAGAAGTTTGGATCCTATCTTGAAAAAAATGGGATCAAGCACCATCTCATAGTTCCTCACACTCCATAATATAATGAAGTAGTTGAAATAATGAATAGAACTATGATGAATATAGTTCATGCAATGTTGTACTTCATAGTGGTAAATTTTCACTTTTGGGGTAAATTAGCTAAAATAGCAATATACCTTTGCAATAGATCACCATCAATAGATCTTGAATCAAATACCTGATTTGAGATGTGGTGTGGTCATCTCCCTTTAATATAACATCTTTTAATTTTTCAATCCACTTATTATGCATTGATTTTAAAGGAGAAGAGAAATAAATTATATTACAGGAGTTGAAATTGCATCCACTTGTGATATTCTAAAATTTCCAACTCATACAAGCTATATGATGAGAAAGAGAAGTTTCTTATCACAAGAGAAGTTGTCTTTTGTGATATTGTAAAGGAAAAATGGCATATTGATTGATAATTGAGTTAAATGGACAAATATGCAAAGTTTTATGTCTACAAAGAGATTGACTTGGATGTTTTAGACAATTAGTGAGGGACATAGAGTTGGGAATCTATTGATTTTCTATTATCTCCTATACATGAACTTGAAACTCTACTTAAAAGAGAGTGGAACTTCATCAAATATTAAATAGGGACCACTAGAATAGAGGGTAGAAAGTGATGGAACTTTAAAGGATGAAACTTTAAGCACCTCAAACATAGAAAACTATGCCTAAGTGGGCCATACAAACATTGAAATATGTGAAACTTGATGAATTTGTAAAAATTGGCACAATAAGTGCACATGCATCCACATCACAATCAAACAAGTCCCTTGAATAAATTCAAGATAGAATTGAAAATCTCACCTAGAATGATTTTCTATAATAACTCAATGTTGCATTTGATTCAGAACCAACATATTTCAAAAAGGTTGAGAAGCTTGATTCTTGAAGAAAAGTAGTGAAAGATGAGTATAGTGCATTGTTTAAAAATGGGACTTAGTAATTGGTTGATCCTCCACATGGATACAAACCAATTGGATACAAATGGGTCTACTATAATAAATACAAAGCTAATGGCTCACTTCACAAGCACAAAAAAAAGGCTTGTCATAAAGGGGTATGCTCAAAAAGGAGAAATTGACTACAATGAAACCTTTCACCTATATCAAAATGGAATAGCATTCTAACCATATTGCCTCTAGAAACTCACAATGAATGGAAATTTCACAAATTAGATGTCAAAATTGCATTCCTAAATGGTGACCTCGAGGAAATTGTGTACATGACACAACCTAAAGGTTTTACAATAAATGTCCAAAAACACAAGGTGTGCAAACTTGAAAAATCATTATATGGTTTGAAATAAGCCCCTTGAGCATGGTATGATAAACTAGTTGAGCACCTCATGAACATGAACTTCAAATATTTTGATTTTGAATATGCAACTCTTTTCATCAAAATAGTTGTATTTGTGGTGGCATATGTTGATGATTTGCTCATCACAGGGAATAATGAACAATACACTAAAAATTCAAATCAAAGTTGATGAAAATATTTGAAATGATTGATTTGGGTTATGTCTTACTTTTTGGGTATTGAAGTAATTCAGAAACTATTATATTTTTTCATCTCTCATCATAAGTACATTGGTGACATTCTGAGCAAGTTTGGAATGGAAGATTGTAATCCTCTCAACATGCCCTTAGAATATAATCTCAAATTAACATCTAAAGATTCAATAGATTTTGTTGATGCCACTAAATATAAGAAACTCATTGGAAGTCTGATTTATGTGACTACTACTCAACTAAATATATCATTTACAGTTGGTGTCCTCTCAAGATTCATGAAACAACCCAAGCATATTTAGTGGGTAGAATAAAAAAGGGTCCTCAAATATCTCAAAGGGACACATAATTTTGGGCTCAAATACTCCAAAGTAGGAGACTTCAAACTGGATGGGTATTCAAATTCTGACTATGCTGGTGATTATGAAGATGAAAATTCCACCTTAGGTTTTTTAATGAATTTGGGAATAGTAGTTATGAGTTGAAAATCCAAGAATAAATCAGTGCCACTAGTTTCTTCAATAGAATAAAAATATATGGCCACTTCAAAGGCAACTAGAGAGATATTATGGTTTAGAAGGGTTAAATTAGATTTGTAGGAGCAATAAGTTTCATCAACACCTCTCATAGTTAACAACACTTCTACAATATAGATGGAAAATAATCCAATCTTTCACAACTAAACCAAGCATATCAATACCAAATTTAATTTGATTCGACACTATGTTAAAGATGGTAGTGTATAGTTGCAACATTGCTTGATAATAGAGCAACTAGCAAACATCTTGATAAAAGCACTTGGATGAGAAATTTTTGAAAATTTCAAAGGAATGCTTGGTCTAACAACTACCCATGTAGATTAAGTGGGGATGTAATACTATTGTATATATTTCTTAATTAATCCTAGGTGCCTAGCTTAGGTTTCTAACTTTTATCCTATTCAATAAGCTTTCCATTCCCATAGGAATAAGAAGTGTCATTAGGAATGTGAATTGATTAGTCTTTCTTGGTTTATTTATTATAATTTTTACTCTCATTTTGAACTAAATAATGAAATCTAAATTTCATTCTCATTCTAAATATATTATCTAGCTTGTCAATTATTGTTCATCATAAAACACCACCTTATCATCCACAAGCCAATGAAACTACTAAGGCCTTTAATAAAATATTAGGCACAAAACTCATGAAAATTTATAATATTTGTCAAACTAATTGGGATGATAGAGTGTCTATAGTACTTTGGGTTTATTGAATAACCTATAAGTGTTTAACCAAGAATGCACCTTTCAATTTAGTATATGGCAAAGAGGTAGTCCTGCCAGTTGACTTCTTAGTACCATCCCTTCAAATTGCATGCATTGGGAAATTAGATGAGAATTCATCCTTGAAGAAAAACTTGGATACTTTATTACAGATAGATGAAGCATGTTTCCTTGCAAATTTGAGTTAGGATGTGGAGAAGCACAAATAGAAATCATGGCATGATCGACACATCAAGCACAAAACTTTTACTCTAGGAATGAAGGTCTTGATATTTGACTCCAAGTTCATGTGCCATTATGGAAAAATTCAAATTCAATGGGAAGGTCCTTTTTTCATTGATATCATTCAACCTACCAGCACTTGTTGATTACAAATTTTGGATGGCCAATTTCTTCTTGGAAATTATAATGAAAGCTAGCTCCAACAATATTTCACCTCTAAATAGTTAATATTTTGTAAACAATAAGGCTTATGCCATTAGTATAGGATTTCTTGATTTCAATAAAAGTGTTGCCTTTGTTGAGTGCAACATTTCTTTAATGTACTTATGATTAATTTTTGTACTTATATTTTCATGGAGGACCACGACTCAATTTTAGTGTGGGGTGAAAGATATCTGAATTCAAGATTAAATATAGGCACATAATTTACCTTAGGCATGCAAGGTAATTAGGGCATGCAATTTATTAAAGGCATGCAATTTACTTAAGGCACACAAGTTATTAAAATCATGCAAACTACATAACCTAAGGATAGGGAGTTCCTACCAAATAGTTTGAGAATTTGAAATAAATAGAATAGTTATCTTCCACTCCAAAGAAAATCATGGGACACAGTTGTCTTCTAACTCAAATAAAGGTGTAGGATGAGACATGTCATTAATGAAAAAATAGTGTTTATGATAAATGTGCCAATGTCGTGACAAGACATAACCATTAAATGCATTAATGGTAAGAAGCAATGGTCAAATAACATTGGCTATTAAAATTGCATTAATGATGAGAAGTGATAGACAAGATGAAAGGGGATAGTAGATATGGGTTAATCTCATCAAGCCTATAAAAATAAAATTGAGATCATTTTTACATTTTACCTTTTCTTCCATTTGAGATTATAGATCTAAGAGTGAATAAATACCAGAGTCAAGAGATAAGAGAGAAAGTTTAATTCTTGAGTGAGTAAACGAGCATCCAAGCAATGTAATTAAAACACAAGACAAACATTAAGATATGACCATTGTAAAGAACACTTTTAATTTTAGGTTATAAGGGAAGTCTACCATTAGAGGGTAGTGAAGCTAGAAAATCCAAATTCACTGACACATCAACCACGTATTCCCTTAGGAGAATTAGATGGTCGTGCCTCAACCTTTGGGATCCTCGAAGGGTGATGTGGCCTAATAAGAAGGACTTAAGTACTGATCCATTGTTGGGGATACCAATTAAAGAATAGACAAGATGAAAGGGGATAGTAAATATGGGTTAATCTCATCAAGCCTATAAAAAAAAATTGAGATCATTTTTACATTTTACCTTTTCTTCCATTTGAGATTATAGATCTAAGAGTGAATAAATACCAGAGTCAAGAGATAAGAGAGAAATTTTAATTCCTAAGTGAGTAAATGAGCATCCAAGCAATGTAATTAAAACACAAGATAAACATTAAGATATGACCATGGCAAAGAACACTTTTAATTTTAGGTTATAGGGGAAGTCTACCATTAGAGGGTAGTGAAGCTAGAAAATCCAAATTCACTGACACATCAACCACGTATTCCCTTAGGAGCATTGGATGGTCGTGCCTCAACCTTTGGGATCCTTAAAGGGTGATGTGGCCTAATAATAAGGACTTAAGTACTGATCCATTGTTGGGGATACCAACTAAAGAATAGACAAGATGAAAGGGGATAGTAAATATGGGTTAATCTCATCAAGCCTATAAAAATAAAATTGAGATAATTTTTACATTTTACCTTTTCTTCCATTTGAGATTATAGATCTAAGAGTGAATAAATACCAGAGTCGAGAGATAAGAGAGAAATTTTAATTCCTGAGTGAGTAAACGAGCATCCAAGCAATGTAATCAAAACACAAGACAAACATCAATATATGACCATGGCAAAGAACACTTTTAATTTTAGGTTATAGGGGAAGTCTACCATTAGAGGGTAGTGAAGCTATAAAATCCAAATTCATTGACACATCAACCATGTATTCCTTTAGGAGCATTGGATGGTCATGCCTCAACCTTTGGGATCCTCAAAGGGTGATGTGGCCTAATAAGAAGGACTTAAGGACTGATCCATTATTGGGGATACCAACAAAAGAATAGACAAGATGAAATGGGATAGTAAATATGGGTTAATCTCATCAAGCCTATAAAAATAAAATTGAGATCATTTTTACATTTTACCTTTTCTTCCATTTGAGATTATAGATGTAAGAGTGAATAAATACCAGAGTCAAGAGATAAGAAAGAAATTTTAATTCATGAGTGAGTAAACGAGCATCCAAGAAATGTAATCAAAACTTAAGACAAACATTAAGATATGACCATGGCAAATAACACTTTTAATTTTAGGTTATAGGGGAAGTCTACCATTAGAGGGCAGTGAAGCTAGAAAATCCAAATTCACTAACACATCAACCACGTATTCCTTTAGGAGCATTGGATGGTCATGCTTCAACCTTTGGGATCCTCGAAGGGTGATGTGGCCTAATAAGAAGGACTTAAGGACTGATCCATTATTTGGGATACCAACTAAAGAGGAATTACTTGGGTGATAGTCAATATTCATCAAAAAAGAAACACTTAAAGAGTAGGTATAGAGTGTGGAAAGAGGAGAAACTAGTATGGTGTGATAGACAAAGAAGTACAATCATCTCCACCCCTACCATTTATGATTGAATAAATTTAGTACCTAGAGATCATGCTACACGTAGAGAACTGGGTCTCCAAATTATCCACGTGCATAATTTTTTATTACAACCATCATCAAACTAGGAATAAGTTTGAATTACAAAACAACTACCAGGTTGAGTACTAGAACACCAAGAACAAATTGGTGTATGACCTCAAAATATTCAATGCCTTAAACATTGTAGGGTTGTTCCAATTGTTTAATTTTCCTTACTTTGGAAAATCCATGGAGTCATTCAAGTTCCTACTCTTATGCATCTATGAGGACTATCTCTACTTCATAAGGTATAGCATGAAGATCACACCCGAGAGGATAAGCAAGGTATCAAGATTATAGTATTCAAGGTTAGATGTATCATATGACTTGAGGGACATCAATGAGATAAATAAAATATTTACAATGCTAATATACCAAAATCAAGGACACACCATGCATATCAAAAACCTACAAGACCCTATCCTCTGAGTTATGATGTGAATTATAATGATTTAGATCAGTGGTACTGATTGTTAGAAAGAGGTAGACATTGCCCACCTCTACATCACCCACCAAGTTACTAAAGTCTTAAATTATAATTAGGCTATGTAATTTAGCCATAAAATAATTGAGTACATGGAGAAGGCCCATTGAATACCTGATCATAGGTTTTCATGGGGAGTATTTTTTCTTTTGATGTTGTTTGATGAGATTGGTGTATCTGATTACACCATGAGAGCACTAAAGTGGGCATACCCACCTAAGAAAAAGTCCCCTACTAAGTGATATAAGGCATTCACTTTTCCAAGACATATCACCCCCTCTTAAAAAATAAAAATAATGTCTTGGTTTGATGGGATGAAGGAGTCATTCAAGAATGAATGGTGCATCTCAAAGGATTTGCCCACCTTGGCTAGTGAGCAAGTGTAGTTTGTTGTAAAGAAACACTTCTCTCTAACACACATCAATATGGTCCCTTCTAAGGAACTCTTCACATGGGTAAATCTACCTTAGGCCTTCTCAAAATGATACTTCATCAAATCAATAAATTGCATTTATGATGCATAGTCAATTGCCTTAGATGCAAACAAAATAAACTTAAAGATTCACACTCTCCATAAGATGTATGTCTATCCAAAAAATAAGGCCTATAGGGAAAATAAGGAGACTGACCAAACAGATATCAAGTTCAAACCAATACTAGTGGGAGAACAAGTACATAATCTATTCTACATGTTGTGTCCTAGGCATAACATTTCAAAGGGCACAGAACATATGTGTGAAAAGCTCCCCCTAGTGTTTCCCTTAAATAATAAGTAGGTTGGGCATGATGTTGGCACAAGATCATAATAGGTTCCTCAAAAATGGTAGAGGACTACCCAAGCATGATATCCTATCCCCTTACCAGTAAGAACTTTACCTCCCTGACCTTCTCCACTATGCTTTTTTCCACCTTGACCTTCACCTCCTCAACCTTCTCCACCATGCCCTTCTCCACCTTGACCTTCACCTCCTCAACCTTATCCACCATGCCCTTCTCCACCTCAACCTTCTCTTCCCTAACCTTATCCACCCAAATTTCCTCCTTTGAAGGTCCTTTCACATCTACTTTATCCCTTGTATATTCCTCCATCTCTACCCTCGCCTCCCAAAACTTCACATGCATCTTCACAATCATGTTTTATACCAGAGTAAGACACAAAGAAAGAGCTTAAGTAGGAATTCCCTGTAGTCTAGAAGGAATAATCAGACTTAGATTCTAAGAAGTCACCCTCCTTAGTTCATGAGGAAGAGGCTACCTTCAAATACTTTCCATTAGACATTAGGGGTCCATATGGCGAAGAGGGGGATAGTGAAGATTATTAGATGAGTAGCATGTCTATTGGTAGCACTTTTTTAGCTACCAATGTAGAGGTTAAAATATTGGAGCACGACCTAAATAAAGGGAAGTAGCATGCTAGGTCTAAATAAGAATATACCATTGATGCATTTACCAATATACACATCCAATATCAAATGGGCATCCCTGATAGGATTCTATATTTATGGCCACACTTCCTTTCTTGAGAAGTAACCTTGGATACAAGGTGGTATATGTCTTTCCTTTTGGACATGTATAATGGGGAGAACTATTTTTAATTCCCTCAAGATAGCCTTATCTTCGGTCTTGATTTTCCAGTACTACCTAAACCACTATCAGTTGATCCCCAAAATATAACCCCTCTATAAACTAGCATGACATTCTTGAATATGACTTTTAAAGTCATACACTAAAATATGTTATTAGATTTTGATGCACATAATGTTGAGATGAAACATGCCCAGGTGGTGGGTATGTATGAGAAGGAAGTTACCTCTAAGAAGGAACTTACAGAGGAAGTGGATGCTTTGAAGCAGTAAGTAAAGGAGGCCATGGAGGCCAAAGTTAAAATATTGAATTTATGCAAAATAATTTTGGGCTAAGAGCTAACTCTAGTGGATGGAGTAGCTCTCGATGAGGATGCCATTGATAAATTAGAGACCTTGGTGAATATCATTTTGAATCACTACAAAGAGTATCCCATGCTGAGAAATGAGGTAATAGTATTATCAAAGTATTTCACCAAGGTGGTGGAAGTATGTAAGTGCACCCTTAAAAGAGTTGGGGAAGTCATCCCCATCTTGGATGGGATTTTTAAAAGGCTGGCATGATCGAGCGAAATCTTGGAGGCTCAAATCCATACAAAAGAGACCTAGAGGTTAAAAATGGATAATGTTTCCCATTTAATAAGGGATCATGTTAAGCATGTAAAAGAATTCAAAGATATGGAAATAATAGAAGAGAAAATAAATGTACATTGCCAATAATTCAATGTTAATTTTTCATCCTTCTAAGGACAAGTTATCAGTGAAGTCTCGACATTAAAATACATCTAAAAGGATGCCAGCACATCCCTAGATGGTTTGGTCAAGAAGGCCAATGAGAATTCTAACCACCCCAAGGAGATGAAGAAGTCCAAAAAGTCCATTGAAGTAATAGTTACTAAGTTTCTCGACACATTGTCACATTGGGATAATGTCAAGAAGCATATTGAGCAAATGGGGCCTAAATTTTTGACAAAGACTATCAGTGAGCTTAGTCTAAGATGGACTAAGAGCATAGTGTGGGGTGATTTTAGACCCCAAATTTTGGATAAATGTTTTGATATTTTGTTATGAAATTGACATGATGTGAAAGGAACATAGTGTAAAAATACTATAGCATATAACTAGACTAGTGTAGAAGCATCATGGCATGGAACCAATAGGGCACAAAAGGATAAAGGTGTAGAGGCACCAACATGAGAGGACCCAGTCAAAGAGGGAAATTAACCATGATAAACTTGAGAACATAGGACTTAGAATAGTATTGGAAGACTTGGGGAGTTCATGGGAAGTAGGAGATGGATAAGGAGTGACTCTCAAGGGTCACTAATACCATACCCATTGGGAGTTTTACACTAGCTCGTAATGAGATAGATACATGACAATAAGGATCTAGCATATAATGAGTCTATAAGGGGTTCAAAGGCCTAGGTCCTTAGGATACATTATTTAATAGACTACCATGACTCTCAGTTCATAAATAGTTCATTGGCCATTTACTCAATTCATTTATGTTGTAAATACTTGGTCAGGGATAAACAATTATAAATACCCTTGCATGAAAGCATTATAAAGTGATGGATTTTGGATATCATTTGTTGAAGCATAATATAGAGTTTATGGTATTTTAATTATTTATGTTATTCAAAGTTATAGTTAATTGATAGATATGCACATATGAGTGTGGTTGGCTTATTTAAGACTTGGTGTTTTATTTTTTGAAGTACTTATGGTTATAACATAATATAAATTCTATGCATACTTTTACTTTTTTAAGTAATAATTCTAAACTGTAATGGCATTAATATACATATTTATGGTGGTCAAGCTCATTAATTTAAGGATCAAAGTAGTTTATCTCTTCTTCTATGTAACTTCTAATTAAATATAAGTTTAACTCAAACAATATAATTAATTAATGTTACTACACAACATAACCCACAAGAACCGGTCTCTAGCTATGCACTTTGGGTGAGCATGAAAGACCACAATCTTATATGAAGGGCAATCACACTAGCTCATTGGGGATACACTTCAGCACTAGAACATTATTAATAATAAAAACCAAACACTTAATGATGCATCAGAAAAAATTCTAAAATAATCCTAGACTATATCAAAATAAATAAGAAAACAAAAGCAGTAGCATATGCCCTATTATCAAATTACATAGTTGGTATTATACATGGTATGCCTTGAGTCTATTGCCATTTAAATTCCTATAAATCATTCCCATATTGAGAGTACAAAAATTACATGCACTAGTTTCCAAAATACCATCGACTATATATGTTCCAAGCTAACAAATTTGTAGCTTGTCAGAGTGTCTAGGGTACTTAGAATCATACATAGGTACTTGAGCACCTTCAATAAATATTTTTCCTTTGATATGTTTGTGATGATATGCTTATTATTGGTCCTCCTTAATGTATTGGATCCATTTATCAAGAACATGCCTCTCATATAGCTTTTTTAATTATTCAAGGCACACTATGAGGGATTTAGGGCCATACAAATTACCAACTTGGGTTATGTGAAGATATGGACCCAAAAAATCAATAGTAAGTACAACTTCAATGCTAAACACTAGTTGGATAGGATAGAATTATTGAGTCATTTATAGTTGGTTCGGTATTCCCATAGGGAAATTAATACTCGATCATCCTAGTCTATGCATACTAAAATACATATCTTTGTGAGAAAATGGCCTTATATTATTCTTAATTCCTTTATAGTGTTGTTATCCTATGGATGGTGGGGTGAAGTATTGTGATGGGAAACTATGAATTATGATAAGAGGATTTGCACTATCATATAAATGAATTAGGTGCCACTATAACTAGTCAAGATTAGGGGACATCTAGATTTTATAATAATATTTTCCCATAATAATTAGGTAGTTATGATTATAGTGAAATTATTGGTGGGTATAGACTCAACCCATTGGTTGAATTATTCAGTGGTGTAAAATATGTATCATGTCTTATTCCATCATGTAATAGGTGCAATAGGTCCTACAAATCAATATACCATTTTTCAAAGGGAGCCCATGTAAGGATTGGGATAAGTGTCATCTCATCTCTATGGTTTGGATTCTTGATCCTCTAGAAAACATCACACTTATGAGTGTATTCCTTAGCATCATTAAAAATAGTTTGCCACCAGAGTCTTAAAAAGAGGATCTTTTGAGCACTTGCTTCCTTGGTGAAGTGTCATCCATTAATCCCTTCATGGGCCACCCATAAGATAGTTATACATTCATGGGTAAGTCCACATCACTACAACACCTCATCACATCCTTGTATATTTTTCCACTGATAATTTGATAAGGATTAGTTTGAAGGGTCAACTACTTATTCTCTTTATTGGTTAGATTCTTTGAGGAAATACCTAAAGTGAGGAATGTCATGATATAGATAAGTTCCTCTGGTCCACATCATACCCTATATAGCTGTGTCATGCATGACATCCTCAATAGACTATGTATCTTCATTGGTGGTGATCTGATAAAGGTGGTCAGGTCTCATATTTTGTTTTCCTAACTTAACTAATACTATGAACTATAATTATTGAAATAGTATTATCCATCAATAGATATGTCCATGGATGATGCGTTTATTTACCAAGTATTTTAGGGAATTTTCATCCATAAATAAATTAAATGGGGTGGCTAATAGGTACTATTGTAACTTATAGAGATCATAGATCATATCTAATTCTTCTCATTCAATGGTCATATAATTCTATTTTTTAGGAGTAAGCTTCTAACTAGATAAGTAGATTGAATTATTAGTCTTGTTCTCCCCAATTTGGGATAAAATAGAACCAATATCCATACTATAAGCATCAACATAGACATGAAATAGGGTATTCCAACCTGATAACTAAAAGATAAAAGTACTATCCAACTTCTATTTCAGTTGTTCAAAGGCTTCCTCCTATGCTTTTTCCCATCCAAATGGCTTATCTTTCCAAAAAAAACTCTTCCAAGGGCACAACTAACATTTCATAGTATTGGATGAACTTTAGATAATACTTGATGTGTCCAAGAACAAATGTACCTCACATTTATTGATAATAACCTTGAGTTAAATAATTATTTCCACTTTTTTAGGATCCACCAAGAGTTTATCCTTACAAATGGCATAGCCAAGAAAGGTGCTAAATGTCATGGTGAATACAAACTTTCTTAGATTGAGATAAATATGTAGCTATCAGCACCACTTTAACATGTGTCTTATATTATCATGATGTTCCTTCATGATCCCATATACTATCCAATAATCCATGTACACTTAGAGAAATTGGTGGAAAAAATATTTGAAATCCATAATCATAATGCATGAGAATATAGTAGCATCATTTTTAATCCCAAAGGGCATGACTTTTTATGCAAATTATCCTCACTCAGTAGCAAATATGGTCTTTGTCTTATCCTTTTATTCTATCTATACTTGTGGTGTCCTGAGAATCCATCTATGAGGTTGTATATCTCATAACCTATAACACCTTAAATAATGTATTCATTGAAGGGAGTGGGAAAGAGGTTTGTGACATTGGTTACATTAAAGAGATGGTAATTCACACAAATTTTAATGGACCCATCCTTATTAATACTAATAACCATGTGAATTACTCATCCAGAATCTTCTATAAGATATATGATGCATGAAACCAACATGTTCTCAATATCATTTTTTACCTTAGATCATAGGTTGGGGTTCATTTGGTAGGTCCAATTATTGATAGGTGATGTGTCCTTAACCAATTTGATCTTCATTTTTCCTAATTAATAGTGCACTCCTTTCATTTCCATGAAGCTTTTAGGAAATAGGTCTTGGAATTATCAAAATAATTCCATAATGAAGGTAAGTATTACATCAAACCATTGATCCCCAATGGTGGTAATTTTAGTTTCCTCTTATGTTCCAATGTTTGCTTTAATGGTATTTAAGGGATATTTATATCACTAGTTTTGTTATGAGGGTGTGTCTAATAAATTTTTCTTAACTTGAGTGGTATCAATATGTAGGGGACTCATCTCCCCCTCATTAGGTTTTTATTCAACTTCGTACATCATTTTATCTTTTACCTTCCTATACTACCAATTCCTATCTTTCAATTTTTACTCATCTTCTTCACTTGAATCATTGTTCATGCTCTAATTCTCAATTTTTTTATAGGCTTGCACATTTCTCTTTATATAGATGTACCACTTATTCTTCCATTACTGCCTCATTATTGAATATGTAATGATGGATTTACTAAAAGGGTTTGGTTAACCTTGGTTTTTTGAGTTTTAATGTAAGGATATGTACAATTTATTGTTTCAACATTTCCCATGTTGTCATTTCTCTTTGTGTTTCTATTATAATATACCATGTACATGCCTAGGTACTTAATGTTCACTATAAGGCATGCTCCTAGAGATGAATAAGTAGATAGGAGCAAATTTTTACCCATGTTTCATCATATGCCTAAATGTGTATAATAGGTTTTGATCTTCCTCTATATACTAGCATCTTTTTTTAATGTTTTGTTACCTTGAATCAGATGCACATAGCTTCCTTAATTCCTACTCAGGTAGATAAGTTAGGTATGTGGGTATCCCACTAATACATGAATCTATTATTTAATGTATATATCAGGGTATCTACATGATCTTTCTCATTTAAAATTCCTACTTTGAGGTCCCAAACATATGGCTCAAGATCACCTATCCCTATGACATGGGTTAGTCTTGAGAGTTACCCTTTGTTGATGTGTGAAACCCTCTCTATCACTTTCATCACTCACAGGACCCAATTTTTTCTTTGATGAATAATATGGAAGTTACCATTCCTTAACTATTATGCTTCTCTCTTAAATCTAAATTTCATTGGCATTCTAAATATATTATCCATCCTATCATTGGTATCAAATCCTAGAATTTTAGTCATTTTTTTAATTCTTTCTCCTTAAAATATAGTTATATAGATTTTTATTTTCTTATCAAAGGAAAATTATTCTTTGTGACATTTAATGTCATTGAAGTCATATCAAATTGATGGATATTGGTGGTCTGACTATCTCATTCACTATTGACTGTGTCGAAGGTGTTTTTTTGTTGACAAAATTTAAATTTTATGTTATTCTTTTGAAATCTCTACTCCTCATGGACTATGTATTAATGAAAGTTGATTAATTTCAACCCTGTTAAATGATATTGAAGGTATTTTGACTATATTTTGACAATGTTGTCTTATTGGAAGGAATTTTAAAACTATGTGGATTTTTCTTAAGTTCTTGGAAGATCCTACTATTTTGGATTGCATGAAAAAAGACATGCATCATATTACTTGGAAGATCTAATTAATGCTAGGTTTAATAGTTGATGGAGATATATTTACCTACTTATGTAGTTTTCTGACCTACCTACATGTAGTTCCTTTAGACTTCATAAAATATTCTTTTGTTTAGATGTAACGTAAAGTATTTATTCATAACTTTTTGAAGCATTGAGTTATTTTGATTTCATGGAGATAAATTAAGTTGTATATATCTAATTTGAGCCATAAATCACTCCATGTGAGACATGTGGAATCATCCAAGAGTATTTCACAATCATTTGGAATGTTTTCTTGACACCTAGAGATATTAGAGGCTGTATTCCTTCATTTTATTTTATATATATTCTAATATTTTAATTTCATTCTTCCATATAAGGAAAATAAGGAGAGATAAGGTTTTTTTTTATGCTTTCTTCATTAAAAATCAAAATTTCAATTTTACTTAAATTCCAAATTTCAAAATTTGAAAACATTTTAATTTAAAATCAATTAAAATTTGGTGTAATTTATCATTGAAATTATCTTGAGAAAACTACTCCAATCAAATTTAGAAAACAACAACTAAATTTCACAATTAAAGGAGAAATAATGAGAGCTACTCTTTTTATCCATTTGTGTATTTCAAAAATGTAAATAAGAAAAACCAGGTATATTGGTGTATGTTATTTTATTTTTAAGTTGGTATTAATGACAAAGAGAATTATTTCCAGTACATTTGCATATATAGAAAAGGGAACCATTTTTTAGTTATAAGGAACCAATTGGGGTTAAAATAAAACTCAAAACCTCCAAAACTCAAACAAAAAACTTTAAAACCTATAAAACTCAACCCAAAAGAACTCAAAACCATGCATTTCATCAAATCTATTATTAGCACTACCATGACTAGCAAAAATAGTTGGCTAGAATGGAAATAGATAACACACTCATCTTTAATGATCTATGGTTTGATATTTATGATGTATAAAAATAACCAGTTGAACCAACAAGGAATGCAAAGGATACTTATACATGGTAGCAATAAAAATAGAAGGCATTACCCTTGATGAGGACATCAATGGATGCAAATGTGTTTCATCATATAAAAGGATGAAATACACCATGGGAAGAATTTCTAAAACTAAATTACCTATATGATTCCCACTTAGAGTTGGAATTCATTCAGTTATAGTTGAAATTATTTAATATTGAGTTAAAATATGTTGATGTGATGAGATTGGCTTTAGATATATGTGTTATCAAACATGATGTTAAAGCAACAAGTGTCAAAATTGACATCACATAACCACATTCATAAAATACCTTATTCCTAACTATTCAACCTATTTAGAATCTCTTTAAGTAAGAAATCAATTGAATATTCTCACATTTGACTAGTTGGTTGAAAAAATGGTAGAAAGATAAAAGGCCTTTGGAATAAAAATCAAATCCACAATAGGTGAAAGTGTGTGATATGTCAACAAATTCTTTAAAAACATTAAAAAAGGCCACATATTTCAAAAATAAAGGAAATAAAAATTACAATAACAAGTTCAAGTAAAAATGTGGTAAAAATGAAAATCATGGTGGTCAAATCAAAATCAAAATGATAAACAGAACCTCTACTATGAATGGTGTGACAAAAAAGGAAGCCATGAGACTCATAAATGTAGGACTCCATGGGAGAAAATTTATGCATGCCATAATACTAAAGATAAAAATTCAAATAAATAGTCAAAAGAGTCAAAATCAGCCCAATTCACCAATGAATGTGTGTTTTCTATTACAGACAATGAAGTAAATAGTGTTTCAATCAGTTTTTCATGATTTGATGCTTGGGTTCTTGATACTAGCACCACTCAACATATGACTTTATAAAAAGGCTTCTTTGAGGAGTATAATTTACAAAGTTTTTGCTCAGTATATCTTTTAGATAGATAAAGTCTACAACCATAGGGAAGAGGTATAATTTGACTCAAGTGTCTAGGACTTCCAAACTACAAACTTGAGAATGTTTTCTACCTTCCTCAATTGAAATGAAATTTTTTTCCCTAGTGCTTATAAGGAAATAAATCCATTCCATTATATTAAATAATGGTGATGTCATAATTAGGAGAGAAAGTGATAATGTAGTTGTATTGAATGGATATGAGGAAGGAAAACTACTCAAACTCAAGGATGAGCCATCAAAATCAAGGAATTATGTTCATCTTATGGAAGATATAATGTCTCCAAACATGTTACGGCATCCTCAATTTTTGAATACTCACTATAATAGTAGTCATGTATTATAAAAGAAGGGTGTTGTTGGCATGCGTACATTACCCACAAATTAGATGAAAAGTGTGACTCTTGCATCTTGGCTAAACATGCAAGGGAACCATTAACAAAGTCATAATGGAAAGATGATATAAAGTTTCAAATTGTTCACTCATACTTATGTTCTCTTCTAATCTTCTCAACTAGTGGTCATAAATACTTCATGTTATTTATTGATCACTATCGCATAATGACATGGATATAATTTTTGAATAAAAACTTAGAAGCCTTCCAGACTTTCCAAAAGTTCTGAAACATGATTTAAAAAGAAGCACAAACCTACATCAAGACACTCAAGATAGATAATGGTGGTTAATTCACATCAAAGAATTTTGAATCCTGTCTTGAGAAAAATGGGATTAAGCACCATCTCATAGTTCCTCAAACTCCACAATAGAATGGATTATTTGATAGAATTAATAGAACTATGATGAATATGGTTCATGGAATGTTGTAATTTAGAGGGGTAAATATGCACTTTTGGGCCCAAGTAGCTAAAATAGTAGTATACCTCTACAACATATCACCATTAATAGCTCTTGAATCAAAGACCTCATATGATATGCGGTGTGGTCATCTCCCTTTAATACAACATCATCAAATTTTTGAATCCACTTGTTATCCATTGATTATAAAGGAGAAGAGAAATAAATTGGATCACAAGAGTCAAAAATTCATCCACTTATGATATTCTAAATCCTTGAAGGCATACAATCTATACGATGAGAAAGAGAAGAATTTTATTGTTGCAAGAGAAGTTGTCTTTTGTGAGACTATAAAGTACAAAAAGCATATTGATTAATAACTGAGTTGACTAGACAAGTATGCAAAGTTTGATGTCTACAAAAAGAGTGATTTAGATGTTATAGACAATTAGTGGGGGATACAGAGTTAGGAATCTATTTATTTTATATTGTCTCCTATATACAAACTTGAAATGCCTTTTAAAGGAGAGAGTGAAACTTCATGAGATATTGAATAGGGACCACCAAAACAGAGCATAAAAAGTGATGGAACTTCATAAGATGAAATTTAAGCACCTGAAACATATAAAAGGGTACCTAAGTGGGCCACATAAACATTGAAAGATGTGAAACCTAGTGAAGTTGTTTAAATTGGCACAAGAAGTGCATATTCAGATGCATCACAATCAAACAAATCCCTTGAATAAATTCAAGATAGAATTTAAAATCTCACCTTAAATGATTCTCAAGAATAAATTGATATTGTATTTGATTCATAACCAATGTATTTCAAATAGGTTGAAAATCTTGAATCTTAGAGAAAAGCAATGAAATAAGATGAGTATAGTGTATTGGTCAAAAATGGTACTTGGAAATTGGTTGATCCTCCACATGGCTACAAATTGATTAAATGCAAATGGGTCTACCATAACAAATACAAAGTTGATGTCTCCCTTGACAATCATAAATAAAGGCTTATTGTAAAAGGGTATGCTCAAAAATAAGGAATTGACTACAATGAAACCTTTACACCTATAGTAAAATGGACTACCATTCTAATGATATTAGCTCTAGAAAATCACAATAGATGGAAATTTTACCAATTGGATGTGAAAAATACATTCCTAGATGGTGACCTCAAGGAAATTATGTACATGACACAATTTAAAGTTTTTGCAGTAAATAACCAAGAGCATAAGGTGTACAAACTAGAAAAATCTTTATATGGTTTCAAACAAACCCCTTGATCATGGTACAAAAAATTAGTTAAGTACCTCATGAACATGAACTTTAAACATTTTGAGTTTGAATATACAACTCTTTTCATCAAAATATTTGAAAAAATAGTTGTATTTGTGGTGGTGTATGTTGATGATTTGCTCATCACAGGGAATAATGAGTAATATACTACAAAATTCAAATTAGCGTTGAAGATATTTGAAATGGCTAATTTTTTTATCTTCATTACTTTTTAGGTGTTGAATTAATTCAAAAACTAAAGTATTTCTTCATCACTCAGCATAAGTACATTGGTGACATTCTGAACAAGTTTAGAATGGAATATTGTAATCCTCTCAACATGCCCATAGAATAGAATCTGAAATTATCATCTAAAGATTCAATAGATTTGGTTGATGCCACTAAATATAGACAACTCATTAGAAGTCTGATTTATGTGACTACCACTTAACCAAATATATCATTTATAATTGGGGTCCTCTCAATATTAACGCAACAACCTAGGGAGAGTCATTGTGAAATAGTAAAAAGGGTCCTTAGATATCTCAAAAGAACACAAAATTTTGTGCTCAAATACTCTAGAGTGGGAGACTTCAAATTCGTTGGGTATTCAGATTCTAGTTATGTTGATGATCATGAAGATAGAAAGTCCACCTTAGATTTTCTAATGAATTTGGGATTAGTAGTTATCATATGAAAATCTAAGAAGTAATCAGTATTGTTAATTTATTTAATAGAATTAAAATATATGGCTACTTCAAAGGAAACTAGAGAGATCATGTGGATCAAAAGGTTTCTTTTATATTTTTAGGAGCAACAAGTTTTTTCAACACTTTTCATGGTTGACAACACTTCTGTAATCTAGATGTAAAAGAATCTAGTATTTCACAACTAAACTAAGCATATCAATACCAAATTTCATTTTATTTAGTACTATGTTAAATATGGTAGTGTCAAGTTGAAACATTACTCGATAGTAAAGCAACTAGCAAACATCTTGACAAAATCACATGGATGAGAAAATTTTGAAAAGTTCAAAGGAATTCTTGGTCTAACAATGACCCATATAGATTAAGGGGGTATGTAATAATATTATATATATTTGTTAATTAATCATAGGTATCTAGATTAGGTATTTGGAATTTGTCTTATTTAATAATCTTTTCATTCTCATAAGAATAGGAAGAATCATTGGGAAGGTAAATTGATTAGTCATTCTTGGTTTATTTATTGTAATTTTTGTTCTCATTTTAACTAAATCATGAAATCTAAATGTCATTATCATTTATAATATATTATATGGCCTATCAATTAAAGCATCAACAACTACATTTTATAGTGTCCAAGCCTAAGGTGGTGCCCTACATTGATCTACTAAGGAACTTATTTTTTATAAGGAAGGTGATTGGTGGTGGTTTCTTATACAATCTAAGCCACATTACAATCATCACTTGTATTTAAAGGGATGATTTATATAGGTAAATATGGCTAACCACTATAGATACCACATTTAATGGAGACCAGGTTGAACTATGGAAGAAGATGACCACAATTGAAAATACAGTAAATAAATGGATCATTCCTAGATAAGTGGCCACCCTAAAGTCTAGGGAGCTAGTGCCTATCACCAAATTTTAGATTTTAATAATTGTTGAGATGGAATTTTTTAAATATTTTATATGGTCAACCTAGTATCCACTTCTTCTACTACAAATGGGTGACATTATTGTATTTATTAATGACCTTAGAGTTGACCTTCACCTTAGGAAAGATAATCAGCACAAGACTCTAGGAGAAAATTTTTAATAAGGACAAGAGGCCAATGCATTTCCATTTATATATGATGAAATATATGTTGGATTTATTCATAGGAATTATCTATGTGCATAATGGATCTATTTAAAGATCATCCTTACATTACATTAAAAAAATAAGTATGCAACTTATTTTCCTTCCTCCACATCTATGCATATATGAAGAATATAGTCAGAATTGTTGAGAATGTTTATCCTCAAGTTTGGAGGGAAATTCATGAGGAACCCTTACTCAGAGTATTAAAAAACATTATAAAAATTATAGGGATAACGGGGATATTTGCTCTATCTAGACTACACAATAATCATGGTGATGTAGAATAAGCTTTCCCCTTTATGTATCCCAAAGTATGTTCTAGACAAACTAATTGAATAAGAGATTGCTTACCAGTTATGGTGGAGTGTCGATGAGGATTTGAAGAAGAATAAGGGTGTGTTTTATGGCTCTTATTTGATGATTGAATCAATATATTACACTAATATAAATAGTTTGGAAAGTTTAGTAAATCCAAGGAATATTATTTGTTGGTGACTTTGCCACACAGGGACTAAGATCCTTACATCCTGATTTAAAAGCACATCTCAGGTTTAGGTATCCCCTACCACATGAACCATAGGAACATGATTTCATATTTTTGAATGAAAAATATGATGTTGAGTTTTTTGAGAGAATAAAATAATTTGAAGTGATAAGGGAGATTTTAATATTTATATAAGGAGATTCATCAATAATAATTATAGAGGAACATACTATGATTTCACTATCATTGGATGGGAAACTATAGATTATTGGACCTTTCAATGTTTCTAATAGTCACTTAACAAAGGAACCTCCTCCATACCACCACCCACTATGATGAAATTCATGAAGTAAGAGTGAGATGTAGAGGATCCCCCTATGGTGTCAAGTTCCACATAATAAGGTCCATCTCAAAAACCACCAATTGTAATGACAACTATTAAGTTAGAGCCAGAGGTGGAGGAAATTTTTCTACTACAAGTCCTTTTGCGAGAGTTGATGAACCAATTTGCATTTATTCTTCTAATTCTAAATATTCTAGCTGCCCTGTTGCATCCTTAGTTCCACTTACTAAAATGTGGATGTCACACATTCTTCCACTTAGAAGGCTCCTCCCTTGGCCAAAAAGTTAATAATTTACTATAAGAGGAAGGATAGAGTTCTTAGGGACCCTGTGGATATAATTTTTGAGACACCAATACAAGGACTTAAGCTTAAAGATGAGGATGAGGAATTATAAAAGGTCAAAATCTTGAGTCTTCGAGGATTAAAATGAAATGTGCCAATGGAGGTAGGTAAGTCAAGTGAGGGCATTACTTGTGTAACTACCTCAGTCCCTATTATTTCTTTAAATCATATGGTTTTTGTTGTGCCTATTATTTTTCCTCCCTTCTATTACTTCAATCATAGTTGCCAACTCTCCCCCCAAGTCTAAGAAGGAACATTTTAAGAAGACTAAGGGAGCCCTTACTATTGCTCAATTGCATATTTCCTCATCTCAATTAGGATTATCCATGCCTTCATCTACTACAACCCAGGCTACTTTTTTTGTCCACTCTACCAAATCTAAGAAGAAGAATCCCACTTATATTGTTTATCCAATGTCTCAATACATCATTACTAGACCTATTATATACAGAGGTAGTGATGTAATATTTAGGGGATGTTTTGACATTGACCACTATTAAGAATACTTAGTTATTATATTCCACACATCTAGTAATCTTACAATGGGATATGGACTTAGAATCCCAAGCTTCTCAAAGACCCAATTTGATAATAATAATAATAAAGCTTCTAACTGTGAGATCCATTTTTGAAAAATCAATAAGAACTATTCATAGGGTTAGGAAGATGGAGATAGAAGATAAATTTGGCCAAGGCTTGGTTTTAGAGGAAAGGCATGATGTTTTTTATTTGTCTAATATAATAAAAATAGACTTGGTGACTCTTCGTATAATGAGTATTTCAAGTCTTATCTCAAGACACAAATAGAGGATTTACTAGAACTTCATGCAGGGACTAAATAAGCTAGACAAGAATTACAAAAAGAGATAGAGTAGGTAAGAGAATAATAGAAAATTATTTATGTTCCTAGGGATATTTAAGGTGATTTAAAAAGCATAGCTCTTAGACTTATATTTTGGAAACTATTTCTTAGATGAGGGATGAGTTACCCCTTCACATTGTTGAAACTGCTAAATTATTTAAATCTTTGAAAGAATATGAAAATAAGTTGAATTTACTTGTATTATACACAACCAATAAGGCTTATAGCCATCTTGATTTAATGAAACCATTGTAATAATCCAATGCTCTTATTATGGTGGTCATTAGGACATCATAAGTCAAAAATTGGGTACCAAGCATGCAAGCCTTGATTCCTAAAGTAGAAAAACAATTCTTAAAATTTTTGGATGAGTTAAATTTGTCCCAGGCCCTATATCCCTTAGGAAAATTAATAATCAGGGCTAATTTTGATCATATATTCTAGTAGGCATTACTAAATTTTAATCAAAGTCTACATGGATGCACAGTAGAAGAAATTGAATAAGAACTTGGATTTACCAAGAAAATGGTCACAAAGGTGGATATCGTTTGGGTGGAATTTAGAACCACCAAGATAGAACATGTATGTTTACTAGTGTAGGTCACCAAGGTACATATACCCTCTCTTTTAAACATGGATGCAATAAGGATACAACATGGTGTTTAATACAACCCCTACCAAAAATTGGAAGTGAAGAAACAAGCTATGGTTGTGTCTTCCATTTCAACTACATCTTCCACTACATTCCCTCCAATGACTATATATTCAACCATACATGCCCCATTGACTAGTAAACCTTAGTTTTTTCAGTTATTTTTAAATGTAATTTTGCATGTAAATTAACAATGTAACTAAGACATGTAATAATTAATTAAACAGTGTTATAAGCATGCACATGTTTCTTGGCTTTGTAAGAATGAGTCTAATTTCAAAAGACTTTATTTTGACAAATTTTAGATATGTGTGCATAACTTCCATTATGTAATAATTGATTAAATAGTTTTATAAGCATGCACATGTTTCTTGGCTTTGTAAGAATGAGATTAATTTCAAAAGGCTTAGTTTCGACTAAGTTTAGATATTCATGCATAACTTTCATTAATTATAACTCATGTTCTAATTATCATTAACATGTAATTTTACACTTTTACATAGATTTAGAAGATGAGGCAACCCCTCCCTAAATATATTTATACTTTTAACCCTCTTGTTTTTAGGGGTTGTAATATTTTATCAATACAGGAAGAAATATTTTGATTATCACACAACTATGTTGATGTCCTTTTCCATTCCAATTCTATGTAATTAATTATGTTTACTTTTTTGTTTGTTTTATTTAGTAATTTGAAGGTGTACAAAAGCTATCAAGAATTCCTTATTATTATTGGTGTATACTGATTTAAGATGTGAAATAGCTACTAGATGGTTAGAAAATATCATTAATTATATGCAATTAGATTGATTCTTTAAATTATCTAAGTGTGTATAAGTGTTTTTCTTGATATAGCCTTCTAGGTGTGAGCAACAACTACCTTAAGCACCTCTCTAGTCTGAGATATAATCTTATGAATAAGGGTGTGCAATAACTACTCTAAATAGAAGAAACCTTTATCTGAGAACTTAGAATTCACTATATCAATTCTTCCCTAGACTTCCCTACTTTGTTTGCATGTGTGTGTGAAATAACTACTAGCTTCAAGCATTAATATTAAAGACACTTATCCACAAGAGACTATCCTAAAATTAATCCCTTTGAAATCATGGAGCCTTATTTTTTAAACTACCTTTCCCTCTTTTGGAGTTTTTTTAAGATATACCCACTTTAGCATAGGTTTTATCCATCCAAATCAACTAGGTTTTAATTTCTTATAGGTTTCACCCATCCATTCAAACCCAGTTAACAACTTGCATGCTCAGTCTACTATTCCACCACCTGATTGTTTAACTCATACCTACAACTTGTGCCCTAGAGTGGAGTTTATCTACATTGAGATCTTAAAAATTTATATTTTACCTCATTTAAATTTTTGTTTTTCATTAAAACTACATCAACAAATATTTTAAATTTAAATTATTTATTTTCCTTGATTTAAGATAGCTTATTTCATAAATTATTATATTATTCCCCTACCCTTAACTTAAAAAAGGGTTAAATAATTTTATTTTATTTTAAATTTGATTTGATTTGATTTTTGAAATATGTATCTTTTTTTAAGTTGAATGTTGTGTTTTAGTAAGGTTTGGACTTGTTCTCATTTTGACAAGGCTTTGGTTGGGATTGTTGTGTGTTTACAACAAGGTTTTCAAAAAAAAACTGCACTATTGTTAAAATCAAAGTACTAAAAACAAAGGAAATATAAACTTTTCTATTTTTATTCTTTTCTTGAGACTTTAGTAATGAAAATTTAAATCAAAACTAAATTTAAATTAAACAATGTAAATGTTGATTTTTTTTCTTATCCCAAAATTTAAAAGCTCATAAATTTGCATATGTGTACTAAAATGAATTCCTTTGTTTTATATTTTTTATTTTAATGAAATTAGAATTAAATATGCACTTTTAAACTTTAACATTCAAATATAAAACTAGATCTACAAATCAAATTTTGTATATGCAATGTAATTTCTAAATTTCAAGATCCAGTTTATATATGCAAGTTAAATATGCAAGTTTTTTTTATTTTTATACTAAATTTATGTGTAAATGAGTTAAAATTTAATTGAATGAATGGTGATATATTAATTATAATTATTTTTTTATAATTCAAGGAAGTAAGACAATTCTAGAAGAAAACTTTATTTTTGGTTTTCTAGTTTTATCTATGCAAGTTATTTGTTTGCACCTATATATATGTGAGAATGTGTGTTATAAGAGTTGAATATTGAATGTTTTTGGTTGGTTTTAGATAAACATAAATTTAACCTATTATTTAACCCTAATTTAAATGAGTATCCTACTTGCATATGTAGGGTTAAAGATACCAAAATGATAGGGCACAAGGGTGAATATCAAATCTATAGTAGGCTAATTAATGTGCTAAACTTAAATGTACCATATGCTAAATTTATTAAATTGAGATAAGCTATAAATATAAATTATGACTGTGATAGATATATAATGACATAAAACAATTTACTAAATTCTCTTTGATTATAATGTTGATCTAGATCTATAACAAGTTGAAATTAGGTGGGAAGACAGTTCTGAAATAGTTGTCAAATTTTGGAATTGGTGCCTCTGGCTATCTAGATAGTTGTGTCAACACTAAACAGTTACATAAACATGAAAATCTAGGTTTTAAACCAATGTATTATATGGAATATTATTTTAAATATATTTTGACCACATGTATTCTTATGGGTTTGGCTTTGCCTTCACTCTGGTACATTCAAATATGGGTCATAGATTATCACTCCTAGTGAAATGGAAAAACACTAACTTTCCATCTTCAATGTGACCTTGAGGTAAAATTGTTTAGTGGGCACATGGTGTCAATCTAACCTACAATGACCTTGCTATCAAAGGGAATTGCCTACATATCTAATTCTCCATAAGAGAGCCTTAGACTCATGTAGTTCTCCCCTACATGTTGGTTTATGTGTGAATAATGTAATGTGTGTAAAGAAATTATAATAGGGGCCTAGATTGTAACTTAGAAAATAAGACCTTACAAATGCTCCTTTAGAAATGCATACCTATAACTAGGCTATTCCTTTGACTTATATTAGAATAGAGTAGACTAGGAAAACTTTTGATAACTTGATGTTTCTTGAATGTTATTTTAATTTGATTGTCAGGTGAGGAATGAACGAGGGTTGATATTATATTTATACCAATCCTATCATGAGATAACTCTAATTAAATAACTTATGCCAACCATTGTAATACATTTCATTTGAAAATCAGATGACTTTAAAGCTCTAGGCACTTTCATTATGTAGGACAATAATGTTGACTATTTGTCCTAGATGTTAGTGTCTAGGGAGCAGGAGAGCATGCACAAGCTTAGAACTTTAAAATGTGTAAGATAAGTATATTTAAGCATTATGGGAATGATTGGATGTATGTTTCATATAAATAAGGCTGGTCAAACTAATATATAATCCAAGGGGCACAAGATAGGGTAGATGTGATGATTATAGAAGCAAGGCATATGTAAAATTAATAGGAATATCCAAGGTTTTATTTTTCTAAGTGTATAATACTAAAGTGATACATAATCACAAAATATAATATACATTTCTCCCCACATTTAATCTAGTAATGAAATTGATAATTTAAAGAAAAGGATTAAGTATGTGGGTGTGTATACACACATTGTCTTTGTTTGAGTTGAATTTGAGTGCTTTGTTTGAGTTAATTGATTGTTTTTTTCATGGATAAATTGTAAAAAATATCATGTTATAGTGTTAAAATTAGTTCATATAATCTAGTTTAAAATTACTTAAATAGATTGAAATTGAAATAGTAAGGTTTAGGAGTACACCTATGTGTTGATTTAACTACCTTGCCTATTGGCAAGTTATTTTTATAAAATATGTAGCATTATAAGGCTCTAAAATTTATATTAGGATAAATATGGATAAATATTTAAAGTGAAGATATACAAGGAGATAAAGAGAGAGATATTGGAAGGAATATGCCCCCCAACTTTGGAGTAAAAGTGAGTTGCCACCTGGTAGTTGAGATTAGTTCAACCTTGTAGCCTAATGATACTTATAACTTGGTGAATTTGGATGATCAAATACAATTTAAAAACTTGGAAAGATTGAGTGATTTAATAACCTCAACCATATTAGAAGGTGAACCAACTATTGCAGTAGATTGGTTCAATAAAGTCCATAAAAAAAGTTTGCAGGGTATCGGTGCATGCAAATGGTTTTAGAATATGAAATTGGTTTGTATTTTTCAATATTAGGCACATGTTTCATAGAATATGCACCTTAGATATGTCTCATGATAAAATTGTTATAATAATGGTACCAACGTATATAATATCTTCACAACTATGAATCTAAATCATATAATTGTGTGCTTTAGCCAATTTTGATAGTTGTGTAAGAGTGGAGGACATGCTTCCAAATTATTCACCCATTATATATGGAGAAATATAAAAGTGATATAAGTATCAATGTGGAGGGCATGTTTCCAAAACATGCCCCCACTATAAATTGGAGCTGTTAAATACTGAATAGGTGTGGATAACATGCTTCTAAAGCATGTCATCACTGAATATGTGAACTAATATAAGTACCATTTACCGAATAAAAGTGGAGAACATGATTCCTAAGCATGGCCCCACTAAATATAAAATTTTTGAATGTGTGGAATCCACGCCCATATGGCATGCCCCCATTGAATCTGAAAATTGTGAATGTGTAGAAGCCATGTCCATATGGCATGCCACCATTGAATATGCAAACTAGTATAAGTAATGAATATTGAATAAATGTGGATAACATGCTTCCAAATCATGCCCTCGCTAAAATATATAATTATGAATGTGTACAAGCCAGTCCATATGACATGCCCCCACTAAAACTAAGAACTGTGCAAAAGTGTGGAAAACATGCTTCTCAAGCATGCCCCCACTAATATGCCCCTCCTTTGAGGTGAGGTAAAAATATTACCTAAAATTTACCTCACCTAAAAATGGTAAGACAACTAAAAAATTTGTGAATGTAACCATGTAGCATATAGAAAGAAACATGTCTAGGTAAATGCATCATTGAAGCGCATAAAACCAATATCATCACACATAGTCCTAAGATGCATGATAAATATCATGGAAACATATATATAGTAACATTAAAATATTATCAATAAAATAAACACACACATGAGAGAACTCAAAATTAAGTCAAAAATTAATGTTCCAAGAGACTATAGATAAGGGGCATGTTTAAATGTCACAAAATTTAATGGACATGATTTAGTCAAATGTCCATAAGGCAAGGAATGACATATTCAAATGTCTATATGACATATGCAAATGTAAATGAAAGCATACATAGGTATATGGGCCACATACAATTGATCATATTCAAATGATCAAATAAGCAAGATAATATCAAGGTAAAACACTCAAGAAAGTGTATAAATTAAAACACAAGAATCCAACATAAACATGTCATAGTGGTCCATAGATAAACTTGTTAGTACAAAATGTCAAGTGTATAGCATATAAAGTACCATATGTAAGATATAAGCATGGATAAGGCATGTTTAAGTACATATGTAAGATTAAACATGATATTATATAATGATCATTGAATCATATAACCTATGTGTATCAATATCAAATAAGTAGATGCCCCCAATGTCCATATGAGATTAGTAGAAGGAAAGGCCAACATCTAAAATAGGAGTGTTTCGCGTATCTATGTATTCTAGTATATGTGTGTTTAGGATTAAATAATATGATATCCCTAAACATGGAACTAACACATATATGCCAAGGATCCAATAAAATATCTAGTTGTCAAAAATGTTTTTTATAGTTTTGAATGTTTTGATTTTTTGGGTATTTTTGGTTTTTAAGATTTCTAATCAAGGAAGTCCTCATCATCGAAAGACATAGGACCATCTATTAAAAATTTTAAGTCTTGTTTATAATAATGGATTGTATGTTCTTCAATATACTTATCCAATGGATTCCCTAAAGCTAATGGTATGGGCAGATAATCATATCCATTATGTGGTATACAAATCTCTATGTCTAAATCATGAAAAGTAACACACATATTTGTAGTCTCCAACTTGGCTTACCATTAAACTAGCCAATCTACCCAATATTTAATTTCAAATGGGGTTCATGGTCTAGTATCCATATGGTTGTGTTCACCACACTTATACCACAATCAATAGGCAATTGAATGTAGCTATAGGATTCTAGCATCAATGGATAGTATATGAGTTTATCCGTAGTATGTCCCAATTGTTTGAGGAATGTAGTTTTATAAGTTGTATCCTACTAATTCTTATAAAAGAGGATATGGTGTAATATACCCCATATATATTAGTAATATTACTCAACCATTCATGTTTTGGTCTCTTTGAAAGATAGTTTTCATTCAAAATATATTAAGGATTTTGCCTTTTAGTAGGTTTTGAAGCTTCCAGAAAAGACTCCACTTATTCACATGGTATATTTGCATTTGACATTTGTAAGGTTGGATAAATATTTTTAACCAAGAGGTATGAATTGAGTAATAAGTGTTTACATGCTCATTTGTATGGTTATGTTTCCCTTATCTGGATTTAGTGTCATTTCTTCTACAAGTGGATGGATCCTATATGTACCAGCTTCTATGGGTTCAAACAAGTTATGAAAAAGGTAATAAAGTGGATAAAATTTTAGTTCATGTACTTTATCATATATCATATCATGAGAATTATCATCATCATTATCATAGTAATCATAAACATGCCCATCATTCTACTCAGTATTGACTAGTAAAGGAGGCTCAAATGAAGGAGGTTCTTATGGTTTTGATAGTTCTTTTGGTAATGGTTATTGATCTTGATGTGCATCTATGTGCACCTCAATATGTGTTAACTTATTTTCATATTGAGATGGGGGAGATATTATACTTGACTTTCCTATTTTTTAAGTGTATATATGATCAATATGAATGTATTGTTAAGGTGGTACCATTGTAGGAATGCCTTCGATTTTGGATTTTATAATTTTATAAAATTTGAAAGGCTTATATCAGTGGGCATTATTAATAAATTCCCATCATGTATTAATTTTATAAATTTGTGAAGTGTAGATGGGACATATTCCATTTAATGTATCCAATATATACCAAAAAGTACATTATAATGCAATGATTGAGACATTACCTAAAAGGTAGTTGAAATAGTTTTTGGTCCTAATCTAACATCTAATGTAATTTGACCAAATAAAGGACTATGTGAATTATCAAACCATTAGATATTCATAATCAAATTTTTAATGAGATTAGTGCTAAAGCCCATGGTTGTTAAAAAAATTATATTACAAATGTTTAGGCCCAATCCATTATCAATGAGCGCCCTTTTGATGCCCTTATTTTGTATTGTCACTTTTATGAAAAAAGGTAACTCTTGATCAATACTATCTTTGGATGGTAAGTCAATTATATCAAAGGTAATAAGTTTGGTATTGTTATTGAGATCTTCCATGATATCTATAAATTAATTAGGCTTAATATCATTTGGAACTTGAGTTTCATGTAATGTCCCATTTAGGATGTCTTTTTAAAAATTATATTACTTTAGGAACTCAAGTATTGAAATTTTAGCATGTGTATTACTCAATTGGTTAACAAGGTCATGTCCCTTATATTTTATCACAAGTTTAGGCTTAGGAGGCACCTTGTTGATGTATATCTATGTCAAGGATATAATTCAAATAGTAGAATAATATTTCTTATTCTATAGTTTAGGTACTGGAAGACCTTAGGGCTTAATTCAGTTTTGTTAGATGATTATTTGCCTGCCACATTTAGTCTACAAGTAGACCCTATTATAACAATAGTAAGAACTCAGTAATGACACAATCTATCTAAAATTTATTTATATTATTGTGATGTAAAATTAATTTTATACTTTGCCAATTTATGCCCAAACTTTAAAAAAACAAGTGGATATTTACAGTGATTATTAATCTAAAGTGATTCATATTAAAAAGTTCAAAAAGGAAGCAGGGTAGAGCAAAAAGCAAAATTTTCTTTGCAAAAACAAATACCAAAAGATTTCCTTTAGTTCCTTTTCACAATAGTGCAAATAAAATTAACGCCTATGAGATCTTAGTGCTAGACTCAGAGTATCATAAATGTAGTGGGGATTATAGGGTAAATATAATGCATATATATATATATATATATATATATATATATATATATATATATATATAATGTATGTTTTGAAATGGCTACCTACAACAAATTCCTTTCATCACATTCATTTTTAGAATAGAAGAAAACACATCATACATAGATAAACATTATTAGCATAGTAAAAAGCACAAACTAACAAGATGCATTAGAAACACTACTATCAAATTCAACCATTGAAAAAATGAAATCATATGTTATTACCAAATCTTGAGAAATAAGAACATATGAAAATAATGAAATAGTGAGAAAATTTCAAGAATTCTTCTTTCTATTTGCATTAATTTCACAAATTATGTTCTAAGGTATAATTGAGAGGGAGGGACCCTATTATAGGTCTTTTAATGCCTAATATGGTTAAAAAGGAATCAGATATATGACACCTATTAGTGGACAAAGTCTTTAATGTCCTTAAACTAGAGAATATTTTTTATTCAAATAGGGAAACATTATATAATGCATTGAAGGGAATTAGGACACGATTTTCATCAAGAGAAGGCTCAACAAATGGCTATTTCATTCCTGAAGTGGTGGACAAAGATCATGCTAGTGTGGTCAATGATGAACTCCTAGTATAGAAGAAGATGAATGTAAACCCATAGTAGTTAAAGGAGTGATCCATAGTGTTGTATAATAATATATTCCAAGAGGGGCTGAGGAGGTGAAACTTTTTATGATGACAATCTATGGCCTGTTGAATGTGTATTTCTCAACATCTATCTAGCCTCTCCATGCTTCAGATCACCTCTTATAATTATTGTCAATTAATTTTATATTTGTAATAGGATCTTTAAACAATTTGAATGTAAGACCTACCATTGCATCATGCTTGCTTAGGAGAGGTCCTACAGCCTCATTGATTTCCACAACTTTTTCTATCCTCTGGTTGGTAGATGTAGCTAAGTCTACCATCTCCTACCCAAAAGTCACTCCCCTAGCCATGGCTTGATTTCTAAAGTTTACAATAAAGTTTTTCAATTGGGATATTAAAGCATCCTTATTAACAGTGGACCATCATTGTTGATAAGGTGCATGATCTCAGCCTCTTTTAGTAGAGTTGTGACTTTGTCACCCTGTTGGGTGAGAGACTAGCCTAGGGATCTCATTTCATCAATCCATTGGTTTATAAATTTCTTTCTACCAATTATATAGGACTGAGCAATGCTCAATTCTTCCAAGGGGATTAGATTCAAATATTCAATTTTTTTAATTTTGATCAGCTTCACCAAGTTGATTATCTTACTATCATATACCCCATATACACCTTTTGCATTGAGGATCCTATTATATATTTCATCTTCCTTTACCTTATATTGGGATAAGGTTATTAACGTATCAAACATTACTTCCACAACCCATTATACCTTGGTTATGGTCTCCTCTAAAAATTTGTATTTTTACTAATACTCCATATTAGTTTCTCTCTACTACACTATTTTTATCAATTTAGTAGCTACATCACCATATGTTTTTATAGTCAAGAGGGGATCATTTTCATAATATTATTGTTGGTTAGGCCTAACTATTTTCTTATTAGTAAAATTGAATAGGTTCTATTCTAACTCATGTATAATTGTTTGGTTAGGATGGGTGACCTTCCTCTTGGTCAACCTCTTCATTGGTCTAACCTTCTTGTCAAATTCCAATGTTACTTGAGAAGGGTAGATAATAATCAAATCCTAGTTCTCCAACATAGCTAATTGCATCTATTTTATTTATTATTTGTCTAAAGAACCACTCAAATTCTATGTAGATGGAGGTAATTGATGGGCTGGTATTAATGCCTTGAATTTAGATGTCTAGGAAGCAATTATTGATATGACTAGGACAAATGCAAAACTAGGGGATGGAGTGGGAAGCATCATTCTTGAGGATGAAGAAGAACTGGTGATATATGAATCACTAATTAGGAATAAAGGGACTTGGGAGATGAAAATAGTGGTATTTTTCTTTGGTAATTATGGACTGACCTTGGCATAGGCCTAGGTAGAATTGGAGGCAAATTGGCCATTATTGAGACCTTAGAAGTGGAGGATATAATGAAAAGGTTGACAGTGGGTAATGGCATAATCACAAGTATAATGAGGGGCTTGTAGGGTACTAGTTTCATATTGTCTAGAGTTTGGGGTTCATAAACTATGACCAAGGGTTGGTTATAAAATTATGGAGGTAAAAAAATGAACTCATGACCTATTATATCTAGTTCTTCTTTGCAAGAAGTAGAGGAGGCAACCCTGATGCTGAGGTTGCTAGTGTTAGAGTAGGTGTAACTACTACCTCTACTAAAGGTCTTTCTTGTACTAGGGTAATGTTTTGTACCTTAGATGGGCTACCAAACGTTTTTCCTAAAATAGAATCTTTCTCAGTGTGTTTCCCAATTTTGGCTCTTCCCTTCTCCAAATTTGGAGATAATTCTTTTAATATCCTCCAACTAAGTTGAGGGTCAGTCAGCCTTTCTTCCTTAGTAATAAAAGTATGGACTATAGAGGTATATGCTCCTACCTAGGTATCCTCATGTTTAAAAACCTCATAAAAACCTACACCATCCATCCTTTTACCCATGGGATATTGGCAGCCTTTAGTCTCTAATTTACCTCTATGTCATTAGTTGCATTGATATATAAATTATCTCCATCTTTAGGCTTATGATGGTTAGTGATGCTTAGGGATACCCTATGCTTGATGCAATGTTTTAAAGTTAAATGTTTAGGGTCCCATTCTTTGTTGGTATCTATTTCCAAATAAAAGGTGGGCCTTTGCTTGACATCAATAATGCTTGAGTTCTAATTTTCAATTTTAAACTAGCCAATGTTGGATAGCTAAGGATGAACCAGTCTCTTTTCTTATTCTTGCATAGTCCATCCACCCCTGTGAGTAATTTTAAGGTAATATCTTATTCATCTCATTTGTCTAGTACTATGGTGGGAAACCTGAAGGGGGTTATCTCAATTCCTACCACCCTTATCACTATACAATCTAGATAGTACAGTAGGCTCCCAAAATGCTTAAGGTTATTCTAATTTCTTTAGATAACTTGTGAATGGGCCTCTCATGGATGGTCCTATATACTATTAGGTAGACGTTCTCAACAATTGCATTCAACTCCTACTTGTATTTGTAAATTCTTACCTTTGATAAGATATGGGGCATGGTATACTTTAGTTTTAGATCCCAATTGATGAATTATGGGAAGTTTTGGGTAGCATAGATGATATCCACTAGGTAGGAAATCATGTATAAATGATCCCCCTAGTTGGACATGACCTTTTTATTCTAGGTTACCAAGTTTTAGGATATGATTTCTCCCAAAGGGGGAGTCTTGGAATCATTTATGATCATGCATAGAAGTGGAACCCACTTCTCATCTACATGGCCTATGTCATTGGCCCCATGTAGCTTATTCATCATAGCCATCCAAATTATTACTCCTTTATTGAATTGGGTGATGGGGATCTAGATAATTTTGGATTTTCATATGAACCTCCTCTTATTCTCTGCCTAGTCCCTCAAAACTTCTCTGATGTTATGTGTTTGGAGTCATTGGGTGATAGTCTCCTAATTTTAAACAATCTCTTATCTTGGTAGATTTTAATAAGCATAAAATACTAGCTTGACTATGAAAGTAATGTCATTACCCAAATTAAAATACTTGATCATATTATCAACACACCTAGACTAAAGAAACATTTAGTAGACTAGGTCTATGCAAAGGATTACCTCTGGATTAGATGCAACCTTATGTAATCCTATAGATTTGAATGTTATGATCAATAACCTATATTCTACATCATTAGAGCCTTCCTCATCATCATTTTATTTATCTAAAATTCCTTTTACATGGTATAATAAATCATTATAATTTTTTATTTAGTGTCTAATTTAATAACATTAAAAATAGTGTCCCAAAAGATGGTGTTCATTCCATAGAATTAGAGGAATGGAACTTGCTCTAGCTTGGTGGCTCCAAATGTTCCTATTTCAGCCATAGTTCTCAAATTTTATAATTAATGACCTCATGGATTAATCTAATGGTGAAATAATGCCTAGGATTTTTTATCAAATAACATAGAATACTTCAAAGCTCTTTAGCAAATCACAATTAAAAGTGAATGTAATGTTTCAAGACAGTGAGCTTTAAACTCTAAAATTTTAGAATTTGAACTAAATGATACAAGTCATAAATGGAAAGTATCTTTAACTTTATTATGACTTAAATCCCAAGTGGCTCTTTAGTTTTGTTTTAATGGCTTCAAAAATCTACTTTGAGGATTTATCCAATCACTATCTTCACTTTGTCCACGTGGCCTTTCATTATAGGCTTGACTTTTTATAGGAAGTGACTTGGCTTTATAACCTCCAAAATGAGCCCTATCATCATTTAATTTGCACCAACAATTGGCACTTTATGGATAGATATGCACCACCTAAGTGTCATATTTGACAAGTGATTTACACTTGGTTCCTTTTCTTACACTTCATCTCTTTATTTTGAATATTGGGTTATCTAGTTGGATTACACAATATTATTCCAAGTGTCACCTTCTGATTAGATCACTCTTCCTTGATGTTTCATGGATTGACCCCTTTTATTTAGGCTGACATGGCTTTGGTACCTCTACTAGATTAACAAGTGGTAAGCTCTCATTGGCTCATGTTGTTGTATAGCTTTGTTATGTGAAACCTTTAATGGACCTGACTACTATGACACTTAGCCACATGTCATATTTTGATTGGATCACTTGTTTTTAGGTTTTTTAATTTCCTGTTGATCATATTATTACCATGAGGTAAGGGTTCCATGTGTCATCATCCCATTAGTTCTAGCTACTGGCTGGATTCTATGTAGTATTTAGTTATCCAAGATTGAGTGACTAAGTGACAAGTGTCATATTATTAGGCACTCATAGTATTATTGAAATTGAACTTTTCATCTGAGTTGTGGGGGTCTGAAGGTTATGACTGAGTGCAAAGTGGAATGTTGGTTTGGATCACTTTGTTATAAGACTCTTGAAAGTAATTAGGGTCCTATAAGGCCATGACTAAGTACCATATGGTGTATCTTAATTGTGTTATAATTCTTTTGTAGGTTTAAATGCATTGATTGAATGATAAGTGGCACATTCCCACTAGGTCATTGGGTCATGAGAATTTTATAAAATATTAGGATCCTTAAAATATTGTGATTAAGTGCTAGGTGGCATTCTATGATTTTATCACCAAGTCATAAACATTTTTATAACTTCTCTTTGAACTTAAAACACCGTGACTAAGTGTCAAGTGGCATGTTGTGATTGGATCGTTAGGTTGTGACTATTTCAAAAAGCTAAAATGTAAGTGATGAAGCCCCAAACTTTATATGACCAAGTGACTAATGTATGTGATACTATTATGTGTCAATTGAGGTTAAGTTGGCATCAGGGTTATACATATAGGAAAGAGATGTGAAAGTTAGCAAACTTCATTATCAATAAAAAGGGGAAACTCTAAATTTGTAAACCTTAAGTATGGAATATGATTTGGACCCTAACTTAAAATCAAGGTACATCATAGTATTGAATATGGTTTTTGACATAACCAAAGTAATACCATGATTCATAAACCTTAATTAAGTAATTTTGATTACATCTTAGGGACCATATCTTAGTTTTTTGAATTTCAATCCCTTGCAAGATCACTTTTTAAAAAAATTAGATCATTAGGAAAAATAATGAACTAGATATTAATGAAACATTTTGAAAGGTACCTATTAATACTTGCCATGGACCAACATGAATTTTAAACTTTTTAAGTCACATAAAGGGTTTTTTATCATGTGGAATCAATAGTAAGGTATGTCCTAGGGTAAATGACCCAAAATTTTCATAAGGTCCCCATTTTTAGAAAAATGGGGGCATGTTAATCTCAACAAATGGTGACCTCTACGGGAAACATATCAATATATTAGAATTTAGATATCCTAGTTTTGAATGTAATCATTAAGTAATCATCCCTTGGTAGATGTAACAAATATTATAATTAGTTCTCTAAAAATAAAAAAAATTAATTGGAAGGATTAAAGACTAAAAATCTAAAAGAACCATTCATACCATGTGTGTAGTTTGAATTAATTGACCAACATGACTTTTGGGTTTCAGAATCAGTGGCTTCAAATTTTATGGATTTAAACATAGGTTCTAAGAAAGCATTTTACATATATATTTATGCTTAGATTTAAAGGGGATGGCTTGGGCATTTCTCTACTATTATTTAGGTGTCCATATCCATGATAGACATACCTTTGGCTCCACTCTAGTCCTTGATCCACTGCCAGCCAGGCATCCCTAGCCTTGATAGACTTTACCTGAATCACCTTCGGGAGAATGCAACTTATAGTGTCAAGTTTGTTTCAACTTGGTACATGTGTTTTGCTCTTTTTTTGAAAAACCTTGGAAGTTGGGAACCATTTTGTTATCTAGGTTTTAAGGAATTTTATAACTTATACTCAAGAACCATTCACTTTTAGTGACTGATTTCTACCTAGGTAATATTATGATGTGACATTAAGTGCTAGTATATATGGACCTTCAAAATTTTAAGACCTTCATCCAGTCAAATGTAAACTTGTTAAACCTAGATTATACTTAGAATAAAATCTCATATTCCATGAAATGGCAACTTTAAAAATAAATTCTTCCATATTTTCTAAATCAACACATAGTACAGTCTCTCGCTTCAAAAAACCATCTATTGGGATGTATACAAGCTCCAACACCTCAATTCTTTAGATTTTAAAATTTGGGATAAATGTAATATAAAATCAAGACCTTACCCAGAGGGCTTATTTCTAATCTATAACACACATAAACTACTCTAAGGAAAGAAAAGAGCTAGAAGTAAACACACAACAAAAAGACAAATAAAAAAGGAAACTAATCTAACCCTACCTACTATTACACTAAATCAACTCATAGTCCTTTGGTGGGGGTATAAGGGGTAGTTGAGAAGTAGTGCTTTAAGTATTATCCATTCACATGTAAAGCTAAGTCATTTCCTTAAAATTATTTTAGTCCAAATGCATTATCACCCATTATATCTACAATTTGATATGGCCCGATCCAAAGGGGCATGAATTTGTCATGCTGGCCTTTTTTCTTGTGGGATTTTTCCCACAGTAAGACCAAGTTTGATATTTGAATTTTTTTAATTTTAGCCTTTTTTACAAACCACCTCATGACTACATCTTGATGTTTTTGAAACTCTTGAGGGCTTCATCTTTAGCATCTTCCATTTGAATGATATTAAATATTCTCAACTGAATTCCTTCATCATCATCCATGTATTCAGCCATAAAATCATAAGTAGGTAGATGTAATGTAATGGGAAATATTTTTTGTTTCCCATATACTAATAAAAATAGAGATGAATTCAAGGTTTGCTTATATCTGGTCCAATCTACCTAAAGAGCATATTTCAATAATGAATGTCATTCCCTTGGTTTTTTATTTGCTGACTTATTTATTACATTCATCATGTTCTTATTTCTTGATTTGGAAACACCATTCCCTTGTAGATAATAACTTGAGGAAAAATCAACAATAATTTTGTTGTCATAAGCCCATTTTATGAGTTTGGTAGATTGGAAATCTAGACCATTATCATATACTAGAAATAAAGGAGTTCAAAATTTGGTTATGATGTTCTCCTGTAGGAATTTGATGATATAAATTTCCCTATAGTTCTTAGTAATAATAACTTCATTCCACCTAGTGCATTAGTTAGTGGCTATTAGCACAAATTTGTGTCTTGCCAAAGAGTTAAAATTGATGACTCCAACAAAGTCCAATCCCCATTGTGCAAATGGCCTAGTTTTAATTACTAGTTATAAAGGCATGATTGCCCTTAATCCTCTATTGTCAAACACTTGACATTGATGACATACTCAAATGTGATCATGTGTATCCTTAAATATGGTAGGCTAGTAATAGCCTACTCTAAGTATTTTTTGGGTAGTGGTTGTACCTAAAGGATGTCTGCTTCCCAATATCTCTTGGAATTTATTGAGTATGTTTGTAGCTTCCTTAGAGATGCATCTCAAATATATTCTTTCATACTTTTTTCTATAGATCGCTCCTATTTTGATCATGAATTGTGAACATTTGACCATGAGTGATCTTATTTATTATGTTTTTAATTTTGGGGAGCAAGTGTCATTCAACAGGTAATAGACAGCATCCTTATACCATTCCTTACATGAGACCTGGTCTACTTATACCTTTAAAACATCAATTTGAGGGTTAGTATTAGTAATTAATTGAATTAAACCTTGGCCACATACCATCTTGGCTAGCTTGATATCTATGTCATATTTTTGGAGCTTAGTCATCCATTTTCCTCATCTTTCCCCTAACTTGTTCTAGTTAAGCATGAGTTTGATAGTAGGGTTAGGTACAATGGCATGAGTTTTATTTCATAGGAAGTAATGTCTAAATTTATTTATAGCCTTTACTAAGGCGTACACTTACTTGTCCATGTGTCGTTACCTTAGTTCATCATCCTTTAAATTCATACTCATGAAGCCTATTGGATGATCTTTCTCATCTACTTTCTACATTAAGATAGTGGTAATCAAGTGGTCAGAAGTAAAAGAATAAAGGTATAAATCTTTACTAAAATTTGGGATAATTAGCATGGGTGCCTATACTATGGCTTTTTTGATGTATTGGAAATATTTCCTAGCCTTGAATGTCTAATAAATCTTTACATCCTTTTTCAACATGGCATTCAGGGGTCTGATAATTTTGGTAAAACCTAAGATGAAATTTCATACAAAGTTAATTTTTATGAAAAATGATTTTAATTATTTTTTATTATTGGGAAAATCAACCTTAAAAATAGAATTAATCCTATTAGGGTTAATATCCATACCATCCTTCATGATTATGTGCCCTAAAAGCTTACATTTGGTTATATAAAAGATAGTCTTCTTAGGCTTTAGAGAGATACTAAAGGTATAACATTTCTCTAGATCTTGTTGTAGGTGCATCATGTGATCTTTCCTATTTTTAGATTTAATAGTCAATTCATTCACATAAATAATAATGCACTTATTGATTATTACTTGGAATTCATGGTCCATGGCATGTTGGTAGGTGGCCCTAGTGTTGATGATTCTAAAAGGCATCTTTTTATATATGAATGTTCGCCACTTGGTCATGAAGGTAGTCTTCATCCTATCTTCTTTATTGACTAGTACCTAGTTGTAGCTAGAGAATCCATCTAAAAGGACATCATTTGAGATCCTCTAACCATTTTAATTACCTCATCCAAAGAGAGCAATGGGTAATTATCCTTTTCTAAAGATCTATTCAAATTTTTAAAGTCTACGTAAAGTCTAATTTCACCATTTTTATTTCTAATTGGGACCAATTTATACACCTATGTAGAGTGTCTGATTAGGAAGACTATCCTTGCATCTAGTAACTTATTCACTTATTTATAGATGAGAGGCTCTAAAATGGGTTTCACATGTCTTTTCCTTTACCAAATTTTTTTTCATACTTCCTTTAAGAGAATCATATGAGTGATGACCTGGGTCTCAAAGACTTTGAGATCTTTATAAGACCATGCAAGGACATCCTTGAATCTAGACATTATCTTAGTGGCTTTGGTTACTTCCTCTTTGGTGTAGATAAGCCTGATGTCAATGTTTTAGGGATTTTTCAATGAACCCATATTAATTTGCTTGTACTCCTTGCCACTTACTTTAGGTACCTAGCTATCACTGGCTAGCTTGTCTTGATCGAATATCCTTTCTAGGGAGACCATGCCCTTAGGAATTCTATTCTTCTTCAGTTGGATTACACCATCATTATTAGAATCAACCTCATTTGTAGACTCTTCATCTTGATCCTCAAATATATGTGATTTAAATACTCCATAACTATTCATAAAGTTGATGATTTAATTGTCATCATCAAACACCTAGAAGTGATTGATGTTGTTTGGGATAGAAGGGCAAGATATTATTTCAACTATAAACTTATATAATTTGAGGGCCTCAGGTGAGACTAGATTAACTATTGTAGAAGCTAACACATCCACCAATTGATTTTAATCCCTGGGTATAGAGGCAATGTTAAATGAAACAAAACTCTTCATTAAATCCCATGATCTAAATTTAGACTTCTTTAGATAAGAAATATTTCATTGTTATCAACTACGTAGCTTATTGATGACTAATTTTAAATCACCATTAACTAATAATTTTCTTACCTTGTGTTTGATGGAAAATTGAAGTCCTAATATTAGAGCCTCATATTCTACAAGATTATTAATGCATGGAAATTGAAGTATATAAGATGCCAAGTATTTTTTACCAACTAGATTCATTAATATGATACCTACCCCTGAGCCTTGTTTGGGTTTCACACCATAAAATTACATCATCTAGAATCCTTCATCCTTGGTCATAGGGTTACTTTCATTTGATCTAGTAGTATCAAGAGCATATACACCTCGATTGGTGGACTAAAAATTCGCCTTCTCATTCTTAGTGTTGTACTCCATTATCACGAACTCCATCTTTGGCTCTCACTCGATTTGGATCTAATTAGGCATACCCCTCCAAGGTAACCACATATGCAAGTAGTCCATGGGCATATATCCATTCAAGGATTTTGCCCAGTCTTTACTCAATAACATCCCATATGCTTCTAATATTTTAATGACTTGAATGTTGATGAACTACTAAATCTGGGGTTCATGAGCCAGTTGGATATGAATGTTCAATAGTTCTATCACCTTGACCTTTGACTTGTCTAACTAAACAATAACTCTATCATATTTTATTGGACTTAGTTCCATATTTTCATAAATACTTACGAGCATTATGTTATTAGAGGCCCAAGAATCATGTAGATAATTATGCACATTCTTTCCAAAGCTTCTAATAGATGATAGAAATGGAGGGACCTCAACCTTAATTTTATACATTACCACATTCCCATTTGTAGATTTACCTTTGCCTTTATTTGATTTATCAGTTAATAATTTTAGCAATAAATCATGTTGCTTAGTGATTTGAGTAAGCTCATGAAAAGAAATGTTGGCTTTTATTTTCTTTATATCTTCCATAATGTTGTATCCACCTTTGGATATAGTCATATACAACTCTATAGTCAGTAGATTATCCTTTCCCTTTGGGGGAGGAGGATTGTTATTAATCCTATGATTTGGTTGTGTGTCAAGTTTGTTAGGAAATATGGAAGTCATTGCACATTCCTTTTAAGTTATGTTCCTCAAGGCATAATTGTTTTTTGGTATTATTGGAAAGCATGGATCTCATCTATGTTACATTTGGGTTCATTCTCTTCTTGGTCAATAAATTCATAAGTTTTTACCATGAGGGATGTTTTGGTGGAGTTGGACCCACTATCAAGTGCTCTTATATTTTCTGAATTAACAGTATTGTCTTGATTATCTAGGACAATGTCATAAATTTCCAAGTCACCTCAAAACATCTCAAAATCATTACAAAATTCTATGTAGACTAATTCTCCATATTAGGTCATGTTATGGACCATACACCAATTAGTCAAAGCCAATTCATAAATATTTATGTTAGGCATCTTATTAGCTGGGGGTTCATTATTGTTATTATTATTGTTACATTGATTAAAGGGTCTGTTTTGATTTTAAAATGTGTAATTTTTGTTAGAACCTTCCCCTATGTTTCCTATTTTCTTTTACAAATTTAGAAAGTCACTACATAGTTTTTGGACCATCATCTAAATTTCTTCCAAGTCTCCTTTTAAGGAGTTAGGCTTTGTGTTCTAGACTGGGGTTTGGACAATGCTTTGGGTGTTAGAGTTGTTAATCGGGACCATAACTTGACTATTATTTTGGGGATGAGCCCTAGCATTAGATTGATTAAATAATCCTAGATGTTGGGCAAGAGATGCATGGCTTAATGGTAATTGATTAAGTTTGGGCATTTGATTTAATGCATGCATATTCTAATTTACATTAGGTACTAGGTTTAGAGCAAGTAAAGTTGGGTTGATGTTCGGCATAGAAAATGTTAGATACCCCTGTAGGTGCATTTGTTCATAATGTGTATGGCATTTGCATAGGCATGTGGTAGTGTATTGATTTTTATGGCCATGTGTATAAAAATATTAATCATTATATTTAGGGTGTTCTTACAAATTTCAAGCACTAGATCATTTGTAGGTTGGTAGGGAGCTACGGTGAGGCTATACATCTTTTGAAATTTGGCATTAAAAAATATTATGGGATCATTCAAATCCCATTTTAGGATAGTGAACTATTTTTGAATGATCCTAGGACTAATGAACTTTCCAAACAATGTAATGAAGGCACATTAAATTGGTTCCACCATGTGATGGTATCTTTCAATAAATTGAGGAACCAATCATAAATTATTTCCCTAAAGGTAAATGGGAAGAGTCTATAGGCTAAATCTTTATGGATGACATTCAAAATCTTGATAGATTCCTTGAAAGACTTGATATACTCTTTAATAGTTATACACCCAAATGGATTGAAGAGATGGAGGTATGTTTCAGGGTTTTTAGGAAAATCATGCATAGGGCTAGGCACATTTATGAAACATCCTCCTAACCATACCATGACTGGTCGAATGTAAAATAGAGGATGTAGATGTTAGTTTATTGGACAAGTAATGTGGGATTTGGATCTCCTACGTCTCCCTTTATTAGCTCTAGATTTGTGATGGGTTTCTAAATATCCAAGGGGAACTTTAGTTTTAGAATGAGATCTGGTCTGGATCCTAGGCAAATATAGCATGCTAAGTAAAGGATCTATATTATAAAGTCACAATACTATAAGGGTTCATCAAATATTGTGAAAAAAGATAATGGTTAGTCAAATTAGCATAAAGGAACCCCATAAAAAGGTCCATAAATATGTTGAGTGGTCTTATTTTACCATTGTTGATCTACATCCTTCAAAGCTTTGAATCCTACATAAACTTTGTCAAAAACTTGGTTTAACCTACAAATATCAATGTTAGACAAGATGTTTCAAGAAACCTTTAGTGTTTTAATCTTATCAAAGTGCCTTAGAGAATTTTTTTTTCAAAGGATATCTTAATGATACGTGAATGTACTAAATTTAGATTTCTAAAGCCCTAACTTAGTGATCCTTCATAAATTATCAACTAGAGACTGACCTTTATGTGTATTTGTCATAGAACAAAAGTTCTTAGTTTAAATCATATATAAATTAATCAAATATAGATGAAACAGAGCCTGATCTATTCAAAAAATTCAATGACATGCCTATTTTTAATGTCTTTAGATGAAATTTAAATGGATCTAAGTGGCAATGCCAAAATATCTTCAGATATGAGCCAATATTTAGAGGATATTCTAGAATAAACACTTTTCATAGGGATATTTTAAAGGTTACAAAGATCTCATAAAATATGAAAGAAAACATAGTGTTTATCCTAATCTTTGTGTATTTAAAGAAATTATGCTATATTTCAAATAAAATACACTACAATTTTACTTAAAAAAAACAAAGACCATGCTTTCTAGCACCGGATTTCTCTATTGGTGTATATCTATGTCAAGGATATAATGTGCATATTAGAATAATGTTTCTCAATTTATAGTGTCCGTACCAGAAGACCTTAGGGGTTAGTTCAATTTTTTTGGATGATTATGTGGCTACCACCTTTAGTTTACAAGTAAACCCTATTGTAGGGACAACATGGACTCAATAGTGACATAATCTATCTAAAAAAAATTTATATTGTTATGATGTAAAATTGATTTTTTTACTTTGCCAATTTATACCCAAACTTTAAATAAACAAGTGGATATTTATAGTGAGCATTAATCTAAAGTGATTCATGTTCAAAGTTTCAAAAAAGAAGCAAGGTAGAGAAAAAAATAAAGTTTTCTTTGCAACAAAAAGACCAATAGATATCCTTTAGTTCCTTATAAAAATAGTGAAAATAAAACTAACACCAATGAGATCTTAGTGTTAGAATTAGGGTATCATAAATGTAGTGGGGATCCTAGGGTAAATATAATGCATATAATTGAAAATTATGGTTTGAAATGGCTACCTACAACAAATTGATTTCAGCACGATCATTTTTAGAATAGAAGGAAACATGACATACATAGACAAACTTGTTAGCACATTATAAAGCACAAACTATCAAGATGCATTCAAAACACTACTATCAGATTTAACCACTGAAAAAATGAAATCATGTTTCATTATCAAATATTGAGAAATAAGAACATATGAAAATAATGAAACAATGAGCAAATTGTAAGAATTATTCTTTATCTTTTCATTAATTTCACAAAATTATGTTTAGAGGTATAATTGATGGGGAGGGCCCCTATATATAGGCCTTATGATGCCTAAGTTGGTTACAAAAGAACCATATATATGACACATGTAAGTGGACAAAGTCCCTAATGTCTTAAAACTAGAGAATATTCTATATTTAAATAGGAGAATATTTTACAATGCATTGAAGGGAATTAGGACATGATTTTCATCAAGAGAAGGCCCAACAGATGGATATCTCATTCCTCAAGTGTTGGGTTGAGATCCTAATGGTGTGGTTGATGATGAAAATCCTAGAATAAAATAAGATGAATGTGAACCCACTACAGTTGGAGTGTTTCCTAGTGTTGTAAAAGAATTTATTCCAACAAGGGCTGAGGAGGTGGATGTTCCTATGGTGATAGTCTATGGCATGTTTCCTACTTGTTTATTAGCTTCTATATGGCCTCTTCATTCTTTAGAGCACCTCTTATAATCACTTTCAACTAATTTTAGATCTATAATAGGCTATTTCAATAATTTGATTTTAAGACTTGTCATTGCATCATGCTTTCTCATAAGAGGTCCTATATCCTCATTGATTTCCATAGCTTTTTCTATCTTCTAATTGGTATATGAAGCCAAGTCTACCATCTCCTACTTGAAATTCACTCCCTTACTTATGGATACTTTCTAAAGTTTACAATAAAGTTTTATAGCTAGGATCTAAAGGCATCATTGCTAATAATGGAACCATCCTTGTTGGCAAGTTACATGATCTTAGCCTCTTTTTGTAGAGTTATGACTCTATCATCTTTTTAGGTGAGAGACTGGCCTAGGGTCTCATTTAATCAATCCACTAGTTCATAGATTTCCTTCTACTAATTATATAGGACTGATAAATGATCAATTCCTCTAAAGGGATCAAATTCAAATCTTCAAACTTTTTCATTCTGATCAACTTCACCAAGTTGATTATCTTTTTATCATATACACCTTCTACCTTGAGGATCCTATTGTATATTTCATCTCCCAATACTTTGTATTTGGCCAAGGTATTCAATGTATCAAACATTACTTCCATAGCCCATTTTACCTTGTTTATAGTCTCTTCTAATAATGTGGCTTTGTGTTGCTACTCCAAATTAGTTGCTCTCTGTTGCACTCCTTTTATCAATTCAATAGCTACATCGCCATATACTTTTAGAGCAGAGAGGGGGTCCTCTTTATACTACTTATATTGGTCAGGCTTAGCTCTCTTTATCTTGGCCAGCTTGAATAGGGTCTCTTCTGACTCATATACAATTTTTTGGTTTGGATGGGTGACCTTCCTCTTGGCCAACCTCTTCATTTCTCTATCCTTCTTATCAAATTCCAATGTGACCTGAGGAGGGTCCATAATGACAAAATGTTGGTTTTCCAATGTAGCTAATTGCATCTATTTTATTCATCATTTGTCTGAAGAACCACTTAGATGATACATAGATGAAGGTAATTGTTGGTCTAGTGTTAATCTTTAGAAGGTAGATGATGCAGAGCATCATACATACTCTATCAATCCCTAACTCTGATACCTACATTTTACATTCATGCATGCAACCTTCTCATTTTTCCTCTTACTTATCAAATTGATTATAAGATACAAGGTTATTCTCTTCTCAATATTATGTACTAATCACCTTAACACTCCCTTTTTCTATGCCTTTGAACCCTACACACCTCACTTATACTTCATTTCAATCATTCTTAATTCTTCTACTAGCAATTTGCCTTCAAAGACTAGCCAAATCATATATGTCTTAACCAAGGTTTCACATGTGCATTTTGTCATCATGAAAATTTCCATTTATGTTCAAAAAACATGACTCATTCCTCTTAAGCTCATATCTCAACCCTAACTGCCTAATTTTCTCATCAAACCCATAATCTCTCATGAAGGCTAGTATCCTTTTTTATGACAACTCTGATTGGTATGGTCAAGTACGAATCAACATTCAAAATATAGTCACAAAATTTGACACCCTCTATCTCCCTACTCACCTTCATGCAATTTTAGACTCTAGCTCAAACATTTTACCCCTTTCTTGGTCTATTTTTAGGCCTAATAGGCCTTTATCACCTTCATATGTACACTATCACTCTTTTATCATAATCTATAATCAGTCAAAACAAAACTTCCATAATTTATTTATATACCTTTTACCCTATTAGACTACAAATTTGTATGCAATTTCATTATTTAAAATAAAAGATATTCCATTTTTAGTCTTTTAACCCTAGTTTTAGGGTTTTCTACAAACTTACAGGCTTGAGAAGGCATCAAATGAATTTAAATATATATTTATGGTTTTAAAAACTTTCAAATACCTATGAGAGGTTTCTCTACCCATCCTCCACCTTTTACAAACTCTAAATACCTTCACACAATTTCTTACCACGTTCCAAAGATGATTCTTTCTATGCTCTATGCACTCAGGGTGTCAATCACAAGAAAACACTAGTTTTGGATGTTTCCATTTCACCTAAAAAGGTTCAATATCATTTCTACCAAGTTTAAGTTCTTTTTTATTATATTTAATCAATATTTTTTTTAAGCCACAACAAACTTCATACCATTTCATTGTTCAAACATTCAACTTGTTTCATTGACTTTTTTACCTAGCACAAAACTCTCACAAGCTGATAGTGCTTCCAAAGGATTCTTTTGAGTTTATCAACTTCTCTATAATTAAAAATACATATAAATGGTATTTATTACCATAAGAGAACTACTTATAATAAATGGTTACTTCACTTAACACTTCAAAACATTTAAACCTCGATGTCCTTACCTTGGTTGTGCCTTGTAAATAGGGGACACACAATCTAATGATTTGAATCCTATTCTTTTATGGATGACCCATACAGATTATATTCACATGAAAGATAATGAATATAATCTTTAATATCATAATAATTCACCTAACACTATGTTGAAAATGGTTCTTTCTCCCATTGATTGTATCATTACATGACTATGCACAGGCTTTTTGTTTCAACCCTGCAAAACATTGTTACTCATAACCTACAATCTAGAATATTTTTCCAAAATACTTATAACATTCCATACATAAAATTATGGTCACAAAGAAATATCCAAACATAGAATAGTAGAAACATTTCAAAGATGGCAACTTTATTGATTATATGAATATGTACATTAACAAGTCTATCTCCTGGATAGAATATAGGGGATTTTTTTTACATTCACTCTACCTCCTTTGTACCCCTATCTTCCAACACTCAAAACTAACTTTTTTTACTTCCTAACTCCTACTCTACCTCTCCTATAAGAGACTACTCTCTATGTAAAGCCAAAAATTGTTACTAAAATAAGAAACTACTTTCTTTCCATAATTGATTCTTGGCAACCAACACATATACGTTACATTTCATATTTTGACTTATGCCACCTCATAAAATGTATGTATAAACACCTTACCAAAATAAAATAGACTCTTTTAGTACCATACACAAGCACTCTTAAGATACTTATTTAAATTCAATTTTTTAAATGCTTCTTTTGGTGGGAAAAGCCAAAAGGGATCAAATGACTCACTAATGGACTAACTTAATGACCCCAATGCCTTCTAAGTCATACTAAGAGAACCAAAATCAACTAAACATGATTAATTTATATAATATGATTGATGCCCCTACATCATACTCCTAGGGAAGATAGAAATTGAGCTCCAATGGATTGTTATGTTCTTCTTTCTTATCTTCCTTTTCTTCTCCCTTGGATCATCCTTGTCTTTTGTTGCTCCTACTCCTTCATGATTTATCTGCTCACTTTTTATTTGATGCTTGCCTTGATCAAACACTATTCTACTTGTCTCATGTCCTTGCTTTCTTGCGTCATCAACTTTCACTCCATGTGCAATCAATCCTTCCTCTTTACAACTGTCATATGGGCTATAGAGTCCCCAACATACTATTGTTATACATGTACTTACATAGTCTAATGTTATCAATACCACATTTTTAATAATAAAAATGGCATTTCATGCATACCTACTTCAACATGCTACTATACTATTTCCATATTTACTTTTTCATGCTTTTTGTCCACCTTTTCAAGCTACATAACTTTTGCAACCTGCATTACTTCTTTTTCTCTCACTTCTCCATGGAAAGCATTCTCTATGGCTACTAGTTTTTCCTTTAATTGTTCACTACTTTCATATAAAACCAAAAAATTATAATCCATACCTTCTTTATAGGGTTTCACTCCTCTATCCAAGCCTTCAATGAGGCTTTCTATCTAACATGCTTCTTCTTTGTCACCTTCATCACATAGTTGATTGTAAGTATTTATTTTTTCTTCACTAAGATCATCCTCAAGGCACTATTTATCTCAATCACCATGATGCTCACTTGGTTGATTACTCATTCTATACCTTTGTATCTCTTCTTTGTGTTATTTGTATAACTACTTCTTTTGCCTTCTTTCTTCTCTTACTACTTGCATCCTTATTTTCTTCATATGTTTCCTTATTGGCCACTTGCATGTATTTTTTCTCATCACCCATCCATATTATGGGCTTCCCATTTATCTCACCTACTCTAGCATGACCAACAATTTATCCATATATTACCTCATCTTGATCATCTTTTTTCCATCTCTATTCTCTTCTCCTTGTGGTAGCTTTCATCAACTTTGCCCTATTTTATTAGTTTTATTTCTTTCATCATCTCCTTTAATATTTATATCAACTCCTTGGCCTCATATGGACCTATACCTCTCTCTGAAAATCCTTCACTCACTTTCCACATCTTGACCATTCACTTGGTCTATCTCAAGCTTTCAAGACCTCACTTGGGTCTGTCTTCTTGTCCTTTCACTAGGACGATTTATCTCTCCTAAAGCTCACCTATTACCTCTCTATCATGAGATTATAAATATCTCTCTCATTCAACAAGCCTTATCTTGCTTAATACTAGCTACCAACTATCTCAACCTTCATGCACACTTCACACTATCTCATCAATGCATCAAAACTCAAATGAAAAACAAAATAAAATAATGCACCTTGGTTTATTTATACTATATTTATCTCTTCCTATGACCTTTTTGGGCTTTTATACCAATGATGTAGAGAATCATACATACTTTTCCAATCCTTGACTTTGATACTTGCATTTTACATTCACGCATTCAATCTTCTCATTTTTCCTCTTACTTGTAAACTTGATTATAAGATACAAGGCTATTATATTCTCAATATTTTGTAATAATCACATTAAAACTCCATTTTTTATATGCCTTTTAACCCTACACACATCACTTATACTTCATTTTAATCATTCTTAACTTTTCTACTAGTAATTTGCCTTCAAAGACTAGCTAAATCACTTATATCTTAACCAGGGTTTCACATGTGAATTTTATCATCATGAAAGGTTCCATTTATGTTAAAAAAACATGACTCATTCCTCTTAAACTAATCTCTCAAACCTAACTAACTACTTTTCTCATCAAACTAATAATCTCTCATGAAGGCTAGTAGCCTTTTTTTTGGTAAATCTAAACTATAATATCAATTACAAATCAACCATAGAAATATAGTCACATAATATGACACCCTTTATTTCCATAATAATATTAATGAAATTTGAGACTCTAAATCCATCATTTTACCCATTTTCTAAATGTTTCTTGGTCTATTTTTAGGCCTAATAAGCCTCTGTCACTTTCATATATACATAGTCACTCTTTTATTATACTTTTACATACTCAATCAATCCAAAACCTCTATAATATCCTATTATACATTTTCCCATGTAAAACTACAATTTTTTTGTAATTTCATTAGTTAAAATAAAATATATTCCATTTTTAGTCTTTTAACCCTAGTTTTAGGGTTTTCTGCAAACTTACAGGGCTGAGAGGGCATCAAATGAGTTTAAATGAATATTTATGGTTTTAAAAACTTTAAAATAGCTTTGAGAGGTTTTTATACCCATCCTCCACCCTTTTATAAACTCTAAATACCTTCACACAATTTCTTACCATGTTCTAAAGATAATTCTTTTTATGCTTTGTGCACTCAGGCTATCAATCACAAGAAAACATTGGGTTTGGATGTCTCTATTTCACATAAAAATTTTCAATACCATTTCTAAAAATTTACTATTCTTTCATATTGTCTTTAATAAAAATAATTTTTAATCCACAACAAAATTCATGCCATTTCACTATTCATATATTCAACGTGTTTCATTGACTGTGTTACCTAGCATAAAACTCTCACAGGCTGAGAGTGTTTCCAAAGGATTATTTTTAGTTTATAAACTTATATATACTTTTAAAAACATATAAAATATATGTATTACCATAATATAACTTCTTATAATAAATGGTTACTTCACTTAACACTTTAAAACATTTAAACCTCGGTGTCCTTACCTTGGTTGTGCCTTGTAAATAGGGAGCACATAGTCTAATGATTTGAATCCTATTATTTTATAGATCACCCATAAAATTTATAGTCACATGAAATAAAATGTATATAATAGTTAATATCATAATAATTCACCTAATTCTATGTTGAAAATGGTTCTTTCTCCCATTGGTTGTATGCTTACATGACTATGCTCAAGCTTTTTATTTCAACCATGTAGAACATTATTACTTATAACCTATAATCTAGAATCTTGTTCCAATAGAATTATAACATTCCATACATAAAATTATGATCAAAAATAAATATCCAAACATAAGATAGTAAAATAATTTCAAAGATGACAACTTCATTAATTATATGAATATGTACATTAACCAATCTATCTCCTGGATAGAATATAGGGGATTTTGTTTACATTCACTCTACCTCCTTCATACCCTTGTCTACCAAAACTCAAAACTAACTTTATTTACTTCTTAACTCCTACTCTACCTCTCCTATGAGATATTACTCTCTATGTAAAACCAAAACTTGTTACCAAAACAAGAAACTACTTTCTTTCCATAACTTATTCTTGGTAACCAACACATGGATGTTACATTCCATATTTTGACTTATGCCACCTCATGAAATATAAATAAAAAAAACTTAAAAAACTAACCTAGAATATTTTAGTGATATGATCTTGATATAATTCAAATATTCAATATATGCATAAATACCCTTAAGGTAGGGCAACACCATATAATACTCCTTTAGGAAGGAATAACTCCATAATGTCTCTTTGAGGGGACAACCTCTAATATCCTCTTACAATAGAAGACTCAATTCTTACTTGATATCTTTACAATGATAATCATCTCCTATATATAGACATATATCTAACCCATGGATGGATAACATCATAATCCCAATGTAGGCCAACCATTACCCAATATACTAATTCTACAAGTTTCTCCATTATCCTAATATATTGTACCCATATAACTAAGGGGATGTGTGCCACATGTCAACATCTCCATCAACCCATATACATTAATATATCATATCCCTAGGTACATATAATTACTTCCCTCCTTGACGTGTTTTGTCCCCAAAACATAGGAAGAAACCAAATAATGAGTGTGCTTCAAATCATTGTACACTTGTCTCCAATCTCGATCATCTAACCATGCATATGTGATCTTGGCAGGTGATAGCTCTCCAAGATTTTTTCCAAATTCCATTATGATATTTTTATTTTTTTCATGATCATAATTATATTACTTTGGTGTCCAACCATAATTATTTCTCTTTTTATTCCATGTACCATATTTTTCTGCACTACTATGATTCCAACCATAACCATAGTAGGTATTCTTCCATGCATAGTCATAGTGATTTACCCATTCATTATATGTACCATAGTATTTTTTCTTTGGATTCCATGCATATCCATAATGATTGGAAATTTTATTTCCTATATAGACAAAATGATTGTTGTTATGACACTTCCTCACCTAGTTCCATGATTGTTTCCTCTCATGATGATGTGGGTGTCTATATACCTCAACTTTTTCCAATATTTTGACCGTATCCACATTTTCTTCTACCTCTTCCACCTTTTCCTTTTGTGTCTCTTTAGTAGATGAAATGTTCATTTTTAGTTGTAGTGTGTCTTTATCTATATCATTTGAATCTTCATCATGCTCTTCATCACCTGTTTCAATCTCATCCTCATGATCTACATGGATTGTTATTGGTGCCTTTTTCACTATGATATCTTGTAAAGTAATCTTCTTTTTCCTATACCAAAACTTCATGAATTTTTTTTAAACATTAATATTCATTATTCCCAAAGTATCTAACCATGGATATCCAAGAACTATATCCACATCATCCATATCCAAAGCATAAAAATCTGAATGCAAAACATATTTTTCATAACGAGCTTCAAATATTTAAACATTAAAATATTCTTACCATCTACTTGAACCTCCTTGATATTATTTGCTTGAACATGTAGATGATTTTCCACATTAATGTTAATGAAGTTATACTTGTTGGTAGGTTTTATGGACACAACCACCTTCTTCTTTTTAATGCAACCATGAAATTAAAAAATTGACTCAGATTTATTTGGAGCCAAATTATTTGAACCCTTCTCTTATTATTATTATTATTATTATTATTATTATTATTATTATTATTATTATTATTATTATTATTATTATTATTATTATTTTCTTCCTCTTCTACATCCTCTTTTTCTTTTATATCCCATCAATCTAGGAAGGTTTGTTAGATTGCTTCCCATGAATAATATTGTTACAAAAAGCTCAATTGATTAAACCACAAATGTTGTGCAGGCCCAAACAAAGAAAAAGATAATTATATTTTCCATAAAATTGTTTTAGTATTATTCTCCTTAAAATTGAGCCACCATTCTCTAGCATCAACATCATCTTCCCCTAAAATTTTTTGCAACTCCATGATCCACAAAAAAATTTAGGGTTCATGAAACACTAAAATATCAATAACTCATATAAAAATGATCCAAAGAGTCCCAAATTTTATACTATATCTTCCTCTTATGATATTGGAACCTCAGTCAAACTTTTTTGAAAAATGTCACAAATTTTGATTTGTAGATTGAATATATGAAAAACCATAAAATTGCAACAAATAACTCAAAACAACTCTAAAAATTTTGAAACTTTGACTATGTTTCTCTTATATTTTATTATATCTCCATTAAAAATGTCGAATAAAAATTCCCTATATTTTTGAAGATATATAAAAATTAGTATTAACCCTAAAATAGCAATAACTCCCTCAAAACTAATAAAAAAATCTCTATTTTTTTACTGTGACTTATTTAAAATATTATCCATATCTAGTAAAAAACTTGTAGAAAAATCCTCAACCAATAAAAATTTATTGACAATTAAAAAAAATAGGGTTTTGCTACACACAAATTTCCCAAATCGAAGCTATGATACCACTTGTTATGATCTTAATATAATTCAAATATTCAATATATGCATAAATACCCTTAAGGTAGGGCAACACCATATAATACTCCTTTAAGAAGGAATAACTCCACAATCTCTCTTTGAGGGGATAACCTCTAATATCCTCTTACAATAGAAGACTCAATGCTTACTTGATATCTTTATCATGATAATCATCTCCTATATATAGACATCTATCTAACCCATGGATGGGTAACATCCTAATCCCAATGTAGGCCAACCATTACCCAATGTACTAATTCCACAAGTTTCTCCATTATCCTAATATATTATACCCATATAACTAAGGGGATGTGTGCCACATGTCAACATCTCCATCAACCCATATACATTAATATATCATATCCATAGGTACATAGCATTTAGGACCCTACACAAGCATTTTGACAACTTGACAATTTATCAAAGCACTCCTGACATACTTATTTAAATTAAAATTTTTAAATGCCTCTTTTGGAAGGAAAATCCAAAAGGGCTAAAAATAATCACTAATGGACTAACCTAATGATCCAAATACCTTCTAAGTTATACTAAAAGAGCCAAAATCAACTAAACATAATTACTTTGTATAATATGCTTGACGCCCCTGTATCATACTCTTGAGGAAGATAGAAATTGAGCTCTAATGGATTGATATGTTATTCTTTCTTATCTTTTAGTTCTTCTCTCTGGGATCTTCCTTGTCTTTTTCTACTCCTACTCCTTCATGCTTTATCTACTCACTTTTTCTTTGATGTTTTCCTCGATCATACATTATTATATTTGTCTCATGTCCTTGTTTGCTTGCATCATCAAATTACACTCCATATGCACTCACTCCTTCTTTACCTCTATCATATTGGTTGTAGATGCCTCAACATACTATTTTTTTACTTATATTTTCATCTTATAATGTTATCAATACCAAAATTTCAACAAGAACATTGACTATTTCATGCATACCTACTTCAACATGATTTTGTATTATTGCCATCTTTGCTTCTTCATGATCTTTGTCCACTTTTTCAAGCTGCTCAACTACTGCAACCTGCATTGCTTCTTCATTTTCTCTCACTTATCCATGTAAATCATTCTCAATGGCTGCTATTTCTACCTTTAATTGTTCACTACTTTCATATACAAACAAAAAATTAGAATTCATACCTTCTTCATAGGGTTGCACTCCTTTAGCCAAGCCTTCAATGAGGATTTCTATCTAACATGATTCTTATTTGTCACCTCCATCACATAAATGGATGAAAGCATTTGTTTATTATTCACTCAAATCTCCCTTAAGGCACTATTTATCTCCATCTCCATGTTTCTCACTCGGTTGATTACTCATTCTATACCTTTACATCTCTTCTTTGAGTTGTTTGCATAACAACTTATTTTTCCTTCTTTCTTATCTTACTACTTAAATCCTTATTTTCGCTATATTCTACCTTATTGGCCACTTGCATGTCTTTTTTCTCATGACCCATCCACAGTATGGGCTTCTCATTTCTCTCACATACTCTAACATGACCAGCAATTTATCCATCTGCTACCTTATCTCAATCATCTCTTTTTCCACTTATGGTAGATTTCATTAAATTTTACCTATTTTCTTCTTTATCTTTATTTACTCATCTCCTTGAATATTTCTATCAACTCCTTGGACTCATCTGGACCTATACCTCTCTTTGACAAGCCTTCACTCACTTGCCACATCTTGACCATTCATTCACTTGGTCTATCTCAATATTTCATGACCTCACTTGAATATCTCTTCTTTTATTTTTACTAAGACTCTTTATCTCTCTCCTAAAGTTCATATCTCTCTCATGATCTTCTCAACATCTATATCATTCAACAAGCCTTCTCTAGCTTAGGGTATGATACTAACTTTCTCAACCTTCATGCACACTTCACACTATCTCATCAATACATCAAAACTAAAATGAAAAACAAAGTAAAATAATATACCTTGTTTTCTTGTTACTATCTTTCTCTCTTCCCATAACCTTATTGGTATCTAATACTAAATGATGCAGAGCATCATACATACTCTATCAATCCTTGACTCTGATACCTACATTTTATATTCATGCATTCAACCTTCTCATTTTTCCTCTTACTTATCAACTTGATTATAAGATACAAGGTTATTATCTTCTAAATATTATCTACTAATCACCTTAAAAATAACTTTTTGTATTCCTTTAAACCCTAAACACCTCACTTATACTTCATTTCAATCATTCGTAAGTCCTCTACTATCAATTTGCCTTCAAAGACTAGCCAAATCACCTATATCTTAACCAAGGTTTAACATGTGCATTTTTTCATCATTAAAAGTTCCATTTATGTTCAAAAAACATGACTCATTCCTCTTTAACTCATCTCTCAACCCTAACTACCTACTTTTCTCATCAAACCCATAATCTCTCATGAAGGCTAATAGTCTTTTTTCTGACAAATCTGACTGGTGCAATCAATTATAAATCAAAATTAGAAATATAATCACATAATCTAACACCCTCTATCTCCCTACTCATCTTAATGTAATTTTATACTCTAATTCAACCGTTTGACCCCTTTTCTAAATGTTTCTTGCTCTCTTTTTGGGCCTAGTAGGCCACTATCACCTTCTTATGTACACAATCACTCTTTTATCATATTTTTCCATACTAAATTAATCCAAAACCTCCATAATATCCTTTTATACCTTTTCCCCTATAAAACTACAATTTTGTTTGCAGTTTCATTGGTTAAAATAAAATATATTCCATTTTTAGTTTTTTAACCCTAGTTCTAGGGTTTTTTACAGACTTACAGGTCCAAGAGGGCATCAAATGAGTTTAAATTAATATTTATGGTTTTAAAAAAATTTAAAGACATGTGAGAGTTTTTTTACCATCCTCCAACCTTTTACAATCTCTAAATACCTTCACACAATTTATTACTGCATTGCAAAGATGATTTTTTCTATGTTCTATGCACTTAGGTTGTCAATCATAAGAAAACATTGGGTTTGGATGTCTCCATTTCAATTTAAAAGGTTAAATATAATTTTTAATATGTTCCTATTATTTCATATTGTATTTAATAAATTTTTTTTATAATCCACAATAAACTTCATGCATTTCACTATTCAGACATTCAACTTGTTTAATTGACTGTGTTACCTAGCACAAAACTCTCATAGGTTGAGAGTGCTTCCAAAGGATTATTTTTAGTTTATAAAATTTTATATACTTTAAAATACATATAAAATTTATGTATTACCATAATAAAACTAATTATAATAAATGGGTACTTCACTTAACACTTTAAAACATTTAAACCTCAGTGTCCTTACCTTAGTTATGCCTTATAAACATGGGATGCACAGTTTGATTATTTGAATCCTATTCTTTTATGGATCACCCATAAAATTTATATTAACATGAAATATAAAGAATTTAATATTTAATAACATAATAATTCACCTAACTCTATGTTGAAAATGGTTCTTTCTCCCATTGGTTGTATGCTTACATGACCATGCACAATCTTTTTATTTAACCTTGCAAAAAATTATTACTAATAACCTACAATATAGAATCGTGTTACAATAGAATTATAAAATTATATACATCAAATTATGGTCACAAATTAATATCCAAACATAAAATAGCATAATCATTTCAGAGATGGCAACTTCATTGATTATATGAATATGTACATTAACAAGTTTGTCTTTTAAATAGAATATAGGGTATTTTGTTTACATTCACTTTGAATCCTACATAAACTTATCTTAAAACACAAAAAACTAAATTTATTTAATTCCTAAATCCTACTCTACCTATCTTATGAGAGACTACTATCTATGTAAAACCAAAACTTGTTACCAAAACAAGAAACTACTTTTTTTCTATAACTGATTCTTGGCAACCAACACATGGACGTCACATTCCATATTTTGACTTATGTCACCTCATGAAATATATGTAAAAATACATAACCAAACTAACCTATACTCTTTTAGGACCTTACACAATCATTTTGACAACTTAACACTTTGTCAAAGCACACTTAACATACTTATTTAAATTAAAATTTTCAAATGCCTCTTTTGGTAGAAAAAGCCAAAAAGGATAAAAAGACTCATTAATATACTAAAATAATGACCCCAATGCCTTATAAGGAATAATAAGATAACCAAAATCAACTAAACATGATTACTTTGTATAATATGCTTGATTCCCCTGCATCAGTAGATGTCTAAGAAGTAACTATGGATGTGACTAGGACAAATGTGGAACTAGGAGATGGAGTGGGAATCATCATTCCTAAGGATGAAGAAGAACTAGTGATAGCTAAAGTACTAGTTTGGAATAGAGGGACTTATTGGATGACAATATTGGGACTTTTATTTGGTAATTGTAGACTCAGCCTAGGCATAGGCTTGGGTAGAATTGGAGGCAAATTGGCCATTATTGAGACCTTAGAAGTGGAGGATAAAATGAAAGGGTTAACAATGGGCAATGGCATAGTCATAGGTCTAATTAAAGGTATTATGATGGGACTCTAGGGTAAGAGGTTCATATGGTATGGAGTTAGGAGTTCATATAATATTCCTAAGGGTTGGTTATATAAGAATGAAAGAAGTAAACAAACACATTCCTAACATGTTATATCTAGTTATTCTCTGGCAAGAAGCCAGGGAGGCAACCCTGATGCTAAAGTTATTGGTGTTGGAGTAGGTGTAACTAATACCTCCACCAAAGGTCTTACCTATAACAGGGTAATGTTTGCTACCTAAGATAGGCTACTAGATGTTTCTTATAAAATATAATCTTGCTCAATGTGTTTCCCAATCTCAACTCCTCCCTTCTCCAAATTACGAGACAATGCCTACAATATCCTTCTATTGAGTTGAGGGTCAGTCGATCTTTCTTCCTTAGTACTAGAAGCATGGATTACATAGTTAGATGTTCCTACATAGGTATCCTCATGTTGAAAAACCCCATAGAAAATTACATCATCCAGCCTTGCTTTTACTTATGGGGAATTAGCAACCTTCAGTCTCTACTTTACCTCTATGTCATTGGCTACATTCATATAGAAATTATTTCCACCTTCAGGATCATGATGGTAGGTGATGATTAGGGCTTCCCTATGCTCGATGTAGTATTTTAAAGTTAAATTTTTAGGGCCCCATTCCCTATTGGTATCCCTTTTTAAACTAAAGGTAGGCCTTTGCTTGGTGGAAGCAATGACTGAGTTCCAGTTTTAAATTGTAAATCGGCTAATGTTGGATAGTTGAATATCAACCAAACCTCTTTTCTTAATCTTTCACACTCCATCCACCCCTATGAGTAATTGGAAGGCAATCTCTTATTTAGCAAGCTTATCTAACATTATGGTGGGGAACCTAAAGGGGCATATCTTAATTCCTACCACCCTTATCACTATACAGTCTGGATAGTACCAGTAGGGGCCCAAGGTGCTTAAGGTTATTCTATTTATTTTATATAACCTAGGCATGGGCCTCTCATGGATGGCCCTATATACTATTAGGTATAAGTGCTCAATACTTGCCTTCATCTCCTACTTTTATGTAAATTCTTACCTTTGAGAAGATATGGGGAACAGTCTAATTCATTTTTGGATTTAAATTGGTGAATTATGAGAACTTATAGGGAGCACAGATGGCATCCACCAAATAGGATATCATGTATAAATGATCCCCTAGTTGGCTATGGCCTTCCTAATCTAAGATACCAAGTTTTAGGATATGATTTCTCCTAGAGGGGGAGTCTTGGCATCATCTATGACCATGGATATAATTAGAACCCACTTCTCATCTATGTGGCATGTATCCCTAGCCCCATGTAGCCTATTCATCATATCCATCCCCATCCTTACTCTTTTCATAAATTGGGTGATGGGGATCTAGTTGATTTTGGATTTGCATATGAACCTCCCCTTGGTCTTTGCTCAATCCCTCAAAACTTCTCTAATGATATGTGTTTGGAGATATCGGGTGACAATCTCCTAATTGTAAACAATATCTAGTCTATGTAGATCATAATAAGCCTGAAAGGCTAACCTAGCTATTCAATCAATGTCATTACCTGAATTAAAAGACTTGATCATATTATCAACACACATGGTCTAAAGAAAGTTTTGGTAAACTAGGTCTACATAAGGGAGTACCTCTGTATTAGATGCATCCTTATGTAATCTCACAGATTTGAGTGCTAGAGTTTCCAACCTATATTCTACATCATTGGAGCCTTCCTCATCATCACTATCTTTGTCTACAGTTCCTTCTACATGGTAGAATAAATCATTATCATTCATGTATTACATGGCTAATACAACATCATTAAAATTGGTGTCCCAAAATATGGTGTTCATTCCATAGGAGTAGAGGAATGGAACTTGCTCTGGCTTGGTGGATCTGGATATTCTTGCTTCAGCCATGGTTCCCAAATTTTCTTATTAATGAGCTCATGGATTACTCTAATGGACAAATAATGCATAGGAGTTTTTATCAAATAACACAAAATACTTCAGAGCTCTTTAGTAGATCACAACTGAAAGTGAATGTAATACTTTGTGATAACAACCTTTAAACTCTAAATTTTAGAATTTGAACTAAAATATACAAGTTATAAATGGCAAGTATATTTAACTTGTTTTTACTTAAAGCCTAGGTGGCTCTTAAGTTTTATTTTAATGATTTCTAAAATCCACTTTGAGGATATAGCCAATCACTGCCTTTGCTTTGTCCACATGGCCTTTCATTATAGGCTTGACTTTTTCCATGAAGTGACTTGGCTTTATAACCACCAAAATGAGTCCCATCATCATTTAATTTTCACTAAAAACTAGATATTTTTAGATAGCTATGTGGCACTTAGGTGCCATATTTAACATGTGCTTGACACTTGGTGCCTTTTCATGTACTTCATCTTTTTTATTTCAAATATTGGGATATTTGCATGGATTACATGATATTCTACCAAGTTTCACCTTCTAATTGGATTGGTCTTCCTTGATGTTGTGTGGCTTTACCCATTTTATTTGGGTTGACATGGCCTTAGGACCTCTACTAAATTTCCAAGGGGTATGCTCTCATTGGCTCACACTGTCATGTGGATTTTTTTTGTGAAACCTTTAATGGACCCAAATACTATGAAACTTATCCCCATATCATATTTTTATTGGATCACTCTTTACTAGGCTTCACAATTTCTTTTTATTTTGTTATTACCATGAGGTAAGGGGTCTACATGTCATAAACTCATTGGTTCCATCTGTTGGGTGGATTTCATGTGGCATCCAACTATCTAAGATTGAGTGACTAAGTGATAAGTGTCATCTTTTCATATACTCATAATATTTTTGAATATGAAATTTTCATATTAGCTATGGGGGCGTGAAGGGCAAAAATGAGTGTCAAGTGGCATGTTGTAATTTAATTGCTTTGTCATGATTTTCTTGAAAACAATTAGGGTCCCATAGGCTATGACTGGGTTCCATGTGGCATATCTTAATATTGTTATAATTATTTTTTTATTTTAAAACATAGTGATTGAATTATAAGTGGCATATTCCCACTGGGTCATTGGTTCATGATACTTTTATAAAATAGTAAGATCCTTATAAAATCATGACTAAGTGCCAAGTGACATGTTGTGATTGAAAATATAGGTTGTAGAACCTTTTTGTAACTCCTCTTTGAACTTGAAATAGCACAACTAAGTGTTAAGTGGCATGTTGAGATTGGATCACTAGGTCACAACTATTTCCAAGACCTAAAATGTACATGATGAAACCCTAAACTTTATATGATCAAGTGACAAATGCATGCAATATTGCCATGTGTCAATTAAGGTTGAGTTAGCATTGGGTTTATGTATATAGTAAATAAATTCAAAATTTATCAAACTATATGATAAATAAAATGGGTAATTCTAAATTCATAAACCTTAAGTATAAAATCTGACTTGGACCCTAACTTAAAATCAAGGTACATCATAATATTGAATATGGTTTTTGACATATCCAAACTAATACCACTATTCAAAAACCTTAATTAAGTAATTTTGATTACATCTTAGAGGAAATACCTAGGTATTTTTAATTGTAATCCCTTGCAAGAGAACTTTTTAAACAAATTAGATCATTATAAAAAAAATGAACTAGATATTAATGAAACATTTTGAAAGGTACCCATTAATATTTTTCATGGAACAACATGACTTTTAAACTTTTTAAGTCACATAATAGGTTTTTTTATCATGTGGAATCAATGGTAAGGTATGTCCTAGGGTGAATGACCTAAAATTTTCATAGGGTCCCCATTTTTAGGAAAATGGGGGTATGTATATCTTAACACACTTAATGTCTATTAACAGGTGGTAGTGTAGGTTAAGCAACCTTACCTATTCGAGTAGTAACAACATGGACAATAGAATTCAACATAAGTTGTGGGTGAATAATTGGTGTGGGATGGTAATTATCACTTGAATAAGGCTTGGGTAGAAATAAATTTTGAGAGCATGCACATTGGAATCTAGATACCATCTCTATAACATTGTAGGAGTAATTTTGAAGAGATATGAAATGTTGTCTTTATTTTAACACTCTCTCCTTATGTGCATGACTTTTCTTAACAATTTTCATAATAAAATTGATGTAAAAAATCATAGAAACTATAATATATTATACCATGAAATAATTTATAGATATGTTCATGGAAAACATGATTGCAAGATTTATCAATCAAGGATTAGAGAGAAAAGAATTTAGAAAACTCTAATTGACATAGGGCTTGATGTTCAAAGATCAAGTTTACCAAATGTTTAACCCTAATTTATAAAAGGATCTTAATTGGTTATATATGGTTAAGGATATTTAAATTATAGATCACAATGGTGAATATCATGTCTAAAGCAGGCTTGTTAATGTGTTAAAATTAGATACACCATATGCTAAATTTATTAAATTAAGATAAGACATAAATAAAAAGTATGTCTATGATAGATATAAAAATGACATAAAATAAGGTACTTAGTTAGGTTTGATTATAATTTAGATCTAGATCTAGAATAGGATAAAATTAGGTAGGAAGATAATTATATAATAGCTATCATATTTGGATTTAGTACCTCTATCTCTTTGGACAGTTGCATCAACCCTAGATGGTTACATCGACACTAATATTTGGGTTTGATGCTTATGTCATGTATGGAATATTAGCTAAAATAGGTTTTGACCACTTGGATGATTTTGAGTTTAACTTTGACTTCACTTTGATGTATTCAAATCTGGGTCATGGATTGTTTCTCCTGGTGAAATGGAAAACCCCTAGCTTTTCATCTTTAATGTGATCTTAGGGAAAAATGGGTTAGTGGGAACATGGTGTTGATATAACACACAATGACCCCATTTTTAAATGGTGTTTCTTACATATATAATAATGTAGAGAGGGCCTCAAACTCATGTCATTATTACCTACATGTTAGATTGTGTGTGAATCATGCAATGTGTGTAAATCAAGTAAAACAGTGACCTAGCTTGTAAATTGGAAAATAAGACCTTATGATTTCTCCTTTAGTAATTCATAATTGTAGTTGGGTTATTCCTTTCACTTATATTAGAATTAGGTAGGATATGAAATATTTTGATAACTTTAGTGCTTCTTGAATGCTCTTTTGGTATGATTTTTAGGTGAGGAAAGGATTAGGGTTGATATTCTATTTATACCAATCTTGTCAAGAGATAACTCAAGTTAAAGCACTTAGGCTGATCATTGTAATGTGTTTCATTTTCAAATTAGATAACTTTAGGGAACTGGACACTTGTATCAAGGTAGAAAAGTAATGTCGACACTATTGTTTATCCTAGACATTAGTGTCTAGGGGGAAAGAGAGCAGGTATAAGCTCAAAACTTGAAAAGGTGTAAGATAAGTACATTTTAATAATTATGGGAAAGATAAGATGTTTGTTTCATCAATATAAGGCTTGTTAGACTAAGAGATAGGTTAAATGGCACAAGATAGAGTAGATTTGAGGCTTGTAGAAGCAAGGCATATGTAGAACTAAGAAGAATAACCAAGTACTGAGTTTGCCAAGTGCAAAATACTGAGGTGCTACATAATCAAAAAATATCATCTACACTTATTTATATTTGATCTAATGTGTAAAATATTATTTTTTAAGATCTACAAAGTATGGATGAAACTAGGATGATAAAACATTTTTTTCCAATGCAAAGAGAGAAGGGAGGAATGAATTATTATTTTCTGATATTTTTTGAATAAATAATTTTTGAAATGCAAGATAATATAATAAATAATAAATATGAATTAATAAGTAAATAAATTAACAAAACAAAGAATAAAATACATCTTCTAACCTAACCAAAGTAGAGATCAAATGGAGAGTAGAAGTTGATGGAAATATTTGATGCTCAAGTAGATAGCTTCATATATGTTGCTAAAATAGTGACCATGGTACTCTCCCATAAGAGGAAAAATAAAGAGGATAAAATAATAGTAAAAAATTGAAGGATGAAGTAGCTAAACGATGGGTGGTTGCTCATGAATGATATAGTACTAGCTAAAAATTTATGGGTATCTCTCTCTAACTTATATGAATAACCAAAATATTATTGTTAATATTAGAATAAGTTATTAAAATTAAAATACATTACCATGTTCACATTCATATATTTACCTTTAACTTTGTTTTATTTCTCAGTTAATAATTTCAGTAGCAAATCATGTTGTTTAATGATTTGAGCAAGCTCATGTAAAGTAATGTTGGATTTTATTTTATTCATATCTTCCACAATGTTGTATCCACCTTTGGATATAGTCATATCCAAATCTACAGTTGATAGAGTATCCTTTCCCTTTGGTGGAGGAGGATCATTATTAGTCCTATGACTTGGGGGTGTGTCAACTTTGTTGGGCAGTGTGGAAGTAATTACAAGTTCCTTTTGAGTTATGTTCCTTAAGGCATAATTATTTTTTGGTATTATTGGAAAGTGTAGATCTCATCCATGTTACTTTTGTGTTGATTCTCTTCTTGGTAAGTAAATTTTTAAATTTCAACCATGAGGGATGTTTTGATGGAGTTAGACCCACTATCAAGTGTTCTTATATGACCTAAATTAATATCATTATCTTGATTATCCAAGATAACATCATAACTTTCCAAATAACCTCAAAAAATCTAAAAATCATTACAAAATTCTATGTAGACTAACTCTCTATGTTAGACCATGTTATGAACCCTACACCAATTAGTCAAGGCCAATTCATAGATATTTATGTTAGGCATTTTATTGGATGGGGGCTCATTATTGGTATTATTATTATTAGACCAATTGAAGGGTCTGTTTTAATTTTTAAACATGTAATTTATGTTATAACCTTCCCCTATGTTTCACATTTGCCCTTACAAATTTATAAAGTCACTACCAAGTTTTTGGACCATCCTCTGAATTGCTTTCAAGTCTCCTTTTGAGGAGTTAGGCTTAGTGTTTTAGACTAGGTTTTGGACAATACTTTGGATGTTAGAGTTTTTAACAAGAACCAAAGCTTGACTATTGTTTTGGTAATGAGCCTTAGCATTAGATTGATTAAAGAATCCTAACTATTGGCTAGGATTTGTATGGCTTATGGCAACTGATTGAGGTCAAGTATTTGATTTGATTTGAGTATATTCATATTTACATTGGGGAGTAAGTTTAGAGAAATAAAAGCTAGGTTGATGTTTTGGATAGCAAAGGTTGGTAGGTGTGTGGTAGTGTACTGATGTTTATAGTCATGCATAGAAAAATAGTATTCATTAGATCTAGGGTGTTCTTGTAAATCGCAATCACTAGGTCATCTAAAAGTTGGTACAGAGCTATGGTGAGGCTATACATCTTTTGAAATTTGGCATTAAAAGATCTTATGGGCTCATTTGTATGTCATTTTAAGATAGTGAATTATTTTTTAATGATATTAATACTAATGACCCTTCCAAATAATGCAATGAAGTTATCATTAAATTGGTTCCACCCTATGATGGAATCTTCTAATAAATTGAGGAACCAATCATAAGTTTTTTCCCTAGAGGTAAATGGGAAGATTATATAGGCTACATCTTTATGGATGACATTAAAAATCCTAAGAGTCGACTTGAAAGACTTGATATGCTCTTTGACAGTTATACCCAAATGGATTGAAGACAGGGAGGTATTTTTTAGGGTTATTGAGCAAATCATGCATATGGCTAGGCACATTTATGAAAGATCCTCCTAACCATACCATGACTTTCTAGATGTAAAATAGAGGATGTGGATGTTGGCTTACTAGAGAAGTAGGTTAGGATTTAGATCTCTTGCATCTCCCTTTATCATCTCTATATTTATGATGGGTTTCTAAAGATCCAAGGGTGTTAAGCATGAGATATATTGAGAGGGGGGGTGAATCAGTATATCATATATCTTATAAAATTTTCCTTAATAAATTTCCACTTCAAGATATGTAATAAAATTGAAACAATAAACACCACACAAGAGAGAGAGAGACACCAAATTTTTATGTGGAAACCCAAAGTGGGAAAAAACTATAGAGAATAATCTCAAGTATATGAATGAGCACCAACTCAAATTACAAAGTTCACAATCACCAACTTGTAGGAGCACAAACCCCTTTGCTAAGAACCAACATAGCAACTATTTTTTAGCACCAACCCATAGGAGCACCAACCCCTCTTGTGTATAAAACACAACTATCTCTCAATGTTGCTTTCACAATAAATGATAGAACTCTACAATATCTATTTCTATTCTCTCCTCTTTTCTTATATAAAAAAATTACAAACCATGCACTCTCTTTCATATTATAAATGGCTTCTCAAGAATTTATTTTTATCTTTCCAAATGACCTTTGGCATTCACCCTTTGTGAGTCTTCACTCATGGAAAATGGTGCCAAACTTGCATGACCCTTTAAATCCTTGTATTTAAAAAGTCACATGGTGACCCTTCATAAAAAAATGCATCCTTTCCTATTTTTTATTTATCTTGGTGACCTTTCAAATTCCTTAAGGTGACTCTTCATTGAAAAATGTGGCATACCCTCTTTTTTGTTTACTTGGTGACTTTTGGAATTCCTCAAGATGGACTTTTCATGGGAAAATGCATCCCATTCCTCTTTTGTCTTTACTTCATGACTCTTTGACTTCTCCGTGGGCCCTCTTTTGACTTTACGCAACCAAAAATATATTCATTGATATTAAATTCATATTAACACACATTAGCTAAGATATGAACATTAAAGACACCATTAAATGCTATGGGGCCTTTATCACCAATAATGCTAGACCTTTGACATTAATGATAATATTTCCAACAATATCCCCCTTTTTCATTAATGGCAACCTCAAAATAAAAATACCACATCCTAAAACCTACACATATTATCATCTAAAAAACATATAGTAACTCCCCCTTACTTTAGCATCATGTATCTATTCCATGTACCTATTTCTATATCTATTCTTGTACCTATTTATGCACCTATTCCCTGTACATATTCTTGTACCTATTTCTGCACTTATTCCCTATACATATTCCTATACCTATTTTTGTTCTTCTTCCCCTTTGACATCAATGGCAAAGGGTCTATCCTGGAGCTAACACTTAGCTCCCCCTCAACTGATTCTGATCCTTAATGACAAAAAGTAAAAGAAATTACTCCCAACTTCTTTTATAGATACTCAAATGTGTCTTTTGGTAGTGCCTTTATGAAAATATCTACAATATATTATATAGTACTAATATATTTCATCTTAACCTACTGATTTGCAACCTGCTCTCTCAAAAATTTGTATCTGATAGGAATATGTTTTATTCTTAAATACATCACTAGATTTTTAGAAATATTAATAGCACTTGTGTTGTCAAAAAAAAATAAATAGGTTCATCATATTTTACCTTGATATCTTCCAAAAAAAATTTCTTCCAAAGCACTTGAGTACAACACAATACCTCTACAATATATTTTTCTTCAGTTGTAGAAAGTGATATTGAATTCTACTTTTTTTCTTAGCCATGATACTAAGCTATCACCAAGGAAGAAAGATCCTCCACTTGTACTCTTTTTGACATCCAAACAACCTAACCAATGTGAATCTATATAAGCAACTAAAGTGAAATCTCTACCTATGGGATACCATAATCCATAATCTAATGTCCCCTTGACATATCTGAATATTCTCTTCACCAATTGAACATGACTCTCCTTCAAGACTACCTAATATCTCACAACCATGCCTACTATATGAATGATTTTTGGCTTCGATGCTATAAAATATAAAAGACTACCAATCATAGATCTATACAAAGATTGATCTATAGTAGGTGAATCTTCATCTTTACTCACCATGTTCCCTATACCCATTGGTGTGCCAACTGGTGCACAATCCTCAAAACCAATTTTTTTCAATATTTACTTGGCATATTTACTTTGAGATATAAAAATTCCTTTATCTAACATATTTGCAACCCTAAGAAAAATGACAATTTTCCAAGCATAGACATCTCAAATTCTTTTTGCATATTATCAAAAAAATATTTTATCATCATTTCAATGTTTCCTCTAAAAATTATGTCAACATATACCACAATTATCAATTGATGCTCACCTTCTATTTTGATGTAGAGATTATTGTCAACAAAACGTCTCTTGAAACCTTGATCTTATAGGTACTTATCAAGTCTTGCATACCAAGCTCTGGGAGCTTGTTTCAATCCATATAGTGCTTTCTCTAATCTACATACATGGTTACTATCATTTGAGAGAATAAATCCCTTGAGCTACTTAATGTAGACCTCCTCTTCTAGATTCTAATTCATGAAGGTATACTTGACATCCATCTAAAATACTTTGAAATTTTTAAACATTGCATATGGAAGAAATATTATAATGGCCTCTAGCCTTGCCATTAGTGCAAAAGTTTCTTCAAAATCTATAACCTCAATCTGAGCATATCTTCTACATACTAACCTTGCTTTATTTTTGGTAACTCCACCATCTTCATTCAACTTATTCCTATCACATTTTAATCTTTTGATCTAGGCACTAACTCCCAATTATCATTCTTTTCTATCTAATTTAATTCTTCATCCATTTTCTTAACCTAATACTCATCATGTCTAGATTTTGAAAAAAATCTAGGCTTAATTTTGGATAACAAAGAAAAATATACTTTCTCAAATTCACTTACCATCATCCTTTTGGTGTGAATTCCTTCATTTATATTCCTGATGATGTCACTCTTATTATGATTTCTTTGAAAATATTTAGATGAGGTCTTGGTGTTCTTTTTCTCCTTCTTCTCATGCTCGTCTAATTCTTCAAAATCTTTGTATTCAATGATTTTAGGAGTGTCCATTGGATCACTAGCTCTTTGTGTTACATCTTCATCTATTTTGACACTTACACTTTCAACAATATTCTTGGTTATTTTTTATAACATTTATAATCTTTACTTTTGCTAAAATATCTAATAAATATACCTTCATCTATTCTAGATTCAAACTTACTCAATTTTTCATCAATTCTCTTTATGAAGCATCTGCTACCAAAAACTCTAAAATAATCAACCATAGCTGGTTTGTCTTTTCATAGCTCATAGGGAGTCTTTTCACTATTGACTCTCAACAACACTCTATTCTGAATATGTACTATTTTACCTACTTCATCTCTCTAATATTTATTTAGTATCTTGGATTCATTTAGCATTGTCCTTGCCATCTCCTGAACTATTCTATTTTTTTGCTCAACTATTCCTTTTTTTTATGGAGTTTTTATTGTTGAATAATGTCTCTTTATCCCATGGTCTTCACAATACTCAATAAAATCATCTGACATGAATTCTCCTCCTTGATCTAATCTTAGGCACATAATCTTCAAATTAGTTTCATTCTCAACAAAAGCCTTGAACGCTTTGAAGTGGCTAAAAGCTTCTAATTTTTTTTTTTAAACATCACCCAAGTCATATTTGTAAAATAAATAATAAAAAACATGAAATATTTCTCACCTTGAGTACTTTGAGTTCTCATAGGTCCACAAAAATCAGTGTGAACAAGTTTTAACATCTAAGTGGTTGAATATTCTTTTCTTTTGAATCATCTTCTGACATGCTTCCCATGTTGACATGGTTCACAAAGTGTGTTAGAGGGCTTTGTAATCTTTGAAAGATCTCTAACTACTTAGTTTTTAATGATGTTGATAAGATTGTCAAAATTTATGTGTCTCATTCTCCTGTGCCATAGCCAACTTTCCTCAACTTGACTAAAACAACATTTTTTACCTTTGATATATGATAACATATACAAATTGTTGCCTATTGTCTAAGCGTCTATAATCAACACATCTGAATCTTTTCTCCTAGTTTCATAACCTTCTACATAAAACTTTAGTGTGTGTCCCTAATCACACATTGGAATTTCACTCAAAAGATTATACTTAAGACCTTCTACATACAGAACATTTTCAGTCTTAGTTATACCATTATCCAAACTTAGTGTACATTTTCCATCAATTTTGGTAGTAATATTGTCTCCAAATTTCACTATGCCACAATTGATCTTCTTTAGGGTTATGAACTTGCTCTTATATCTTGTCATGTGCCTCAAATATCTGATATCAATGAACCATGGCTTTTCTTCATTTCTTGCATGTAAATTTGTCTAGACTAACAAAGAATTTTTAGGTTGTTTTTTCTACCATGAATCTGTCTGAACTTTCTTCTTAATGAATAGAGCCTTGAAACTCTAGTCCTTGACTAACTTGAAAATGCTTCTATAGTACTAATTTATGTGTCTAAATTTATTTCACTTGTAACATATTATGGCCTCCTCACTAAAGCCTGATAGAGGAGTAAAAGAGTTGTGGCTTCTGCTTGACTCTACATGAGTTTCCTTCTTTTTTTCTAAAATTGTTAGCCCTTTTTCACCATTCTATTTTCTTATGACCATATCTATTACAATAAAAATAGTAACCATAAAAATAGAATCTATTTGCATATCTCTAACTTGATTACCTTTTGTATCTCTATTCCTTCTAGCCTTCTTTGTTTGAGATATCATATGTATCCTTAACTTCTTCCTTTTTCATTTCCTTTTGTGTAAGAGCTTTAGCATAGCTATTTCATTTTTGTTGTTAACCTTATTTGTGAAAGTAGTGTCCTAACATTTCTATTTTTTAAATCTGACACCTATCTTAATTTACATTGATCTTTGACTTTCTAATATATTATTCAACATATTAGTGTTATTCTCAAATTTTAAATTATTAGTTGCTTTATCATTGGCTGCTTTATTTGTTTTCTCAAGATCTACTTTTAAAGAGGTAATTTCAACAACATAACTTTCACATTCTTTAATTAATTTTTGTAATTGAGTTTTTATATCTTCTTCAATATTTTTGGCTTCTTCAATGTGTGCTTGTAGATCTTTAATTATTTCTTTTGACTCTTTTTCATTTTTCTCAATTTGGCGCTTCAATCTATGATTCTTCTTCTCAAGAGCTTGTAATGTTTATAAGGCACAAATGAGTTCTCCTTCTAGATTCACTTCAGCTTCATCTTTTTTTTTTTTAATAATCTATAATTTTGCTTTCATAGGCATCTTCATGTATGGTCATGAATAGAATCTCTTCTTCATCTGAGTCACTAACACCACTATCTTTGATTGAGCTAGGATATTTAGAGTATAAATTTTTCTTCTTGAATCCCTTATTGAATTGTCTTTTTAAATTATTCTTGTATGTATACCTTCCTTCTTCATTGTCACCATTACTCTTATCTAGGCAATTACCTACAAATGTCCAATCTTTCCATAATTAAAACATTTAAAAATTAATTTCCTTGATATTTACTTATGCCCTTTTTTGGCTTGCAAATGAATAGAGCTCCATTATCATATTTATCATTGTTAGAACTGTCACTTGATTCTTGAATATTAGCCTTGTATTTCTTTGATGTCTTGAAATTAGCTTCCCTCTTTGAGGGTTTCTCTTATTTAGTTCATATGCCATAAGAATACCATGCAGTTCATCCATCTTTAGCTTGGCTAGATCCTTCATCTCCTCAATTGTTGAAACCTTTGCATCATATCTCATTGGTAGAGATTTTAAAACATTTTTCACCACCACTAATTCTTCTAAATTTTCTCAAAGGCCTTGAATATGATTAACTATTTGATCAACTTGTAAAAGATGACTTGTTATATTTTCTTCTTCTTCCATTTTCAAACTCTCAAACTATCTTCTGAAAGTTTAGAGTTTAGCTTATTGAACCTTTCCATCACCTTTGTAAATATTGTCAATATTTACCCAAGTCTCATGAACATATTTTCATTGCATAACTTTACCAAATTCTAATTCAAATAAAATAGAATTTAAAGCTTTAGTAGTATTTTCACTTGCCTTTTTTTCTATTGAAGTAGTCACAAGCGTCTGTGGCTCTTCATATTCCTCCACAACTATTTTCCAAATGTCAAATCCAAGAGACATAAAATAAGTCCTCAACCTTGTGATATAAAAATCATAATTTGTCCCATCAAACAAAGGTGCCTTATTTATATAAAAACCTTCATGTGATCCAGCCATCGTGTTTTCCCTGATCTACCTTCAAGCTGTAAAACTCTTTCCAAAGGAACCTGCTCTGATACTAATTATTAATCATGAGATATATTAAGAGGGGGTGAATTATTATATCATATATCTTATAAACTTTTACTTAATCAAATTTCACTTCAAGATATGCAATAAAACTAAAAATTTAAACACCACACAAGAGAGAGAGAGACACCAAATTTTTATGTGGACACCCAAAGTGGAAAAAAACCATGGAGAACAATCTAAAGTATATTAATGAGAACCAACTCAAATTTCAAAGTTTGAAAACACCAAATTTCATGAGTACCAACCCCTTTATCGAGCACCAACATAACAACTATTTGTAAGCACTAACCCATAGGAGCACCAACCCCTTTCAAAGATTTATGAGCACCAACCCATAGGAGCACCAACACCTCTTGTGTATAAAACACAACTATATTTCAATGTTGCTTTCTCAAAAAATGATATAACTCTACAATATCTCTTTTTATTCTCTCCTCTTTTCTTATATAAAACAATTACAAACCATGCACTCTCTTGCATATTATAAATGGCTTCTCAATCCTTTATTTATAGATTTTCAAATGACCTTTGGCATTCACCCTTTATGACTCATCACTCCTCATGGAAAATGGTGCCAAAGTTTCATAACCCTTTGAATCCTTATATTTGAAAAGTCACATGATGACTCTTCATAAGCAAATGCATCCTTTCTTCTTTTATCTTTATCTTGGTGACCTTTCAAATTCCTTAAGGTGACTCTTCATGGAAAAATGTGTCATACCCTCTTTTGTCTTTACTTGGTGACTCTTGAAATTCCTCAAGATGACTCTTCATGGGAAAATGTTTCCCATTCCTCTTTTGTCTTTACCTCATGAATCTTTGACTTCTCCATGGGCCCTCTTTTGACTTTATTCAACCAAAAATATATTTGTTAATATTAAATAAATATTAACACACATTAGCCAAGATATGAACATTAAAGACACCATTAAATTCTATGGGGCCTTTATCACCAATAATATTATACCTTTGACATTAATGATAATATCTCCAACAATGGGAACTCTAGTTTTAGAAGATCTAGTTTGCTTCCTAGGCAACTCTAGGATTCTAAGTAAAAGATCTATGTCATAAACTCAGAATACTACAAAGGTTCATCAAATATTATGAAATAAGGTAAGGGTTAGTAAAATTATAATAAAATAACCCCATAGAAAGGTCCATAATTATGTTGGGTGGTCTTATTTTACCTTTGTTGATCTAGATCCTTCAAAACTATAAAGCCTACACAAACTTTGTCAAAAAATTGGTTTAACCTACAAAGATCAATGTTAGATAAGATGTTTCAATAAACTTTAGTGTTTTAAGCTTCTCAAAGTGCCGCAAATAAAAATTATTACAAAATATATCTTAATGCTACGTGAATGTACTCAATTTAGATTTCCAAAGCCCTGACTTAGTGATCCTTCATAAATGATCAACTAGAGACTGACCTTTACACTTATTTGTCACAAACCAAAAGTTCTTAGTTTAAATCATGCATAAATTTGCAAATATAGATGAAAAAGAGACTAATATATTTAAATAATTTAATGGAATGCCTATATTTAATGATTTTAAATGAAATTTAAATGAATTAGAAGGGTAATTCTAAAATATCTTCAGACATGAGCCAATATTTAAAGGATATTCTAGAATAAACACTTTTCATAGGGATATTTTAAAGGTTTCAAATATCTCAGAAAATATGAAAAGAAAAAATAGTGCTTATCCTAATATTTGTCTATTTAAAAAAATTATTCTATATTTCAAACAAAATACACTACAATTTTACTCAAAATAAACAAAGAGCCCTCTTTTTATAACTGGTTTTCTCTGTTGATGCATATATGTGTCAAGGATATAATGTTCATAGTAGAAAAATGTTTCTCAGTTTATAGTTTACGTACTAGAATATCTTACAGCTTAATCAATTTTTCTAGAAGATTATGTGGCCACCACCTTTAGTTTGTAAGAAAACCCTATTGTAGGGAAAACAGGGACTCAGTAGTGACACAATCTATCTAAAATTTATTTGTATTTTTTATCATGTAAAATTATTTTAATACTTTGAAATTTTGTGCCTAAACTTTAAACAAATAAGTGGATATTTACAGTGATCATTAATCTAAAGAAATTCATGTTAAAAAGTTCAAAAAGGAAGTAGGGTAGAGTAGAAAATAAAGTTTTATTTGCAACAAAAAATACCAATAGATCTCCTTTAGTTCCTTCTGACAATAGTTAAAATAAAATTAACACCTATGATATCCTAGTGTTAGACTTAGGGTATCATAAATGTAGTGAGGATTCTAGGGTAAATATAATGCATATATCTAAAAATTATGCTTTAAAATGGTTACCTACAACAAATTGCTTTCAGCACATTCATTTTCAAAATAGAAGGAAACAAGAAATACATAAAAAAAAACTTTTTTAGCACATTAGAAAGCATAAAATATCAAGATGAATTTAAAACACTAGTATCAGATTTAACCATTAAAAAATGAAATCATGTTTTATTATCAAAGCTTGAGAAACAAAAACATATGAAAATAATAAAATAATGAGCAAATTACAAAAATTCTTCTTTATCTTTACATTAATTTCACAAAATATGTTTTGAGGTATAATTGAGGGGGAGGGGGCCTATATATAGGCCTTATAATGCCTAAGATAGTTATAAAATAACCATATATATAACACCTATCAACGGACAGAGTCCCTAATGTCCTAAAACTAGAGAATAGTCCATGTTCAAATAGAAGAATATTTTACAATGCATTGAAGGGAATTAGGACACAATTTTCATCAAGAGAAGGCCCAATAGATAGCTATCTCATTCCTTAAATGCTAGGCTGAGATCCTATTATTGTGGTTGATGATGAAGCTCCTAGTATAGAAGATGAATGTGAACCCATAACAGCTGAAAAATGAATGTTCCTTAGTGTTGTAGAAGAAGATATTCCAAGAGGGTTTGAGGAGGTGGATGTTCTTGTGGTGATAGTTTGTGTCCTATTTCTTACTTATTTCTCAGCTTCTATTTGGCCTATCCTTGCTTCAGAGCACCTCTTATAATCACTATCTATTAATTTTAGATCTATAATAGTCTCTTTTATAAATTTGATTGTAAGACCTACCATTGCATCATGATTGCTCACAATAGGTCTTATAGCCTCATTGATTTACATGGTTTTTTATATCCTCTAGTTGGAAGATGTAGCCAAGTCTACCATCCCTACTTAAAAGTTACCCCCTTGGCTATGACTTACTTTCTGAAGTTTACAATAAAGTTTTGTAGTTGGGATTTAAAGGCATCCTTGTTAATAATTGAACCATCCATGTTCGCAAGGTGCATGATCTTAGCCTCTTTTATCAGAGTTATGACTCTATCACCTTGTTGGGTGAGAGACTAACCCAGGGATCTCATTTCATCAATCCACTAGTTCAAATCTTTCCTTATGCCAATTATATAGGACTAAGAAATGATCAAGTCCTCTAAAGGGATCAAATTCAAATCTTCAAACTTTTTCATCTTGATTAACTTCACCAAGTTGATTAGCTTTCTATCATATTCCCTATATGCACATGGATCCTCTTGTAGATTTCATCTCCATTTACTTTGTATTTGGCCAAGGTGTTCAATATATCAAACATTACTTCCATAGCCCATTTTACCTTGTTTACATTCTCCTTTGATAATGTGGCTATATGTTGCTACTTCAGATCAGTTACTCTTTATTTCACTCCTTTTATCAATTTAATAACTACATCATCATATGATTTTAAAGATAAGAGGGGGTCCTCTTCATATTATTTCTATTGGCCAAGTCTAGCTCTCTTCTTCTTGGTCAGCTCAAATAGGGTCTCTTTTGACTCGAAAAATTGTTTGGTTTGGATGGGTGACCTTCCTCTTGGTCAACCTCTTCATTATTTTAACCTTCTTGTCAAATCCCAATGTGACTTGAGGAGGGTCCACTATGACCAAATCTTGGTTTTCCAATGTATCTAATAACATATATTTTATTCATGATTTATCTGAAGAACCACTCAAAGGCTACATAGATGGAGGTAATTATTAGGATGGTGCTAATCCCTAAAAGGTAGATGTCTAGGAAGCAACTATGGATGTGACTAGGACTAATGTAAAACTAGGAGATGGAGTGGGAATCATCATTCTTAAGGATGAAGAAGAAATAATGCTAGCTAAATCACTAGTTTGGAATAAAGAAAATTAGGGGATGACAATAGTGGGCCTTTTCTTTGGTAATTATGGACTCAACCTAGGCATAGGCTTGTTCATAATTAGAGGAAAATTGGCCATTATTGAGACCTTAGAATTGGATAATATAATGAAAGGGTTAATAGTGGGCAATGGCAGTCACAAGTCTAATTAAAGGTCTATTGAGGGGCCTATATGGTAAGAGCTTCATATGGTATGGATTTGGGAGTTCATAAAATATACCCAATGGTTGGTTATATAAGAATGAAGTAAACAAACACATTCCTAACCTATTATATCTAGTTCTTCTCTGGCAAGAAATAGGGGAGGTAAACTTGATGTTTAGGTTACTAGTGTGTAAGTAGGTGTAACTACTACCTCCACTGAAGGTATTATCTGCACTGAGGTAATGTTTTGTACCTAAGATAGGATACTAGATGTTTCTCTTGAAATATAAGCTTTCTCAGTGTGTTTCCCAATCTCATCTCCTTCCTTCTCCAAACTAGGAAATAATGACTACAATATCCTCTAATTGAGTTGAAGGTCAGTCAGTCTTTCTTCCTTAGTACTAGAAACATGGAATACATAGGTATATGTTCTTGCCTTGGTATCCTCATGTTCAAAAACCTCATAGAAACTTACATCACCCACCCACACTTTTACCTATGGGATATTGGCAACCTTTACTCTCTACTTTACCTTTGTGTCATTAGATACATTGATATAGAATTTATCTCCATTTTAAAGCTCATGATGGTAGGTGATGCTTAGGGTTTCCCTATGATTGATGCAATATTTGAAAGTTAAATTTTTAGGGTCCCTTTCCCTATTGGTATCCCTTTACAATATAAAGGTAGGCCTTTGCTTGGTGGAAGCAATGACTGAGTTCTAGTTTTCAATTTTAAATTGAATAATGTTGGATAGTTGAGGATGAACCAATTATTTTCTTATTATTTCACACTCTATCGATCCCTATGAGTAATTGGAAGGTAATCTCTTATTCAACCAGCTTATTTGGCACTATGGAGGGGAACCTGAAGGGGATATCTTAATTCCTACCACCCTTATCATTATATAATTTAGATAGTACCAGTAGGGGACCAAGGTGCTTAAGGTTATTCTAATTTCTTTAGATAACTTAGACATGGGCCTCTCATGGATGGCCTTGTATACTATTAGGTATAAGTGCTCGATAATTTCCTTCATCTCTTACTTATCTATAAATTATTACCTTTAAGAAAATATAGGGCATAGTCCACTTCATTTTTGGATCCCAATTGGTGAATTAGGGTAAATTTTAGGGAGCACAAATGGTATCCAATAGGTAGGACATCATGCATAAATGATCCCCCTAGTTGGCCATGACCTTCCTAATCTAGGCTTCTAAGTTTTAAGATATTATTTCTCCTAGAGGGGGAGACCTGGTGTCATCTATGATCATGGATATAAAGATAACCCACTTCTCATTTATAAGGCATGTATCCTTGGCCCCATGAATCCTATTCATCATAACCATCCCCATCCTTACTCATATTCCCTCAAAACTTATCTGATGTTATGTGTTTGGAGCCATTGGGTAACAATCTTCTGATTGTAAACAATATCTAGTCTGTGTAGATCATAATAAGCTTGAAAGGCTAGCATATCTATGAAAGCAATGTCATTACCAAAATTAAAATACTTCATCATATTATCAACACACCTAGACTAAAGAAACATTTGGTAGACTAGGTCTACATAGGGGAGTACCGATGTATTATATGCATCCTTGTGTAATCTTGTAGATTTGAGTGCTAGGATGTCTAACCTATCTTTTGCATCATTGGAACCTTCCTCATCATCACTATATTTATTTATAATTCCTTATACATGGTATAATAAATCATTATAACTCTTGCCTTCAATGGCTAATGCAACATCATTAAAATTTGTCCTGGAAGATGGTGTTCATTCTATAACAGTAGAGGAATGAAACTTGATCTAGCTTGCTCCATATGTTCCTGCTTCATCCATTGTTCCCAAATTTTATAATTAATAAGCTCATGGATTGATCTAATGGTGAAATAATGAACAAGATTTTTTAGCAAATAATACATAATACTTTGGAGCTCTATAGTAGATCACAATTGAAGATAAATGTAATTCTTTGATATAAAAAGCTTTAAAATCTGAATTTTACAATTGAAATTGAAAGATATAAATTATAAATGGAAAGGATCTTTAAATTTATTTGACTTAAAGCTTGAGTGGAGATTAAGTTTTGTTCTAATGATTTCTAAAATCCATTTTGAGGATTTAGACAATCACTACCTTCACTTTGTCCACATGGCCTTTCATTATAGGCTTGACTTTTTCCATAAAGTGACTTGGCTTTATAACCACCAAAATGAGCCCCATCATCATTTAATTCACACCAAAAACTAGAGATTTTTAGATAGCTATGCACCACTTAGGTGTCATATTTAACACATGTTTGACACTTGGTGACTTTTCATGCCCTTCATCTTTTTATTTTGATTATTGGGCTATCCAGGTGGATTGCATGATATTCTACCAAGTTTCACCTTCTAATTAGATCTCTCTTCCTTGATGTTGTGTGGCTTGACCACTTTTATTTGGCCTAATGTGGCCTAAGGACCTCTACTAAAATTCCTAGGGGTAAGATCTCATTAGATCATAATGTCATGTGGCTTTGTTTTGTGAAACCTTTAATGGACCCGACTACTATGACACTTAGCCACATGTCATCTTTTGATTTGATCTCTCTTTGCTAGGTTTCACAATTTATTTTTATTGTTTTATTACCATGAGGTAAAGGGTCTACATGTCATCAGCCTATTAGTTCCAACTATAGGGTGGCTTCCATGTACCATCTAGCTATCCAAGATTGAGTGACTAGGTGATAAGTGTCATCTTGTCATACACTCATAGTATTATTGAATTTGAAATTTACATCTTAGTTATGGGGGCATGAAGGGTGTGACTTAGTGTCAAGTGACATGCTAAAATTATATATCTTTCTCATGAGACTCTTGAAAGAAATCAAGGTCCCATAAGGCCATGACTAGGTTCCATGTGGTGTATCCTAATTGGGTTATAATTCCTTTATAATCTAAAAATAGTGATTGAATGATAAGTGGAACATTCCCACTAGGTCACTAGGTTGTGAGACTTTTAGAAAATAGTAGGATCCTTAAAAGATCATGACTGAGTGCCAAGTGGCATGTTGCAATTAGATCTCTAGGTCATAAACCTTTTTGTAACTTATCTTAGAAGTTAAAACACCATGACTAAGTGTTAAGTGGCATACTGAGATCAGATCACTAGGTTGAAACTATTTCCAAGAAATAAAATGTACATGACGAAGCCCCAAACTTTATATGATCGAGTGATAAATGCATGTGATATTATCATGTGTCAATTGAGGCTAAGCTGGCATTGGGTTTTTACATATAGTAAAAAAAATTGAAATTTAATGAACTGTGTGATAAAAAATGGGAAAATTATAAATTCATAAACCTTAAGTATAGAATCTGACTTGGACCCTAACTTAAAATCAAAGTACGTCATAGTATAGAATATGGTTTTTGACATAGCCACACTAATAACATGATTTATAAACCTTAATTAAGTAATTTTGATTATAACTTAAGGACCATACCTTGGTTTTTTTTTAATTTTAATCCCTTGTAAGATCACTTTTTAAATAAATTAAATCACTAGACATTAATAAAACATTTTGAAAGGAACCCATTAATATTTGTCATGGACCAACATGACTTTTAAACTTTTTAAGTCACATAACAGGTTTTTTTATCATGTGGAATAAATGGTAAGGTATGTCCTAGGGTAAATAACCTAAAATTTTCATAGAGTCCCCATTTTTAGGAAAATGGGGGCATGTTGATCTCAATAAACATGTATATTAATAGGTGACAATATAGGTTGAGCAACCTTACCTATTCAAGTAGTACCAACATGGACTATAGAATCTAATATAATTCATGGGTGAATAATTGGTGTGGGATGGTAATTATCACTCGAATAAGGCTAGGGTAGAAAAAAGGTTGAGATCATGCATGTTGGCATCTAGATACTATCTCTATAACATTATAAGAGCAATTTTAGAGAGATATGAAATGTTTTCTTTATTTTAACACTCTCTAATTATGTGCATGAATTTGATTAATAGTTTTCATAAGAAAAGTAATGAAAAAAATCAAATAACCTATAATGTATTATACCATGAAATAATTTATAGATATGTTCATGGAAAACATGATTGCAAGATTTATCAATCAAGGATTAGAGAGAAAATAAATCAGAAAAATCTAATTAACATAGGGTTTTATGTTCAAAGATCAAGTTTATCAAAGGTTTAACTCTAATTTAGAAGAGGATCCTACTTGGTTAGATAGGGTTAAGGATATATAAATGATAGTGCACAAGGGTGAATATCAGATATACAGCAAGCTAGTTAATGTGTTAAAATTAGATGTACCATATGCTAAATTTATTAAATTAAGATAAGATATAATTAAAAAGTATGTCTATGCTAGATATATAAATGACATAAAATAAGATACTTATTTTGGTTTGATGCTAATTTAGATCTATATCTAGAATAGGTTAAAATTAGGTAGGAAGATAATACTAAAATAGTTTTTAAATTTGGATCTAGTGAATCTAGCTCTTTGAACAGTTCTGTTAAACCTAGATAGTTACATTGACACTAATATTTGGGTTTGATGCTTGTGTCCTGTATGGAATATCAACTAAAATAGGTTGTAACCACCTAGATGATTATGGGTTTAACTTCACCTTCACTTCAGTGCATTTAGATCTAGGTCATGTATTTATTCTCCTAGTGAAAGGTAAAAACCCTAGCTTTCCATCTTTAATGTGATCTTAAGGAAAAATTGGTTAGTGGGCACATGGTGTCAATCTGACCCACAATGACCCCATTTTTAAAGGGTGTTTTCTACATATCCAATAATGTAGAAGAGGGACTCAAACTCGTGTGGTTCCTCCCTACATGTTGGCTTGTGTGTGAATCATGAAATGTGTGTAAATTAAGTACAATAATGACCTAGATTATAACTTGGCAAATAAGACCTTATGACTACTCCTTTCATAATTCATACTTTCAATTGGGTTATTTATTTCACTTATATTATAATAGGGTAGGATATGAAAGATTTTGATAACTTGAGTGATTTTTAAATGCTCTTTTGGTATGCTTTTTAGATGAGGAATGAATTAGGTTTGATATTCTATTTATACCCATCCTATCAAGAGATAACTCACATTAAAGCACCTAGGTTAACCATTGTAATATGTTTAATTTTCAAATTGGATGACTTTAGGGAATTAGACACTTGCATCAAGGTAGGAAATTAATGTTGACACTATTGTCTATCTCATACATTAGTGCCTAGGAAGAAAGAGAGTAGGTATGGGCTCAAAACTTGAAAAGGTGTAAGATAAGTACATTTTAATCATTATGGGCAAGATAGAATATGTGTCATCAATATAAGGCTTGTCAAACTAATAGATATGCCAAATGGCACAAGATATAGTAGATGTGAGGATTTTAAAAGCAAGGCATGTTTAGAACTAAGAATAACAACCAAGGTTTGAGTTTTCCAAGTGTACAATACTGAGGTGCTACATAATCACAAAATATCATCTACACTTATTTATAGTTGATCTAATGTGTAAACTATTATTTTTTAAGATCTACAAGTATGGATGAAACTAGGATGATAAAACATTTTTTCCAATGCAAAGAGAGGAGGAATGAATTCTTTTTTTTAGATGTTTTATTAAATAAATATTTTTTTAAATACAAGCTAATCTAATAAATAATAAATTTTAATTAATAATAAAATAAATTAACAAAATAAATAATAAAATGCATCCTCTAACCTAGCTAAATTAGAGATCAAATAGAAGAGTATAAGTTGATGGAAATATTTGATTCTCAAGTAGATAACTTTGTATATGTTTCTCAAATAGTTATCATGGAATTCTCCCATAAGATGAAAAATAAAGAGGACAAAATAATAGTAATAAATTGAAGAATGAAATAGTTAAACGATGGCTGGTTACTCAATAATGATAGAGTACTCGCTAAAAAATCATGGGTATCTATCTCCAACTTATATGAATAACCAAAAGACTATTGTGAAGCTTGGAATATGTTATTTAAATCAATAAAAATTAGATTATAGATCTATAAAAAATTATATTCACAATATCTAATGTAATTTTTGGATCCAAAATTCAAATAAAAATGAAATACTTGTAAGTAATTAGAAGAATTTGTAAATAGGAGTTAATTGGAGCTTGACTTGGATATTTTTGGAGTTAACTTGGAGTTGTATATACTAAAATGTGATTTTATATGACATACTAGTCTTATACACTTGAAAAATACCAATCATGGCTCAATCCTTTAGTTTATTACATTCCTAATGCTGAAAGGCTCATGTTTGTCATCTCATTATGCCAAAATGCTTATCTTATAGTCCTACCCTAACATTTTGATGGCACAAATCACCTATATCTTAAAATCTACATAAAACATTATTTTGATCCTACATATACATTTATAGATTCTCAATAGCTCTTTACCTTGCATGACATTAGCATTTAGATTAGGACATTAGCATTAATTTGTGTCCTAAATCTGATGCTAGTGCCCGTACCTTCTAAACAATTAAAATTTTAAATATCTTAATATGTATAGGTCAGGCTATTTATCTTCTATAAGCCTCATGTGTAATTTATTTCAAAAGGTGTGATGTAAATATAATTCAAAGGTCATTCATTATATATCTATCAATCATCTCTCAAACTCACACTACGTTACTAAAAATCATTTTCACAACTAAGTTATACTTCCCTATTATTCCCTATTTCTAAATCAGTCATAGGAATAGTCTTCTTATAGGTTTGAAGAATTCAAATACCAATACATGAGTAATATTTGTTAATTTACAATATATATCACTAGATGCACTTACATATAGCATATTACATAATATTTCACATGCAATCCCATGTAAGGGGAAAAACTACATCGACCTAAGGCCCTCTTTATGTTATATGGATATGTAAGTAGTACTCATTGATAGAGGGTCCTCTGATTCCATTTAACTTCACTTAATCCCACTAACCCATGTTTTATAAGGTGAAATTCCCTAATTGGAGGACCCAAGATTTTGATCTAAATACTTATTATGGGAACTTGTGTGCATGATCTAAATTGATAGCTTACAAGGCAACAGTGAACCCTAAAAAGTATAACTAATTGTTTTATAAAATTATATGTATTTTAAGCCAAATAGAAGCATTGAAATTAGGACATAAACATCAATGCTAGTGTCTACAGTCTAACACTAGTGTCCCAACTGATAGAAAGATAATTTCTAGAATCTGATGAATCAAGGTGAATCACTAGACATTCTTATTAAACAAATTTTCTTATCATATCTACATGTGCATAATTTCATAATCTAAGTGTTATTTCTCCTTCACGTTGTTATTTTCATAATATTGTTTAGTATTGTACTTTTCTATATTAAGCATATTCTCAAATTTAGTATATTTATCATAATATTATAAATCTAAATTATTTAACTAGCCTTATTTAGAGTAACTTATTACATAATTGATTAGTCTATTCTCCCTATCCTTAATATAAAAAGAGTATAACTTTTTGGTGAATTTAACCTCTAAGTCTTCTTGTACAAATCCTAGCTTACCCTAAGGTTTTTTAATTTCAAAATTGTTAAAATATTCAAATCATATTTGCATTACTTACATAGGAATCAATCATGTTTATTGTGTATACATCTATTATTTATTTCATTAAAAATATATATGATGGTAGTCATTTCTTGTTATCTCTCATACATTACTAAATCAATAAATGATATAATCAAATAGAGTCAACAAAATGGTAAAAATAAAGTCCTTTGAAAAAATTAATCTCTTTACACCTCTTATATTAATAATATTGAACCCTTATCTAGCTTTAATAAGTGTCAAGATGTGTTCTCCCTACCTTTTGTCCCCACTAGATTTTATTCAAGTGACAGATACCATCCTAATCCCATTATTCACCCACAACTTATCTTAGATTACATGATCCACACTATCACTACATGAAAATGAAAGGATTCCCAACCTATCTATCCATTTATTCATATACAATAGGTCCATCCTCAGCCTAAACTAGTAATAAAATATAAGGGATATGATGTTGTCATATAATTAAGTAGTACAATTGCTAAGATATTAATCCTTGAGCTTTTCAAATAATCACCTATCTATAAGGATATATTATATGAAGCCTTGTGTGAAACCCAAATTCCAAGTGGCATAAATCCAACTTATTTTACAAGATCTTAAAAATAATACAAATATGATCACTTTTGATAATAAATATTTACCCTCAAAAGATACCATTGATCAAGACTTGCCTTTATTCATACAAGTCAATGTTCATAATAAAGGAATCAAAAAAGTGATAATTGATAACGAATCATGTCTAAACATTTTTAGCATATAATTATTCAAAATAATGGTCATCAATAATGATCTTATTCAAAAATCAAATATACATATCAAATTATTTGATAATTCATGCAGCCCACCAATTGGCCAAATCACATTAGGTGTGATATTGGTACCAAAAACATTATAAGATACATTCCAATTAATGTCTCAATCATTATAATATAATTTACTCCTAAGTAGACCTTGGATATACACATTATGGAATTTGTACAATCTACATTGCATTTATGTGTTAAATTCATACATTATGGGATATTATGGATAATGCTTTCAAATGACGTACCCTTCAAATTCTATAAAATGTTACACTCTGACATGGAAGGGGTCCCTAAAATTATACCACCTAATAAATTTAATCCACTCAATATTATATCAACTTATGAGATGGGTGAATCAAGTAAGATAAATCATTTATCTCAATATGTTCATAAGGAAGTAACATCTAAGGTGCACATGGATGAACATAAGGAATAGGAAAATGAAACAAATGACAATTAAATAAAGTAAAAACCATTGGAAAAAACTTATGATAAATGAATAACAATAAAATTTCAAAAAAAATCCTTTCTTGGTTAGTTCTGAATAGCAAGATGATAATGTTTTATATCATTATGATAGTGATGATGATATTCCTCATAATATGATAGATGAATAGTTGTCCAAGTTTAGTTTTGATCCACTTCATCATATCTAACGCATAATTTATTCACACCTATAAGTCTTGGTACATATAAGTTAATTCCATAACTAGATAATACCAAATCAAATACAAATAAATTCAAGGAATATATAATAGGTGAACATGGGAATGCTTGATATACAATCCACCCCTCTTGAATAAAATATTTAATTCAACTTTATAAGGTAAAAATGCAGATACTATATGTTAATAATGTAGTATCCTCACATAGATCACCACAACAAATTTTATAGATCACAATACAACAAGATGCTCCACACACAATACTTTCTATGTTAATTGAGCAAAATATGATATCTTTACCTCTAAATAAGCATAGGTCAAGAGGCAAGCTATTACATAAAGAAGGATCACCATATTTTAATTATCATCAGATCACATTCCATGGTACAAATCATTATGAGGCACTATAGAATTAAATTTAGATGTACACAAATGATGGACATATATAGATTATTCATGAACAATAATAAAGACTAATCTTCAAATTTTCAAAAGTGAAAATTATAACACAACATACTCTAATATTTATGGGGATTACTATAGACATCTCAATATTGATATAAACAATTAGAGCATAGTTTACATAATTATAGGTTTAATACTATTAGTACATGATATAGATGAGTTATAACATTATCCACTTTTCCATAATCTCTTGGGTACATTATATTACCCATCGCATGTGGACCAAAATTAGTCAATACCACCATCTAGATAATGAATCAAAAATTGCATTTAAATTTTCATTTTTGGCATCAATGGTTTGCCTATATGAAGGCAACAGTGGATACTTAAAATATGTGCCTCATTTTTCAATTTGAAGATAAAGAGATCTGTATTCCACATGATGGATATAATGATAGATCAATAGTAATAGTTTAGGAAATAAACTACCAAAAAACATCAAAGAAGTGGTAATGATTCAAACAATTTTGGAAAATAAATGACTTGATAAATCCACTAGGAAGTCCTTTACCTCCAAAGTTTTAGGACTTATGGGACTAGTTAGTTCACACTAAAATATACAAAAATTCAAAAAAAAAAAAATCAATAACATATAAAAACATTCAAATAAAGAAAAAATAGAAACATATTTGGCATACACATGTTTACTATATTTTGCATATATGTTGTTTATGTTATGCTTGTAGGTATCATATCATTTCCTTTCTATACTCACAAATGTTTCACGAGAAGTTGAATGTGATATAGGCATACACTAGATACATGATACAAGAGCATATAGATCTTGGATCTTTTCCTCCACCCACATGACACATTATTGTAGGGGAATCTACTATTATTCATTATAATTAATATATGTTATAATATTTTATGAAAACTTTATATTATCATATTTTTCTTATATACTAACACTTACACATGTCCATATGAATTCTTACACCATACATTTTATGTTAGATATGTTATACTACAAGACATTTTGCTAACACATGTATGCAAGAACTAGTATGATATGCTTATGTTGCTTACTTATATTTCACTTATTCATCTTATCACATGGATTACTTTAGTATAATTCTTGTTTTCTACCTTGTTTTAACTATATAACATTTGAACATGTTCCTTGTTTATTAGCCATAGTGCCCCTTAGTGTTATTTCTTTAGTGTGTAAATATTTGAACATGTCCTCCCCTTGAGTGTGTGACATTTGAACATGCCCCTTGTTTTTTGGTCTCCATAAACTCATTTTTGTGACATTGAGTGCTCTTGTGTGTGCACTTGACTATTTTTTTATCTTGTGCTTGTTACTCCTAGATGTTTCCATGAATTTTATCATCCATATTAGGGATTGTTATGATTAGATACTATGACCTTCATTAGTACATATATTTATACATAATACTAATATATTATTTATTACTAAATGATTTGTATAGATATGGCATGCTTATCCTATCATTTTGAGATAAGGTGACTACTAGGTTGCATTCCCCTCACCTCAAAATGAGGGACATATCAATGGGGGAGTGTCATAAAGACATGAGTCTACATAAACATAGTTGTCATAATTAGTATAATTTTTATAGTTTATATGATTTAGATATACAATTTGGATATAATATTATGCATTTTGGACCAATTTTCATATATTTGAGATAGATTTTTTTAGATTTGAGATATATATTATATATAATTTATAGATTAGAGGTTACATTTCAATATATACTTTAGTTTGATACATATTATAGGTGAATATTTAATGAAATTGCATGAAATAGCATATATGTATTTGTATTATACACCTTTTATAGTAGATATGATGAGTGGGCATGAACAAGGTTCATTCCTTTCTCACCATGTATTGATGCGCTAATTTTCCAAAATACATCGATTGAGATTTTACCTCTCTATAAGAGTTGGCTCCCTTAAGTATTGAAAATTAGAACTACTCCCTTTTTCATATTTATATGGTTACACCACTTGAACTTGGTTATATTGGATAGATTATGTATACACTTGAGTTATGTGATTGAGATTCAATGTTCTCAATGGCCTTGGTATAGTTCACCCTTGCACCAAAATGGGGGAATGATCACCCTCAAATCCCCCTCTTCAAATATTTAAGGTTTAGTTGTTAACCTATCTCGCCAATGCTTCAAGAAGTAATCATCATCACCAAATTAAAGTACAAATTGGAAACATGGTTGCATCAACATGCATGTTTATTCCTTGTTATCTTTACTTGCAAGCATTTCAATTTTTCAATTTTCAAATTATATGTACTAATTAAAATATAACATGTTTTTTATTTAAGGTAATTCATAAAAAACAAATTCAAATAGGGATCAATAAAAATCATGGTGTGTTATACACACTAAGGTATGAATTTATTTCCTTTATCCAAGTATTTTCTTCTTTATGCATAACTAGATTAAAGGTGGGCAAAAGTAGATACTAAAATTTGAGTTTATATCACATATTAGTATTGTACACTCAATAACTACTAATCATGGCTCAACCCTTTAGTCTATAACCTTCATGCTACTAAAATTCTCACATTTACCATCTCATTGTGACAGATTACTTATCCTATAGTCTGATCATAACATTCTGATGACACATATCACCTAAAGCCTATAGTCTACATAGAACTTGATTTCCATCTTGTATAAATAGTTCTAGATCATTGATAGCTTTTATTCTATAGGACACTAGCATCTAGAATAGGACATTAGAATTGACACTAGTGTCCTAAATCTTACATTAGTGTCCCTTCCTTCCAAATGATCAAAATTATAAATCTCTCGATATGTAAGGATTAGCCTATTTGTCTTCTTTATTCCTCCCATGACAATTGTTTCAAAATATGTGGTATAAATACAAATCAAAGGTCATTCATTATCTATCTATAAATCACCTCTCAAGAACACACTACATTATTGAAAATCATTTGCACAATTGAGTTACACTTCCATATTCTTCCTTATTTCCAAATCAGTCATATGAACAGTCTTTTTATAGGTCTAAATCATTCAAAGAGTAGGCTACGAGTAGTATTTTTCAAGTTATAATATATATCACTAGATGAACTCACATATAACATATTTCACCATTATTCACACATAAACCCATATAAAGGGGATAACTACATTAGTAAAAGGCCTTCTTCAAATTATATGGCTATATAGGTAGTGTTCATTGATAGATGGGTCTTTTAGGTCAGCTTGAATTTAGTTGAGCCCACTGACTCCTTTTTTTCAAGGTGTCATGCCTTAATTATAAGACCTAGGTTTTTAGCAAAAGATTGATTATACGTGTGCATGATCTAAATTGATAACCTATAGGGTGATAGTGAACCCTAATAGTGAAACTAATAATTAAGCATTGAAATTAGGATAGAAGTATCAATGCTAGTGTCTATAGTCTAATTCTACTATCCTAGCTAAGAAAAAGCTAATTTTTATAATCTGATGAATCGAGGTAAATCACCAGACTAGCTTCTTCTTGCTACTTTCATAGTATTATTTGCATTGTGATTTTCTATATTTAGCATATTCTCAAATTTAGTATATTTATCAAAATATTATGAATCTAAATTATTTAATTACCCTATGCTATAATAGTTTGATCCATAATTTATTAGGTTATTCCCCTTAACATTAATACAAAAAAGGTTAAACATGAGGTAGCCAAGATTGACTTAATCATGAATAAGAGTGTATTGGGGGATTAGAAAGGTGACTATAAGAGAAAATATATTAAAAAAATTAAAATCAATAATAATGCATGAAAACTAAACTATTGGGAGTCAATTTTAAAAATATTTCTATAGTGACAAAATCATCACTTTATGCAGGTAGTAGTTTTAAAACCACCATGGCTATTTTAAAAACTATTGTGGCATTTTTTTTAACTAATAGAGCAATTTTAAAAACTACCATGGTTGTAGGCAAACCATCAGGGTAGCTTCATAGACCACCATGGTGATTTCACCATGGTAAAAGAGATCCTTAAACTGACAATCAAAGAATAAAATCAAACAATGAAATATTTGAAGTTTGAAAGGGCCAAAAAATAGGTAAAAAATTAGAGAAAAGGGAGAAGACCAGGTCTAAGCAAGTTTTAGTGGCGATCATTACATCAATATATTTCATAAATGTTTCACCATGTAAAATTTGGTTGTGTACATGTACTAATATGATATATATTTCCATAAAATGTGTATTCCATTTTACCCCATATCTGAAAAATATAAAACATGTCACTTGTGTACATATAAAATTTCATTATATGCATTACATATTCCCCCAAAATATATCCAAACCTACAAATATATGTCCCATATTTTAAACTTAACTAATAATTTGACCTACTCTAAACATATGAAACCTATAAATTTGTTCTAAAAATATAAAAAAATGTGTAGTTGTATATGCTAAAATCTATTATTTAACACTTGAAAATGTCAATCTTGAGCTACACATATATTACATGACTTATGGGCCTCTAAATAGTTTTCACTCACCATTCCCACACACGTTCATTCTAGTTATGAGCCCGATCTATTATAAGTTATTATCATTCATCTACATGATCATTTCATTTTATGTTAAATCAATGAAATATCCTACCCAAACACTTCTAGAATACCACATTTGTATTTGTGTCTCTTAGATAGTAATGTCAATGTTATTGTCCTAAGGTTGGCATTATTGTCCTTCACCTAGCAATGACCATTTTTCAAAATCAAAACCTTCCCATAGGTCAAGTCATCCACATAACATGTTGGTGGCATAATAAATTACTCAAGTGTGTATAAATACAAATCAAGGTTAATTATGTTCTATCTAGAACTCTCAAGCACCTATTAGGTACAATAAAGCACATTGAGAAAATCTACCCTATTCTTCTTAAATTTCAAATTAATAACTTGTAGTAGTCATCAGTGAAATTTGAAACGTACCAAACTAGGTCAAGTTCCAACATTTTCAAGATAAACCCTACATTTATAGGTATTGTAGATACTTAAATTGAGTCTTTAGTGATTGATAATGACACGCTTGATAGACATTTACCACACATGACTTTCACACATAATCAAGGTCCTAATTTTCCATCCTTTGACACTTACATGCTATTTGGAGATGTTTATGTAGGATATTTAGAAGGTTTTAAATAAATAGTGAGGTCATCTATATGTAAGTCAATTCCACTAGCTACAATAATTATCATCAATTAATAATGACTTGAATTAGTTTAAACTGGCTCTCTCCAAACAATGACTATTTTATAAAATCAAACTAATATTTAGGGTCAGCCCATAATCCTAATGTCTTGATGGCATAAATAATTATTCAATTAGATCCATAAACAAATAAATTAGTATCTTTTTTAAAATGGACTTGGCACTTATGTGATACATATTTATAAACTATTTTACACTGATAAAATATGCCCTATTATTTTTTATTTTCATACCTATCACTAGGAGAAGTCACAATCCAAGTCTAAAGTACTAAGAATCTAATTCAAATCAAGCATTTTTAAGTAAAAAACCAACCCTTAATTACATACACATAAGGAAGGATCATAGTTACATAATACCACTAGGTGCGATAATTATGTGTGGCTTGATTTTCCTCTTTGGAATATTAGATACATATGCAATGGCTAATCGCTAGGTTGGGGTGATTAGGGTCATCCCATCCCATTACATTTCCCCCATTTTTTAGGGTTATATCCCTCATAATCATGACTATGGTTTCAATGCAAAGAAGGTTGATTTATGGATCTACACATAGCATAAGTGTTCATCATTGAAAAATAGAGAAATCAAAGATAGTCATAGGTAACCATACATTAATAATATCACACTTATACACACATCATTAGTGACCAAAAAATTAGTATCAATTGGTGATACTGAATTGATCTTACAAAATCAACCCAACATAGAAAATAAATTAGTTCATGAACTAAAGAAACCATAGGTCTACTTATCCTAGATTTTCAATTCTAGAATATAGTCTCATTCAAATAATAAACTATATAACCTAACTATCTTAATCTATTTAGTACTTTATATATTTATCATATGCCCTTATTAGATTATAATCCATCCTTAATTAACTATACAACCTAACCACATGATTCCTTATTAGATTATAATCCATCCTTAGTCAACACCTCCTAACCACGATAGAATATCCCTCTACCATCTCATACAATCAATTCCCATGGCCTTCCTATTGATTGGATCATTGGATAGTTTTTATTAGTTTAAAATATTCCAAAAATACATAAAAATCAAATAGTTAGTAGATACAAAAACATTCAAATATTCAAAAAATAAAAAATAGGACCTGGGCATGGCGTGATTACTATTTTACACTATTTACATATTATTTAACACATGTTTGGTAAATGGCATATTTACATACACACATCCATTTCACTCTATCTGATTGTTATGTGTGACACACAAGTTACACATGGACATGTGGATGTTAGTTTTCCCTGTATCTAGTTACCATGCTAATACTAGGGGCATATTATTCCACAAGTTTCACTATTTATAGGTTGTATATTTATGACCTTTTTACCATGTTGATCCACCTATATTTCTTACCCATGCCTTGTTAGTTACTCATTTATTACACAATTATACATGATATGACATTATATTATGATGTGACATTGATATATGGATGTTGTAAACTAGTTCCTTAGTCTATGCTCCATTGATGTTGTTACTATTTTACATAATGGTTATTTATGTGTGACTATTATGTGTGGCCTTTGGCCTTTATTAATTTTACATCCTTGATGTAACTTATTTTTGACATTTTTATATCCTCTTGAGTGTGGCCCTTGGCCTTGTTTGTTATGATATTTTATGTTCCTTGAATGTGGCTCTTGTCCTATGTGTGACATGAATTATTGTATTTATTGACCTTAATGATAGTGAGGGGTATCATGATCTATATTATGTACTATCACTACCTAGTATTATTTAGAGAGAGTTATACTACATATTTCACTGATATTATTATCTATACATGACACATGCATGTCTTACATTCCATATGTTACACACATACCTTGATTAACATATACATTACTAAGGGGACATATTCTCCAAATGATCAAATGATATTACATGATGTTATCTTTATACATAACAGAATATAATTCATTTTTATTTTGAGAGGAGTGATTTACAAGGTACATCCCTCATCTCAAAAGAGGGGAATTACAATGGGCCTGTCATAGAGACATAAGCCTCCATGAACATAAAATCATAGTAGAGTATAAGTTTCATAGATTTTAGAAAAATTCATATATCAACTTGTTTAGATACATGATAGATATTGGCATAGTGATATATAGTATAGGGGTATATGCTATGTATATGTATTCAAATTATAAGTACTTGAGCACATATTCATGCACACCTAGTCATGCATGCTTATAAATAGGCATTGTAAGTTGTAAGCATAGTAACATCTTTTCAAAGGATAAAATGGTCCTGTATGTTTACATCTTCAATAGTGATGAATGAACTATAGGTGCCCCCTTGATGGAGATGTTGGTAAAGGGGTTAGCAAATGGTCCCTTAAAAAAAGGAAACATGTGGACCAAACAAAAGAAAATGATGGGGTGATAACATAATGATTTGGTGAAAGTTGGTAAAAATCATTAAGAATGCAAGTGGGATGGTGTACAATGGTTTTCCCAAAGTAAATTATAAGAATTTTACCCCAATAATGGAAAACATGGTATCATAACATAATGATTTACCTAAAGACAATTATAATCATTAATAAGTTGGAGTTTCCCTAGTTAGGGCAGACAAACAGGTTAAAAATAAGCCCCAATTAGGAAAAAAGAGTGAATGATTTACCCAAATGTGGTTTATAATCATTAACCCATAAATTGGTGATAACAAAATAGTTTTCCCAAAGGCAGTTAGAATCATTGATAATGTAGGTGGGATAGTGTATAATGATTTTCCCAAAGGTGGTTATAAGTATTGTACCCTGATTATGGCAAACAACATTGATGGTTGATAATTGAAAACATGATGATGACAACTCTATATAGAGGATAAATATGAATTTTGACAACCTACTAATAGGGAGATGCTCATCTGAACTAACAAAGGTTGAAATTCTTTTGTTGTTTAATTACTCTATTTGGGATATGATTAGGATTGTTATCGATGCTTGTGTTGAGGATATATCAATGTTGCATTATTGTGTAGACTTTTTGAAGATAATTTTTGCTTTAGCACATGATGTAAGCATCATTATAGAACACCATGAGGATTTGGTTATATACATAAGGATTGACTCCTATGATCTAATACTTAAAGGAAAATAATGCATCAATGATAAAGACCATGATGATAATGTTGGCATAGGAAAATGGATTGATTCAAGAATAGTGCACAAGGAATCACCTAATGAACACACATAGACTCAATCAAGGAAATAGTGTTGAAATAAAATAAAATAGTCACACAAACAAATAGATAGATAGATAAATAAAATAAATAAATAAGACAAACAACATTTCCCCTAGAAAATAGGCAAAAAATTAACAAACAAACAAGATGGGGGAATAGAAGAAAATGAATGGGGTGGCTAAGTTGTCTCCATATGAATTATGTAAGTGGAAATTACCTACATAATTCCATGGATGTGATGATCCAATAAAAACTTTAGGTTGAATGTAGTTTTCCCAAGATATGGGATAGAAGAAAATGTTAATATAAAAAACAAACATGTTAGATGTGATAGAAGAATAGGAATGGTCTTGAAAAATGGAAAGTGTATGGGATAAAAGGCCAAAAAGTATGGGGAAACTAAGTTTTAAGTGAACTTTTGTGACTTAGTAAGAGTTCCCATAATCATTAAGGTAAATAAGTGGTCAATGTTTTTGGTTTTTATAAATGATTTTCAAATGTTTTTAGAATTTTTGGAGTATCTCAACTCAATTGAGAATGACAAGACACTAAACAATCCAAGTTCATAAAATGGCAAGAGCATGGATAACATGAAATGGATGCTCATAATATGGTGAGAGCATGATGGAAAGGGGGACTGATCTGACCTCAAAAAAAATTGAGCATGACCCACATAGTCCCAAAATGGATCTGAGTCATAGTAGTTCCACCTTTCAATAGAGGAATCTGACTAATATTGCAGCTAATTCAAACAAAATAGGCATAGTTGGTATAGTGGCACAATATAGCATAGGAATTTCAAGTTGGTACATCAAGGCACAATAAAAAAATGTTGCCCCTATTTTTCCCATAGGTGGTTATAACTAGGATACAACTGATCAGATCAATGATACTAATTTTCCCATAGGTAGTTATAATTAGTAGTAAGATTAGTGAAAAATTGATTCACCCTTATAGGTGGATATTATTAGGCTCACATAAACAAACATGAGTAGCAAAAAATAAGAAATGAATGATGCAACTACCAAAAATTTTATCATACTATTCCAAAATATAGCCTCTATCTAGAATGCTTGAAATAACTACTAAAACTAATCTGATTCTTCATGCTAAAATTAAAACCAATGGATGAGCCAAGGTTAAAAAATATAGGTAGGTAGGATTAAATCATGTTAGGTTGATTTAACAAAATGGTATAATGGATAAGTGATAGGCAAAGTAATTGGATGTTAGGACACTATAATGGTATGGTAAGATGGTTTCCCCCAATTACTAGGGTGAATGGTAAGGTATGTGACCACAACAAGATATATGAAAAATGGCCAAGATATGGAAAATAAAAATGGTATAGTACATGTTTTTAGTTGATAATGGTTGTTAGTTTTTACATTTTTGGCCTAGGAATATGATTTTTTTGTTCTTTTTGATGTGGAGATGCACATCCTAATCAACAAATGATATAACTAGAATATTCAATCATTTTAATTACTAGCCCACACCTCTTTTAAATATCTACTCTATCAAGAACTGGATGTAGATTTGGATGCCAATGATGTTCTTGTGATCTTCATTGGTCATTGATTTTGTTTCCTTTAAATGTTGAGATGAGGTATCCTTGTAGCCTCTACAAAGGAAAGTGCAACTAAGGATGGTAAATAAGGATAATTGTTGGTTGATATGTTTGATTTGGAAATGGAATTATGGAGGATAATGGAATGTTTGGTTGGGAAACAAATGAACATCAAGATTTTTAGGCACACAATTTTGTTAATTCCATATTTGACATAACTTTGGATGTGGCGGGGCCAAAGACTTCTCAATATTCTCTCGATAGGACCACTAGATTATTTTGTTGTTTGGGCCTAAGATTAGTTACCATCTTATTAGGTTGTATATTGGAATCTATTTTAGTTTTATTTTTAATTTTATCTCCATCAAGTAGTGAATAACTTTGGTGCTTAGCTATTGGTGCCTTGAAGAGGTTTCTACCAATGAAATTATCTTGATTATCCCATAGCACCTCCAAGAAGGTTTCACTAAGTAATGTTGAATTTTGACTTTGATTGTCTTCTAGCACCTCCAAAAAGGTTTCACTATAATATGCTTAGTTTAAACTTTGATTATCCCTTAGCATCTTCAAAAAGGTTTCAAAAGGAGAGTGTTCTTCTTCTTCATGATTTTGGTCTTGGCTTCCTTTTTGTTGTTCTTTAATTGGTATGTCACCATGGATTTAGTTTAACAAGGTGTGATTCTATTAGTCCCAATCTACACTTGTGGGAGATGGAAGGTTAATAAAATGGGTATATCGGTTGATGGTAATGGCCTATAGAATGGTAATGGAATGGGAAGAAGCTACACAATCCTCATATAAGATATTAGGAGATCTTATATCGATGCTAGAGTAATCATCCTTAGAAATTATAAAAAGATCACAAATGTATTCAAATTGATATGTGAGGCATGCATAACCAATGTTATAATAGCCACAAACATATTATGTTTTTGAATCTGAATCTAAATCAAGGGACTCTAAATTTATTGTTGAGATTTACATTGATTCTTATTTTGATGCTAAATCTGATGTTGGTTAAAAAATAGAACTTGAATCTAATTTTAATTCTTCATTTTATGTGGATTATACTATAATTAAGTTTTGTTGAATGTTTGGTTTTGGACAAGTAACATCTTGTGATGGAATGATGGGCTCCATAAAGACTAGTTTATCAAAGTGAGACTCCTCAACAATGGGAAATAGGTCAAGAGACAACTCTTCAGAGCCTGGATTGTCAAAGGGAGGCTCTTGGAAAATAAGCATATGGCTGAGGTAATGATTTTCCCAAAGGTAGTTATAATCATTAAGAAATGACTCAATAAATATTGGCTCATCAATGTGATATTCCTTGATAATAGGAATAGGATTGGAAGGTGATTCATCACAGGCTAACTTATCAAAAATGGTTGGTTCAACAAAAACATTTTGGATTAGTTGGTTTTCTTGGTCATGGTTTACAATCAATTTTCAAATTCCAATTTTTAATACATCTTAGTCTTTGAAGGATTGGCTCTATTGAAGAGGTTCTAATTGGATCAGTTGAGGTTGTGATTGGATTGCTTGTGGTATTGATTAGATTGGCTAAGGTTTTGATTATATTGGTTGGGGTTTTAATTGGATTGGCAAGGGTTTTGATTGGATTGGTTGGGATTGTGATTATATTGGTTAAGGTTATGATTGGATTTATTGAGGTTTTATAAAGTAGGGAATGATTAGAACTGGATAAGGAATGGTTAATAGTTGGATACTAGTAGTGTGCTATGGAGCTTGATTGGTCACATGAGCCATAGTATGAAGTCCTAAAATGGTAGTGGTAGGGCACTATGGAGCTTTATTTCTTGCACAAGCCAAAAGACAAGGTCTTAGAATGATAAGGTTGGGGCATTATGGAACCTGATTGATCATGCAGGCCAAAGGATGAGGACCTAAAATGATAAGTTTGGGGTATTGTGGAGTCTGATTGTTCACATAATCCAAAGGATGAAGTCCTATAATGACAATTTTAGGGTTTTTTGGAGCCTAATTATTCATACAAGATAAAGGATGAGGTCTTGGTATAGAAATGGTTAGGCATATTAGAACCTAATTGCTCACATAAACTAGAGCATCCAAATCCTCCTCAAAAGCTATATCATCCCAATTGGTAACTTTATTTGCATTGTAAGTAGACATTTGACTTTTTTTCTTAAATAGGTCATGATTATAGTTAATTTTTCAGCCATTATATCATAAATTGGATTATATGTGACTCCACCATAAGTGTAGATAGACATATCTGCATCAATGAAGAAAGATCTGACATAAAGAGGCTCTAGAGTTCTACAAAATCTTAAAAATAATGTCTAAAGGATAAAAGGTTAAAACTTAGTCTAATTTGGTCAAAAAGGGGTGGAGATATATCTCCAAACAATGGTCTAAAAATGTTGTATCTCCAAAATGGTCTATGTTAACACTTGCAATAAAATAGTCTATCGTCAAATGTCATACACATAAAAGGTTAATCATCTGAATAAAAACTAACATGTCAAAATTATGTCTAAAGTGTTTCAATTAGGTCTAAATGATGTAGAGCAATATCAACTTCTTTCCTAAACTTTGCCTTTTCTTTCTATTCAAGAATCCTCTATCCTTCATTCATTCATTCTCATAGGTTAATCATGTAATATATGATTATAATGTATCTTTATAATTTTCTATATATCTATACTAGTTTTAATTGACCTTTAAATCATCAACAAATCAACATTCAATAAACTAAATCAATATTTGTTCATATACTCACTCTTACCTTAATGACATTCTCATAAGCCTTCATTACCAAAACTACCTTTGCATGAGTGATCAAATCAAAATGATAATCTAATCCATATCAATACCTCCCTCTTTCTTTAACTCACTCTAATCTGACCTTTATTAGGTCACTAATTTTATTCCTCTATTCACTCTTCTTCAACTAAACTCTTTCCTAGATTTACCTTTTACTAACCCTATTTTTGGGCAAACTTCCCTGTTGGAAGCACCTAACAAATCTCCACAAGAAAATTAATATATATTCAAGGACCCATTTAGGCCATAAAACTATCACCCAAATATTTTAACACAATTCCTAAGGTAAATTGTACTTCCTTTTTTAAGCCTCACCACTTAGCCCTCTATATGAGCAAATCTCTTACTGCTGAACCATGTACAAAATTTATCTAAAAACTATTAAATTTTAAAGATACCCATTAGTCTCCTTTATCTGAATTAATATTTTTTTGACCTCCTTATTTGGACAAATCCACCTTTCCCTAAACCACCCTTACTCCTTTAGCCTTTCTCTAGGCCTAACACTAGCATACAACCTCATTTTCATACCTTTCCATACTTGAAAACTCTGAAACCAACTCCATCAATTATGGAACATTATTTTATGTATTATTACATGTTTTGGGGATTTTCTAATGGTTACTTTTCCTCCAATGTCTAGAACCCTAGAAACCAAGGTTTCCCTTAATTGTCAAGGCTGAGAGGGTAAATATACACATATCTTTTTCTAGAGGCCATTTCAAAAAAAATACCAATTTTATTATCTCTTTCTAGGCACCAATTAACTTTCTTCTTCAATTTAAATAATCCCATAACCTACAAATCATTCATAAACACAAAGTCTCAGTTCTTATTGACTGTATTATATAGTCTGAGCATAGGATATTTAGGGTTTCCTTATCCTCTCCACTTGAATTTATTAAAGGAAAAATATTATCATTAACACCACCTTAAAACTTTTTCTAATATCCTCTATTAATATTTTATACTCCTTTCAATCTTAATGGAATCCATAATAAGTTTCAACTTAACATAACTCAATTATTGTGACTATAATCTACCCTTTTACAAATAGGGTAACTATATTTATAGGGTTTCCTCTACCCATTTCTACTCTAAAATAATATTTAACTCAAAATATCCATCTCCAAGTACCATAACACACTCATGCTAATCTCTATTGAATCAAATAATTTCCATGCTACTGATGATAGGGTACAAAATACTGAGTTTACAGACTCTATGTTTCAATGGATAAAACTATGAACAAATGAGAAATTATCATCACATAACCAAATTATAAATCATAATAATATTATTATTAAACATATTTCATTTTCCCATTTCAACCTTCCTTATAATTTAATGACAAAATATCAACTTACTCAATTCTTTGCTTGAAACGGACTAAAAGATTGCACACCTTGTTGGCAAGTTTTACCAGTCTACACAAAGGTGACTAATTTTCAATTCAACCTTGGATTCCCTATAACATAATGTAATATAAAATTTTATCATTAAAAATATCAATAACATTGAACAAAACTTCTTACCACATGAAATATAAAAACACACAATATCCTCTACTCTCTTTACAAATGCAATGCAAACAATATTTTGAAGTCACCAACTTTCTCGAATTCAAAAAGTTTCTCCCTTTAAATTTCCATGAATTATTCTCTAATTTAATTATAGGTTACTCTTATCAAAAACATTACTCTCTTACAGAACAAAACTCCTATCAATAACAAATATCCTTACAACAAGATTCATAATTGAATCTTGATCAAGATTTACAACCTCTTAATCCTACGTGGGGTGCTAGACTACCACCTCACATAAAACTTGATAAATGCATTTATTTCCATTCTAAGACCATCATGAGACCATAAAATGTCATTTAAAATATTGGGTTTTCATCTACACCTCTTTCCACACACTTAGACCCACTAAGACATTGTAAAAATTTGAATTTCTCTTTTAGAGGGAAAATAAGTTTAAACTCAATTTCAAATTCACTCCTTCTCAATACATCTTTTAGAATTTTTATGAAAATTCCAAGATGACCTTGCATCACTAAAATAGGAAATTTAAATGTTTCTATATATTTTGTCTAAACACAAAGTCAAAAGCTAGGCTCAAGCAAGCTATGCTAGGACTTTTGGCCAAACACTATGTCAAAAGCTAATCTTTAAACAAAAATGAGGATGATATTTTAATCTAATAAACTTGAAACACTTTGACATAAACCCATCACATAGAATCAAACATAAACATGATCATTTGGTATAAGGCACAAGGTAAAAGGCACCTAGAGAAAGATTGTGTTCTCCCAAATAAAAGCACAAACAATGATGAGGATAGGCTCTATGAATAAATAAACAATATTTTTCAAATTTGGGTAATAAATTAACCTAAGTTATGAAACCCAAAATATAAATATCTATGTATTAGCCCCTATTAAATGAGACTTAAATAGAAATCAATAAATGTTTGAATTTGAACTTATAAAAGTTAATTAAAAACTCCAATGCTGAAAACTAGGCTATAGTGAACTAAACAAGCTAGAAAAAATTGAATAGAATGACTATGCTAAACAAAGATCCAACAAGTCTCAAATGATTGGTTTAAATAATGATAATTGAGACATAAGACAAGATAAGTCTTTTGAAATAATTTGAGTAGCCTAACCATGTCAGTGCTCTCAAAAGATGTGATCAATGGTTTTTTTCAAAGACTTCTAAGGCATAAAACTTTTTATTGATTTAGGTAGAATAATGGTACCCTTTTCGAATAAGTGACACACACATAAACAAGTTTAGAAAAAATCTAAGACAAATGTGTGGTGATAACATGGTCATCTTAATGCCTCCTTGAACAAAGGAGTGGCATATAAACAACTCAACTACATGTGGTTTAAACAAAAAAGTTTTAGATCCAACACACCAAGAAATAAAAGAATAAATGACAAAAATACAACTAATTATAATCACCCTAGATCCTATCAAGGTGTGGCAAAGTGGGGTTGACTAAAACTTACAAGTTACAACCATCTATATTGATCCCATGTGTACAAACTTTCATGTTTTCACACAATCAAAGAAACACATCAATTAGATCTATGTCAATCAGCTTGTTGTGAAAATGTCTTGTCCTTTTCACAACCAGTACATCCATAAATTGCTTAGTGTAGTGTGATGTCCTGATTGATCATATGTTTCAAGCTAGCTTTCCACTAATAGAGATGGTTTCACCACTTAAACCTCTATCCTAGTGGGGTGATCCCAATTTATACACCCGCCCATGGAGAGGGGTTGAAATATTGTCAAAAAATGAAGGCCCAAGTCAATGCTTCCCTAGAGAACCTGTGAGAGATAATGACAACCCCTTCACAAGCCAAAAATGCATGAAAAGAAAGACTAGTAGAAAGACTTTAGGGTTTCATTTAGATTACCCAATACTATGTGAGTTTGGGGAGAGCATAGGCAACTTTATTTCTATGCCTTGGACTAGGCACCAAATTCAATGGAAAGATGCTTTTAATCACCCAAGTTCCCTATAGGGGATGGGGGAGAGCATTCATGCATTATCCTTTTTGTGAAATAAAAAATCAAAAAATAATTTTGTAAATAATTTAAGTAAAGTTTGATTTTTTAAGCACCAAATCGAATGTGACATTGTTATTTACTGGCCCCTTGGCTTAAGTGCAAAAAATTGAAATAATATTTACACAAAAGACCAAATTAAGCAAGACCATCTAGTTCATTTTAAGCCCAGAGTCCAAATGTGTAAGATGTATCCTTGGTTCATTTTAATACACCAATTTGAAATGTTCAAGATTTAAACATGTGTTTTAGGTACCAAATTTGAAATGTTTCTAAGACTTAGCATGTTAGATTCATTTTAGGCACCAAATACCAAATTTGTAAGATCTAACATGTTCCTTTTAGACCCAAATTAAAATGTGAAAGATTTGACTAATTCATTTAAAAATCCCAAAATTAAATGTTTGGTTAGTAAAAATAAGTAAATTTGGTATTCAACTCAATCCTTTAACCTATAATTATTATATAATAATGACCTACTTTGAAGTACTTTCTTGGTTGGGAAAATGATGTTTGATTTTTAGCTCTTGGTTTTTTATTTTTTGAAAACATGGTGACAAGGGCCTACCAGACATGACCAATGTTGGTTGAAGGCAATTGTCACCAATTAGTCTGTGAGATAATCAGTGCCAATTGATTAAGACCATCGATGATCACCTATAAACCTAAAGGCAAAACTAACATGAAACACACAATGTTAGGTTAGGTCTGGTTAGATGAAATTTGATAAAAACCTACAAGGTAAACTTAAGTCTAGTGATTTAGATGCCTTTGAAACTAAGAAATCAAAAATCTAAATTATAGAAAGAATAAAAATGCAAGTTTTAATGCCATTTTTACCCTAAAACCCAACCATTAGTGGTCATACATAATTAGGCTCAGTTGGGCATAATCATGGTTGGTTTAGGCCTAACCATAATCAGTTGTACCTAGCCATCACCAATCTCTGTGTAAATCTAAGAACTATACCAAAATCAAATCCAGCCAAAACAAGGTCAGAAAATAAATTTTAGTGAGCTTCAAGCATCCAAATGAAGATTTAAAAGATACATATTTATATCTTTGGTACCTTGGATGCATTGGGACCCATCGAGCATGTTATTTGTGAAGCTAGGAATTTGATGATGGAGGGGAGGTTAAATCAAGTGTTAGTCTCATAATGAAATCAAAATGACAAAAACACACTAACAAAGCATATAACCTCCATTCCTAGATCATAGGGGGAGCTTGGTGAACGAACAACAAATGACAAAGCTCAACTAAAAATGGAAAAGAAACACAAATTCCTTACCAAAATCTTTGAATGCTCCAAATGATGTGTTCATTGGCTTGCTCAGATTGTGCTCAAGAAGTCTTCATCAATGGGGTTTGGTTATCTCCATATCCTATTATCACCATGTTTATTTGGATTTGGCTTGATGTTTACTCAAAGTGTCTTGTCTTGACTCAATTTTTGCATTATAACACTATGTATTTGCTTTATGAATCAAATCATGCATAATAACTCTATTTTATTCCAAGCTCTCAAAATGAAGATCTCTAGGCTTGCTTTTATAGGCTTTGAAATTACTTGGAATGAGTTAAATCCTAAATTTAGTTGTATTATTTAACCCTATTATGGTTTAAATGTGTCAAATAGTCATGATTAGCATGGAATAAGCATGGGTGGGATATTTTCCAAAAATTACAACTCATAAAAGCTAATGATGAAAACATAGGATATTCATTGATTTTTGAATTTCCCTTTTTGATAATTAATTTAATTATTCATGGATGAATTCAATTAGGATTTGAATCTTAATTAATCTCTCTTAGGCTTTTAAACATTTGTGCTAGTTTGGATTTAAATGATTTAGGCATTTGCTCTTTTTAATTGATTTATGGGCCAAATTGATTTGATTGCATGTGATGAAGCCAAACTTGAAACGTTTAGAAATTCTTAGGCTAGATGTTCAATGATTGATAATAATTGGTCTAAATTTAGGTATAAATCCATTTAAGGCCAATTTCATATGTCTACAATTATTACCACTAGATTCCAAACAAATTTCATGATTCCATTTTTGATTCCTCCTATGGATTGTGCAACATATTATATTCACCTTATTTATGGACTTATCATGAATATTGAGACTAATGATACAATAAATGAATAAAATACCTTGGAATATGAAAAATTTATTGAATATCTTCATATGAATCCACATCAAATCGATTCCATGTTATTTCTACATCAGGTATTCATACCACTACTACCTGCACTCTCCCCATGCTTACACCTCTAGTGACATGTGTGAAATATTCCCAAAGTCTATAGAAAAATAAGGCCTTCAGTGAATTATGATGTTTATCACTACATATTTAACCTTTTCTCTTTCTATGATGGCTATGCACATTCCATTTCTAACCTCACCTAATGCACATTCGCTTAAGTTGTTATTACTCTACATACCAAAGTATTGTTATTAGATCAAGGTGCATCAAGAGCTATCCATGACATGGATTCACACACCTTATTCTATAACCCATTATCCCCTAAGATAGCAGCCTACCTTTTACCAATAGGATTCATATCTCCCAATCTACCATTATATGAAGGTAACGGTGATCCTAAGCAACATCTTATATCATTCAATGTATATTTCTTAGACCATGCATAAAATGACAAACCATTGACTAAGTTATTTATAATAATTCTTAAATAGTATAAATTGAGATGGTTTTATTATCTCCCCATTTAATTTTAAAGATAATTCAACCCCTTGGTTGACTGATTTCTAGTGTACTTTTCCATCAACATCGATGAAAATTTATCTTATAAATAAATTACTAAACTAAAGCAAGTATCCAATGAACCAATAAATGACTATGTGTCATGATAAAAAACCATGATAGCCAAGATGACCAATGTTATGGTAGATAATGAATTGTGATATATATTCAAACAAATTTTGCTAGCACCACTTCACAAATCAATTTTATTTAAGAGATTCAAATCATTTTATGAGGTATGTCATACAATGAGAGATAGAGAATTTAAGATAATAACTTTGAAAAAACCTTAATATAAATCAAATACTACAACTACTTCAAGAATTATAAGTTCAAACCAAGTACTAACAAGAATGAGGCAAATATTATAATCATTGAATTATTGTAACATATAAACTAGTTATAATTAACATCTCCATCAAAGAGGTAGTTTTCATGATTACCATCACCTCCTAATGTGTTACTCAAGAAATCATTTAATTTTAACCTCATAACACTCCTCATCCATAATAGATTAATCCAAGTAAACCTAGACCAAGGAACTATGAAAAAAAAATTGTGATTATCATCAAATTTTAGGGCATTTAATGAAAAAATGTTTCAAGATAATACATAATATATAGGACCTTAAATTAAAAAATTATGAATTTGGGCACTCCTATAGATGAATCTCAACCATAATTAAATATAAATCAAAATTTGGAAACTTTTAGTGATCATTTTCCTAAACACAAATCAACAAAAGCTAAAGACACTTCAAAGGTACATCATGCATCTTCCACCAATGAAATATGATCACACACTAGATACTTTCATTAGCACACTTAGATAAATTCCACCTTAGCATCACATGATTACATTTGATGACATCAAAATAATTAATGATGATTTATATTTCCATGCAATATTCATATAAACTTAAATCAAGGAACAACCTATATTTAGTGTTATGATTGACAACCACTCAAGTGAGAACATTTGTATGATATCGCTTCTCCAATATATTGGGTACACATGACAAGATTTAAAAGATATAATGAAATAAATTAAAGGATTTTATGGATATATATTGTACATTAGGACCCATAGTATTAACTCTTCAAGTGGGATCATCCATATTAGCCACACCATTTTTATTTTTATAGATTAATAGAGTCTTTAACATGTTTTTGTAATGCCCATGGATGTAGAAATGTCATGTAGTTCTATCCATATTACATTAATGCCTAAAGTACAAATACTATAACAAAGTAGTCACAGTTCTAGGTGTATGTTATTAGTATCCTCTACAATCAATAATGTATCCTCCTCCATCCCCACCACCACCATCATTGGTTGATAAAGTATTTAAAATAATTTTTTATAGAGGTTAGATAGACATATTTAGGATCATTATTCATAAGGGACCAATACATATATTTAGGATCACCATTTAGAGATGGTTAATATACATATTCAAGATCATCATACAAAGGTGATTGTTACACATATACATGATCCATCCATATAGCCAACTATTCCACATTCATTATGTCAGAGAGTTACTCAAAGACTATAGAAAGCATTATCTTCTACAGTATATGCTCAATTATCACTATAGGTAGTTTAACATGTTCCATAATAAACACAAGAAATGAGACACCCTCTTACTACATAGTAGATACCATAAAGTCCTCAAACATCTAGATCTATTCATCATACCTTGATTCATATGAGCATTGAGTGTGATAGACATGATACACCACATGATTCCTTATTAGATTATAATCCATCTTTAGTCAACACCTCCCAATCATGATATAATATCCCTCCACCATTTGATATAGTCACTTCCCATGGCCCTCCTATTGAGTGGATCATTGGATAGTTTTTATTAGTTTCAAATATTCTAAAAATACCTAAAAATGAAATAATTAATAAATATAAAAACATTCAAATATTCAAAAAATAAAAAATTAGGACCTGTGTATGACATGATTACTAGTTTACACTATTTACATATTATTTAACACATGTTTGGCAAATGGCATATTTACATACACACATTCATTTCACTCTATCTGAGTGTTATGTATGACACACAAGTTACACATGAGCATGTGATTGTTGGTTTTCCCTCCACCTAATGACCATGATAATATTAGGGGCATATTGTTCCGCAAGTTTCACTATTTATAGGTTATATATTTATGACCTTTTTACCATGTTGAGACACCTATATTGATTACACATGCCTTGATATTTACTCATTTATTACACAATTATACATGATATGATATTATATTATGATGTGACATTGATATATGAATGATGTATATTAGTTTTTTACTCTATTCTCCATTGATGTCGTCACTATTTAACATAATGGTTATTTGTGTGTGACTATTGTGTATGACCATTGGCCTTTCTTAATGTGACATCCTTGATGTCCCTTATTTTTGACATTTTTATGTCCTCCTAAGTGTGGCCCTTAGCCTTGTTTGTAGTGATATTTTATGTTCCTTGTATGTGGCCCTTAGCCTATGTGTGACATGAATAATTGTATTTATTGACCTTACTGACATTGAGGGGTGTCATGATCTATATTATTTACTATTACTACCTAGTATTATTTATAGATATTTATATTACTTATTTCACTAATATTATTATCTAGACATGACACTAGCATGTCTTACATTCCATATGTTACACACATACCTTGTTTTATATATGCATTACTTTGGTGACATATTCTCCAAATGATCAAATGATATTACATGATGTTATATTTATACATGACATAATACAATTCATTTTTATTTTGAGAGTAGTGAATTACAAGGTACATCCCTCATCTCAAAAGAGGGGATTATAGTGGGTTTGTTATAGAGACATAAGCCTCCATGAACATAAAATAATAGTAGAGTACAAGTTTCATAGATTTTAGAATAATTCATATATATAATTGTTTAGATACATGATAGATATTGGCATAGTGATATAGAGTATAGGGGCATATGCCATGCGCATGCATTCAAATTATAAACACTTGAGTACATATTCATGCAAAATTGAGTGCATAAGCATATACATATGCACACCAGTTTAATAAAACATAATTATGCTTTTCACATATATATGCATTTGAAATATGGGATCTAAATTTTAGTATATAGATGAATATCATTTGATATTAGTTGGTACAAATTCATGAGGCATGATACTAGTTCAAGATCATAAACAAACCAACATAGTTACAATTAAATGGGAAATTATTATCATTACACTTAAACTTATCATATATATGGACATGATGGAGGCATGGACATGTTTTATTCTCTTTTGATCATGCATTATATTATACATTAAGCAAAACTACACAATTAAATTATGTACATGATTGGGGCATGAATATTATTCATTTCCTTATGATCATGCATTATTTTTTGCATGGATAAAACTAGAGAAAAACACTAAAATTGAACATATAATTCATTTCCAGTGTTTAATTCATTTTTAAATCAAACCTAGTTTGATTGGTTCTTTCATTTATTTGTGTATTGATCTCTTTGAATTGAACATAGTTGCATGGTTCTCTTTCTCTTTCTAATAAAGTTATTTGTGTTAGTACATTTTATACTTTTCCACACATTCATGAGGTTTTGGGAATGTTTCCTTCCTAAATCAAGATTCCACATAATTATACAAGTCTGGGGTACAATCACTGCAACTCTCCAATGTTTCAATAAGGAATCATCATCTCCAACAAGTTGCAAGGGAAAGATGGTTTTCACCAACACATAGGTGTACTCTAAACCTTATTATTATAAATTTTAAATTCATATTTTATATTTCACATATGTAAATTGACTAATTCAATTTCATTACAAGTTTTTATGGAGCAAAATTGTATAATTGAGTTGTCTCTCAAAATCCAAAGTATGGTATACACACTCAGGTACATTTTATCCTTTTAATTTAGAAATTTTATTACTAGAATTAAAGGGGGCACTTTTAGATACTAAAATTTGATCTTTAGTACTTGACATACATTGACCATGCATGACTTGAGCACATAATAAGGTCCTAATTCAACATCTTCTCACACTTGCATGTGATCCTATGAGTCAACCATTTCATTCTATTTGTATACACCTATAAGAAACTCATTGTTTGTTTCAAATCCCTAAAATAATTTTCACATACATATCTATACTCTCATTTCAATCCATATGTAGTTCAACTCTTTTAGTTATGATCATTATCACCAATCAATAATGACCTAAGCTAGTCAAAATTGACCCATTCCTAGAAATGGTTATTTCCTAAAATAAAACCCATTCTTAGAGTCAACCCATAAGCCTAACATGGTAGTGATGGAATTATTTAATTGGATCCATATATAAATAATTAAATGTCTCATTCAAAATGGACTTTAGCACTTATCTAACATACATCTATATAATTTTACACACTAAGTAAATCTATCATTTATTTTAAATTTACATACCTATCACTAGGAGAAATCACAAGCCAACTCTCAAATACTCAAAATCAAACTCAAAGAAAGTATTATCAAAAACTAAAGCCAATACTTAGTTACATACACATAGTGAAGGATAATAATTTTAAAATCACATTAGTTAGGATAGTTGTGTGTGGCTTAATTTCCCTCTTTGTAATATTGGATATGTAGGAAATGATAAATCATCTACCAAGGATGATTGGGGTCATCTTATCCAATTACACTTCCCCCATTTTATAAGTTTCTAGGTCTCATAATAAATTTTCAGGTTTCAAGGAAAGGAGGTATATTTATGGATCTTAGAAGGTTATTAGGGCTCAATATAGCATCCATAGAGTGATAAAACATAGTCACATAGACCATACCATCACTACGCCAAACTTATGTATAGGTTAGTACCAACTATTTGGGTGGTATCGATTGGTGAAATTGACCCAATCTTAAAGAATTGACCTAAAGAAAATAGTAGATCAATTTAAAAACCAAATGAACCACAACCTTGATTATCCCTAATTATCACTTATAAAATATAATCATAGTAAAATACTAAACCAAAAAATATAAGTATCTTGATCTCTTTAGTAATTTCTATATATAGTATATACCTTTGTCAAATCAGAAGAATCAATGTTAGTGTTTTACATTCATATGTATGTTTGAAGGCATATTTATTGATATGAATTATATTTTAAAAATGTGTCTTAATTATATTAATCTGATCCATTAATCTAAATTAGGGTAAAATAGGTGCATCCATATAATGAAAGAGCATAATTGCACATTGACACTAAGGGGAAGATCTATGTATGGCTTGAATTCCCACTTCATAGTATTGGATTTATACGTAGCAAACAAAAATAAATGAGGGTGATTAGGGTGAGCCCATCCTAAATTTAATTCTTCACTTTTTATAAGTGTTCATCCTTCACAAGTGAACCTAACGTTTCATGGAAAAGAACACTAATTTTTAGAGTTGTGCACACAATTAAGGTTTATAGATCACACATACATGGACATATCAGGTTGGTGTATCACATTGTAAAGATACATAGAGATAAATCTACCTAGGACAACAACATCAACCTTAGTCACTACCATCAACATTTCCCTCCAAACCTAATGGTACTAACCCTACATACATAAAGACACATTTCCAATTCTGGATGAATCATAGGTTTGCTTCTAATTTGTTTCCATTGTTATAACATAGTCACAATCAATAAATCAAACATTAAACCTATGTATCTTGATATTCTTAGTACTTTCTATAAATATCAAATTCCATTATTAGATCTGTCTTAATTAGTTACATTCAAATTTATGCTTGATTTCCATATATTAAAAACTAAATTAATTCTACAATTTTATCTTATTGTGATTTAAATTAATCTAAAAATATCAAACATATTGGTGAACATTTATCTTAGTTGAACATTGTTAAAACCCTAGGTTGCCCTTAGGGTTTTTTCATTCTTTATAGAAGTTTCAAAAAAATTGTCTCACAGTTTCATTCTAAGTCTAATTTTCAAATTTAATTTGTCATTATTTAACATTGATAACAATTCATCCTTTGGCCCTAGTCTTATTTCTACTTGTATGTTTATATCATATGCCACTTAATAAGGTTGGTTCCCTTATTCCCTAAGGGGAAGAACTAGGTTGTGTGGTTTGAAAATTAAACACAATCATATTTATCTTAGTTCACTTTAAATGGATAATGAAATTATAATTAATGTGCCTTCTTATTCATATTCTTTTTATGTTGTAATTATCAATGAATATGTGCAAATGGATGATAGTGTTCACATGCCTAACCTAGAACATGATAATCAAGATAACCAAGACTACCAAGATATAATTACTCATGATGATCTTAATGGGGTAGATCCTTAAAAAGTTAAATCTTTATGTAAATTTAAAATTTGTATTATCCAAAACTCTCATGAGTTGTATAGAGTATTAAAGCTAATCCTAAAGTCCAAATCCAATCACCAAGCTAAGGTTGTTATATTTTAGGCACTAGAGCCATTCACTATTAATATTATTCCTACATCTACACCTTTAGTTACACTTTTGATATCCATCCAAGGTGTGGGAGAAACATAAATCCTCCCACATATTTCCATGCTTATTCCAACACATGATATATATTCCCATATTTTGACAAGATGCATATTACATCATCTCCTTCACCTACTACATGTTTTCTTGAGCATAATATTGTAGCTCTACAAAATTAAGGCATTAAAATTTGAACAAGGTAAATTTAAATCTAGTCATTTATTAGATTCCCATACTTTTCTCCAAAATATATTAGCTCCTAAGATAACAACATATCCCCTACCTCTAGGGTTTTTAGATCCCAAACTCCCATTATATAATATAAAAGGTGATCCTGAATAACAATTTCAATCCTTTTAAGAAACATGCTTAGATTATGCAACCAATAATAATTTATTAACCAATATATTTCAAATGAGTCTCAAATATTATTATTTAAGATGGTTATTTGATCTTCCACCTCAATTATTTAGTTCCTTCCTTCCTCTATCTAATCACTTTCTAGCACATTTCTCTATCAACATTGATGAGAAGATCTCTTATGCGTAAATTTCCAAACTCAAGGGTCTAATGAGAAAATCAAGGAATATGTAATTTTATAAAAGAGCATACTAGTTAATATGACCAATCCTATGGAAAATAATTAGTTACAAGATATATTCAATCAAAGCTTTCTTCCACCACTTCATGAGTTTATATTATTCATGAAATTTAGATATTTTGATGAATTATGCCATATAGTGAGAGATCATGAAGTCAATCTCCTTACACTCAATAAACTTAAGTACGATCCTACTAATATTACTTCTAATTCCAATTTTTAAATGAATATAAATTATAAGGGAAAATCAAATGAGAACAACAATGAAGCCAAGTTTACATTTAACATAGTATTACAACCTACAAATAGGCTTCTCTTACCTACTCCACATAATAGGAATATTTCATGCTTACCTAAACCTCCTCATAAATTTCTACAAAATTTACTTGAGTGTAATATTTTATCTCTCTTTCCACCACTAATGGTCAATATAAGTAAACCTTTACCTAGTGGATATGATCAAAATGTTTGTTGCAATTATCATCGATGTGCTAGACATTCTGCAAATAGATTCTTTAAGTTAAGGCACAAGATACAATAGTTTATTAATTATAACATTATTCAATTGATCACACCCATAAAAGTTACAAACCATAATCAAATGGGAAATATAAGTTGAAAATCTTCAATGATCCATTTCCAATGCATTAGTATCATAAATTAAGGATAATTTATAAGTACATCATACATACCATGCATATCTTCCTTTGAATATGTATAATCATACACTAGATGGGATTAGTGGCATAATTATGAGAAAATTACCATAATAACCATTATTACATTTGATGATAGTGAGATTATTGATGATAACTTAAATTTATAAGCATTATACATATAAGCTCACATCAATGAGCACCCTATACACAATGTTATGGTTGATAATAGTTTAATTAAAAATGTTTTTACCATGAAACTTCTCAACTCTCTTAGATACACAATAAGATATACAAGATAATACAAGAGTGTTGAAATAGTTTAATAGACATATACAAGACACCCTCAAACATATCATACTATATCCCTAGATCAACCTTGCCATAATGGCTAATTCATTCTTAAATTATATTGAGTAATGGGGTATTTAACATTTTCTTAAGATGCCATTGGATTTACAATCTCCACACAATAACTTTTATAATGCATCATTATGTCAAGCATATACTCTACAACATGGTTTTTCAGTCATTTAATCTGAGTACACTCTTTATCCAGTGGTATCTCCCCCTCCACCCCCACCACCACCATAATTGGTTATTACTCCTATTCAGTATAATTACAAAGGTGTTTATTTCTCTAATACATGACCATTATTTTTAGGTAGTTATTATACCCACCTAAGATCTATATATACATTCAATTCTGAGGAGAGAATTTATTTCTCCTAGGTAGCAAGTTTCATAGTATTGATAACATTAGAGAGCTATTCAGGATTCCCAAAATCCCTTATCTACTATTATATATACCAAGTTAGTCCCATGGATATTTCATCATGTTCCACAATGAATACATGCATCTATGCATTCTCCTATGACACATTGCACACCAAAAAATCATAAGCCTTCTATAGTTAGTCATCATATATAATATTTTGTGAATAAATATGATAGTTATTACATTATCGCACTTGATTCCTTTTCATATCTTGATAAACCTACACTTGTTACCTTTTATTTGAAAAATATAACCCTCACACCATATGATGCAAGAATATCCCATAACTACCCCATTAATGGGATAGTTGTTTAACACCTTTCCACATATTCAAATAAATTCTAAGATATAAAAATACAAAAAATCAAATATTCAAAAAATAAAAACCAAGACCTAAGCATGACATGATTTTTTAGATTATATTATTTACATATGTTATTTATCACATATTTTGTAGATGGTATATTATATTCATACACACATGCATTTCACAAGGTATATGAGTGTGATATAGGACATACATATCATATATGGACATCTAGATGTTGGACCTTTCCTATACCCAAGGGCCATGCCAATGTTTGAGGAATCTACTTCCATAGGTTACATTATCACTATTATAATTTATATGACCTCTTTACCATTTTTAGCTACATGCATTGCTTACACATAACTTGTTAACCACTCATTTCTTACACAGTGCTACATGGATATGTTATTTACTATGTTATGATACTGGCATATATGGATAATGTAGAATAGTTTTCATGTGTTCTGTGTTTCATTGATGTTGTTACTTATAATTATAGGCAACTTATTATTTTATATTATATGTGTTCCCTTGGTCTTTTTGGTGGCTCTTTAGCCTTATTATTGGTATTATTTTTACCCCTTATTTTTAGTTCCTTAGCTTTATTTATTTTAGCATTTATTCCCCTTATTTATGGATCCTTATCCTTGTTTATTAGTAACATATTTATGTCCCTTCTATGTGGTCCTTTGACCTTTTGTGTGGCATTTTATGTTATTGCATGACATTTCATGTTGAGCATGTTGATCTTATGTGATTGATATGTTTTTAGGTGCCATGATACATAGCACACACCTCCCCTTTGCATGTTGTCTCATGATTTATATCATGCACTTATTTAATATGTAGTATTATTTATTGATAATTACTATTATGTGTTTTATAGATACATCTATCTCGATATACCACTTATATTCCTTTACATTCCATATGCTACATACATGCCTTAATGATATATACATTAGTATGATGACATACCTTCCACATTTTTACATGCCTTTACTTGATATTAGCCTTCTACATGACATGGTATAGATCACTTATCTTTTGAGATGAGTGACTTATAGGATTTATCCATCACCTCAAAAGGAGGCATATTAGTGGGATATGTCATAGAAATTAAAATCCTTCATGACTAGATTTGAGTATAATATAATTTAGATATTAGACTAGGGTAGTTATTTATAATATTTATATAGATTTTAGGAGAATGTGTATGGAATATGTACTCTATTTTACACTCAATGAATGTCATGTTTTAGATTCATATGAATTTTGGGTCATGTGCAAAGCATGTGTAGTCCATTTTAAAAGATAAATTTAATTGAGCATGATGTTGGTTCATACATACACATACATGATTTCAAATTTTATTTGGGAATGATGTTCATTAATGCACATTCTAAAATATTATAGTTTTCACCGATTCAATGGGGCATAATGTTAGTTCATCCACATTTACACATTTGTAGTTATTTATCCATTATTTTTTAGTATGGAGAAAAATTGAATCTATAAGTCCATTTATAGCATTAGATTTATGATTTTTGAGGTAATGTACATTAAGGATTAGTTATGCTTAACCAGCCATGGTATTACACATAGTGAACCCATTTTTTGGTTCTCACCTTATCATCTTTAGGTTATAAGATTAGTATTGGAATAACCACATATGGGTTGGGGGATTTTGTCTTCCAATACATATCACATGCCTCAGTCAAATTAAAAATTGGGGATTGATCACCCTCAATTATGTAATGTTTTCCATGTGATTCAATAAGGAAGCACAATTATCTAATGCTCCAACAAGGAAACATCTACAACAAGTTACAGAGTAACATAGTTTTCTCACTTAGAGGTGTACTCATTCCTCACTCTTTCAAGTTTCAAGTTTAAAGTATAATTTATATTTCAAGTTTCATTATGTGGTGACTACTGCATGTTCATTACATATTTTATTGGGGTATCTTGCACATCTAGATCCTTCTCCTAAAGATAAAGTGTGTTGAACACACTCAAGTATAGTTTTATCCATTTACTCTAGTATTTTCATTACATTTTAATACTATAATAAAAGGGGGGAATTTGTAACAATATAATATAGTATTTGATACTTGTAAATTTCAATCTTGACCCACAATTATCCTACATGACTTGTGCATATCCAAACAACGCTCCTTTACCATTCTCACAAACTTACATCTTAGTTATGAACTTGATCTATTATAATTTGCTATTAATCACCTATTTTAACATTTTAGTATGTTTTAAATCAATGAAATATATTACCTAGACACTTCCATAATACCACATTTGCATTTTTATCTCTTAGATAGTAATGTCATACTCAAATAGTAGTGCCAGTGTTACTATCATGAGGTTGATGTTATTTTCCTCCTAACAACAACTATTTTCAAAATAAAATCCTTCCCATAGGTTGGTCCATTCACTTGGCATGTCATCAATGTGGTAAATTACCTAGTTGAGTGCATAAAAATATAAATCAAGTTCAAACATATTCATATATTTGCTATTCACAAGTGCCTATCAATTATACTATTTCACATTGAAAAAATTTGCCTTTTTATTCCCAAATTACAAATCAATCACTGGGTGCAATCATCAGTCAAGTCTAAAGCATACCAAGCTAGGTTAAGTGCAAACATTATCAATATCAAATCCAAATTGATAGGTACATTCACATAGAGAAAGAACGCAATTACAGATTCACAGTAAGGGGATGAACTATGTGTGGTTTCAATTCCCTTTTCAAAGTATTGGACATGTAGGCAATGGTCAATAATCAGTGTGGGTGTTTGGGGTCAACTCATTCCAATTTCATATCCTCACATTTTTACAAGTTTTCATCATTCATAAGTGAACCTATGGTTTCAAAGATAAATAATCTAATTTATAGAATTGTGCATGCATTCAAGGGTCATAGATCACACATATAGAGACATATTATGTAGGTGTATCATATTATATGGTCACAAAGATACAAATATGTCCAGGATAGTAATATCAGCCTCAATCAATACAATTGATTTTTTTTAGGGCTAGCAGTACAGACCCCCACAAATAGAGATGCAATTCTATATCAAGATGAATCATGGGCATATCCTACATGATGAATCATGGGCTTGATTCTAGTTTGTTTCCACTGTCATGACATAGTCGTAGTCAATCACTAAAATAATAAAACTAAGTATCTTGATCTCCTTAGTACTTTCAATAAATATAAATATGCATTATCAGATATATCTTAATTAGTTACATTTATATTTATGCTTGATTTCCATATATTATAGTCTGACTACTAGTTTATCCTATTATGATTCACATTAGTCCAAATATAAGGTAAAAATAAGCTTAATATCTATGACAAGCCCTCTAATATGCCCCCTCTTTTGAGTTGAGTAATATATCATATGAATTATTCATCTTAAAATAAAAGAGTTAAAAACATCATTTTATATAAAGATATGTAAGCATTTAAAAGCATGTGCTAACATGTGGAGAATGTGTCACCATAGTATGAATAGATCATTAAAACATATATGAAACATGTATCCTATGCAATACAAGTGTCATTTATAAATGGATATCTAAATTAGGCACATAATATTAATCAACATAGATATAAACATTGAATCATAAGCTACATAATAATATGCATGATATAGCCAATGGGATGTATAAGGGTTGGTTAAGTGGGTTGATTGTGCCCAACCCCACCTAGGTTTGAATCTTACAAGGAATTAAAGGCCATATGTGGCCATTTGAGTTGACTTAGTGGTTTCAATGGTCATTAGTGGTTGTTTGAGTTAACTTAGTGGTTTTAGTGGTTGATGGTGGTCATTTGTGTTGATCTAATGGTTCTCAAGGACTAGGCCCCTAATTATGCCCCAGATCTAGTTCATATCTATAGTCAAAAGCAATCTAGGTATGGGTCCCATCAACCTTGATATCTATCTAAAAAAATAATATTCATGATATGGATCATGGAATCATAAATAACTAATAAATTATGTGATATAGATCACAAAACCATAAGCTTGAGAGGCAATCCTGGATTTACCCACTCATAAGCACATATATGTCATCTCCATGATCCAAACTATAAAATCACTTACAATAACACTAAATTTTCACACAATATCACATTAGGTAAGATCCACACTCAATGATAAATCAAATGTCATACAATAGATGCACACATAATATAAAATCAAATGTCACTCAATAAGGCAAGGGCCATACAAATAAAAAGTCATAGAAGAAGGCAAGATCCCAAAGAAAGTTTCATATAATTAAAAACTCAATCAAGTGAAAGTTTCATATTAAGGAATATGATGATACACTTAATTAAATAATGTCACATACTAAGGCATGATCCATATGTAAATCATAATCAATTATTATCCTATAGAAAATGAAGTAACAACAATGAAGCATAGAAATAGTCAAAATAGTCTACACCATCAATGTATGTCAATGTCACAAGATAATAAAGGAGCATATCCATGAAATTTATCACTATATATTATATGTAGACACTTCATGTTCATCACTTCTGTGTCAAAATGAAAATCAGATTGATTTATCACACCAATGTGTGAATTAGACATAAATCTTAAGATCACCTAAAATCACCAATTTAAAGGTCATTCTTATCATGAATCATGATCATTCCTCCTTAATCATAATGTTACATCATATCCAATAATAAGCTTCATATAATTAATCTTGAGTAAAATTATTACTTTTCAAGTGATTTTTTGGACCAGTTATGTTGAATAATTATTTAACTTTCAACACTCCCAAAATCATATTACTTCTCATTGATTAATTAACCTTTGTTAATTAACTTGATATTCCTCTAATTTAAAATTTCATAGCTTTTTGGAATTTACTATTTTCTAAATTCATTAATTCCAATTTATCCTCATCCTCATGACATCATATAGCAAGTGGTTGATTCAAATTGAACCAAAGGACAAAGTTTGAAAAATATCAACATATATGCAAAATATTAGCATAAATACAACCCATGCTCAATCAATGCAAACTCAATGCCAAATAGTAATGGCATAATCCCTCCAAAATAATTTATACACTTCTTTTTCATCACTTTCACATTGAAATGATAATCAAAATTGATTTGTCACAACAACATGTGAATTCGACCTAAATTTTATGATCACCAAAAATTGCCAATCTAAAGGTCAGGATTATCCTAAATCATGAAAACTCATCCTTAATCATGGTATTATAATGTATTCAATAAACATCTTCATTTAATTCATTTTGAATCAAATTATTACTATTCAAGTGGCATTCTAGACCAATTAGGTTGAACAGTTATTCCACTTTCAACATTCCTAAAATCACATCGCTTCTCATTGATTAATTAACCTGGTATTCCTCTAATGGTAAATTCCATAACTTTTTAGAATTTTCTATTTTATAAATTCATTATATCCAAATTATCATCATCGTCATGACATCATGTGGAAAGTGGTTGATTCAATTTGATCCAAAGGTAAAAGTTTACAAAATATTATCATAAATGCAAAATATCAACATAAATGCAATCCATGCTCAATCAATGTAAACCGTCCAAAATTGATTGATCCTAAACCACACATTTTGAGCATGCACCGATGGTCAAAGATAATTTTAAATATATATATATATATATATATATATATATATATATATAGATGGGTCATTTACAATTATAAACATGACCAACTAGTGTAGTGAAGCTCTGTCAAATTCTAAAGGTCATCATCCATAAAGTTTTTTTGTGAAAACTTACTCTACCAAAACTCTGATAAAAGTTTCACCCATTCCTTCATTTCTTAATCAAAACATTCATAGTGTAAGGGCATATGTCCCAAGAATGATGTCATAACATTGAGTCTTACAAAGACTCAAAGATCTATATTTGGGCCAATCAATCTTGTATGCTGGTAAGATAGATAGATCCAAATGGAAGGTAAATTGTATTATTTGTCTTCTTTGTTATTTTTTATCTTTTCATTGTCAATGTCGAATCTAAAGGCATATGTGTAGGTTATAGGTTTTTATGCATTCATTTTTTATTTCATACTAACAAAAAACTAACTCCCTCATATTGGTGTATTTATAATATATAAGTAAGAGCAAGTCATGTGTAAGTAATCGATGTAGCTCAACATGGAAAATGTCATAGAAATATAAAATCTATAACATTTTATCCTATGGAATGAGATGCACCCATCATTAGCATCACCCATGGGTGTAATAATGTCCTACATATGTATATCCATATATCATGTGTACTTTATGTCCTACATATCACTTATGTATACCATGAAATGCATGTGCATATGAAAATGGTTTGTAATATTCAAAATATGTGATAAATAGCATAGATCAAATGTAGTAACTAGAAATAACTTGTTATACTTAGGTCTTGATTTTTTATTTTTTATAATATTTAATTTTTTTTGTATTTTTGACATATTTTTATTTTTTTGAAATATTATGATCATATGTTGCTAAAAAATGATTTCATAAAGGGGATGCTCACATATAGGTTATGTATCAAATGTGGTAATGGTTATTTCCCTTGCATGAGTAGTCTCATATGTATTTGTATCTAAACTAGAGAAATGGTCTCACTTTATATCCTAACTCATATAGTTATATGTATGATGTGTATTTCTAATATCTAAGGTATCAAGTGGAATCTATTGTAAAGTAAAATCATGTACTTGTACTCAATGTGGAACACATGAATCTCTATTTAACATAAGCCTGAGACATAATGGAATGAATAATATTTTCCATGAATCTTGAATAAACCTCAGATGTAATGGGCATTAAAGCATTGGTCATCATGGAAATTCAATTATGTTCCTATTAATAATATTCATAGAATGAAACTCGATGGGTTGTATTTGATTGTGATGGTGGTAGGGGTAGAGGAGAAATCATCTCTATTTCAAGAGGAAATTCATAAAGAAATTCCTAAAACTATAACTACCCTACTACCACATATATAATTTACACATATATGTATTTAATATGGTATTACATGAAGCTTATGTATCCAAGGACATCCTAACAGCATTTCAAATTCCCTTGTTCTTAATAATACTAACAATAAATTATAAACTTTAGTAGGACCCACTTGAAGTGGTAACATAATGTTCCAAAGAGGGAAATGTATCTTCTCATCAAACCAATTAATTATCTTTGTTATATCCATCATATCCTCTTATGTATATCTAAGGGTGCTAACTAGTGTCACAGTGCAAACATTTTTACTTGAACCAATATTTACCATTACACTATGTATAGGCTAAAAATCAATGTGGTCATATAAAAATAATGATGTATAATTATTATCATCATCCATAATTTCATTATTATCAAATGTAAATGTAGGTTATTGTATAGATATATTTTTAAGTGTATTAATAATACCATATTGTAGACACTAAAATATGGTATTAGACACTTGTAAATGTTAGTCTTGACCTACCTTCACCTTATATTACTTGTATGTACATATATAGCTATTGCACATCATTTTCTCTTATCCACATGCTTTTTATGGGTCTGATCTTATAGATTTTCCATCAATCACCTAAAATAATTCCCTAATCTATGCCTAACCTATTTATTATCATACTCAGATTATTTCTACATCATCAAATTAGTATTACTATCTTTCAAATGAGCCCTTCAATCTTAGATTCTTGCATAATTCTAAAGGCATGTAATCCTAATGGATCTATCCCTATGCCAAATAATGATCATTTTTTAAATTAAAATTATCCTTTTGCGTTAGATCATACATGTTTCAAGTTAATGGCATGAGGAATTACCTAAAGAATATTGTATAAAAACATAATAGGTCTAACCCTATTCCATCATCTAGAATTATCTATCATTATCAATTAATCATTAAACAAGCTTATTATATCATATTTACATTCAAAAGGATGACCCTAAACTTCCCAACTAAGAAATTAGTCATAAAGAGTAGGCCCTAGAAAAGTCTAGATCACCTAAGCCAAGCCAAGTTTTCTATTGTCAATTGTTTAATTTTATATTATAGGTTTTATTCATAAAAGGAGAACCAAAACACACATAAATATAATAGGGAGAGCTACATGTGGTTTTATTTTCCCCATCATAGTATTAGATATGTAAGAAATATTCAATCATTTATTGGGGAGGGGATGAGGTCACCTCAACCTAATTTTCTTTCCCTTTTACAAGGATAAACCTTGTGTTTAAAGTGTAGCTATGGTTTTGAAGTGAAGGAGACAAGTTTTATATATTTTCACACACCGAATATAATTGATATCACATAAGAAGACAATTTTAAAGCAAGCACAATGGCATGTTCTAAAATAATGAGACACAATTCATAGATATGAATCCATAAATAATTAATGACTCTATATTGATGTAGGGTTCTATATCTTGAAGGACTCATCCAAGTAGATCTATTATAAATGAATTATAATTTATTTTCAAATATTATTAGCCACCGATATTTATTCCCAGACCTATAAAACACAATAATAAGTTAAGTACTTAAATCTTCTTAGTACTTTCCATAATACTAAGTGTAATTATCCAGTCATATTTTGATTTAGCATTCATATTTATGTTTTATTGTCAAATATTAAATAGTTTAATTTTTTAAATCTTTTTAGATCACATTATTTAAAAAAAGGTAAAACATATTCATGAACCCACATTTTGTCTAGAACATAGAAAAACCCTCAATTTTCCCTTAGGGTTTCATCATTTTTTAGGGGTTTTAGAGTTTTATATTTAAGAATAATTTTCACATCTAATTTTACCACATAATCATAATGGTAAAATTGAGCATTGTAGATTATAATGTTCAATTTTGTGTTATATTTTATGACATAGGTGAAAGGAAATTAATTGAATATCTTAAAATTTACCATAAATAAATTATGCATTATTATATGTAACAAGAATTGAATATAAAAAGATTACTAAGGTTGTCATATATGAGGAATGACAACATAAAACCTTCATTGATAATAATATACCTTTTGGAGGTACTAATTCTACCATTGGTATTCAAACTACTATTGTTTCTACTTATGTCTACACTTTTGGTTACACATGTGATTGACACTTACAATGTGAGGGAAAAACAAGGTTTTCTTCATATTAATATGCATATTCTTACATAATATAATTATGTTCATCCTATGATAACTACTCATGTGACATCATCATTCATGCCTACTACACAATCCCTCATGCCTACTACATAGTCCCTCATGCAAAATATATAAATTTTCATGTTAAGGTGTTGTAGATAGATCAGGTTGCTTCTAGAGTAGGTCATTCAACCAATTCTCATACTTTACTTCAAATATCCATTAGTCATAAATATTTTAGATTATCCTTTACCTATAGGTTTATTATATCCTAACCTTGCATTATATGATGTTAAAGTGACCATATCATTATTTAAAAGCCTTTCATGTATCATGTTTATATTATTCCTCCAATGGTAAGTTTTCAACTAAGTTATTTATGTGAAGACTTAAGGATTATGCATTGTTTTGGTTTTGTGACCTCCCATTCCAATCAATTTTAAATTATCTATTTAATCACTTTCTCACACATTTTTTGATCAATATTAGTGATAAATTATCTTTTTATTAGTTTTCAAAACATAAGAAAGGATCCAATGAACCTTATTTAATAGTTTTATAAATATTGGAGTCTTATTCCTAATTTAGTTAAGGTTTGGAATAATAAATTAGTAAATAATATTGAAATAATTATATTACTTATTTGTATAATTTATTTAACTTTTGTATCTTTCTAAAAATAGTAATGAAAGAGGAGAAATGTAACTTAGCTTAAAACTAGATTGAGATGACTAAGACAGATGTTAAAACTAGTTGTGTAGGACTGGGACAATGTTATGAACCTAGATCTATATTTCATTTAGTGAAAGGATAGGAGAACTAAAAATACGACACTTTGAGGTCTGATGTTATATTCTAGGTCCTACCGCTATTTTCCAAACTATTGTCCCTGTGTGAGCCTACCTATGAAATTTTGGATCTTGATTGTCAATAGAGCTCCTTATAGAGTTGATTCAATATTGAAACCCTAGACTTTCATTGTGCATGAATGAAACTTGAGAAAGGGAGGGGGTTAGTGTGTGTAATATTCACTAAACATGTATCCACACCCCTTGTGTGGACATGTTGCCTATATACCAATACTCCGAAGAGGGATCAAGCCATATGTAGTTCTCCCACTTGATGTGCTTTGCACAATAGTATTATGTGGATGTAAAAATTATAAATTAGGTGTGTTTGAGGTGGATAGGGATTGGTGTGAGGGTTTAAATATACTATTGGATGTATTGGATGGTTATATGCAAAGAATAGAGAAATTTTCCTTAGTGGTTTTACTTGTATTCTTGCTTACTTTTTAAATATTTTCCAACCCCTTCTAAATGAAATTTGAATAGGATTTTATAGATATATATTGGCCATGGGTTAAATACATTTTCACTAGGCCAACACAATGAAGAAGAGGAATCAAAAGGAAATGGTCATCTAGGCTCAAAATGTGATTGGATAGGAGCACTAAAAATGAGACACCCTATGGTCGAGTGTTATAGTCCAACCCTAGCACTCCTATCCTACAGGCTAGGGACTCTAGGGGATGGAATTAGCATGGGAAATATATCTTGGCTGATATGGAATCAGGTCTCAAAATTATATAGATGATTGATAATAATCAAAAAGGTATCTAGAAGGGTCATGAGAACATGCAAGAGGGACCTATGGGTTGGGTGTCACAATTCACACTCAAGATACTAATTTTAACATTTTACATTTGCCCCCCCTTTATTCTAGTAATATAGCAAAGCAAAATACTAGGATAAGGAAAAAGTAGAAAGCATACCTAAACTTACCTATAAGGATGAAGCCCATGAAGCTATGTGATGCTAGGTGTGCATAGAGAGAGCACATTATGAGGCATAAATATATAAGAGAAAACAAAGAGTATATCTGTTCTTACTAGATACACTATATCTAAAATAAGAGCATATAAAATTTGGGTAATAGAGAGAGGAAGAGAAAGGAATGAGTACCCCTCACCAAGTACACAAACCAATACAAAACCTGTTGTGATTTTGAGTGATGTTGGATGATGTTGATTAACATTGGGAATGTGTTGTAATAAGAGTAATATCATGAATAGAGTTGAGTATTCAATTCCCTAAGAGTCACTTAAGAATGCAAAGGTTTTCCCTTTAGCTACATCATCTCCCACTAAGTGAAGCTATGTGATCATGTATGTGTTAATCAATGTTTGGATTGTGTGTCTAATCCCTTTAAATAGGTAGCTCAAAAATACAAAGGTTAACTAGTCCTTTAGCTACATCATTACCCCATGAAGTGAAGTTATAAATGGATACTGATATGAATGTGTGTCATATGAGATGGCTCTTGAAGCCCATGAATTCTCTGTAATCTGATAATGTGGCATGGAAGCTGAATATGTACTAGAAACTAAGCCAATCTTTTCCAACTCTAAAAGGAGGATATTAGACTTATATGAAAGCCACTCCAAAACTAGAAAATAGGCTTATATAGAATCCACTTGGGAATTTGGAGATTAGGCCTGTATGAAATCCACTCCAAAATGATGTCAACCACTTGTAGATAGAATAAGGCATGCAACTACTAAGAATGCATGGGTAATATACTAAACTTGAAAATAAAATAAGACCAATGTGTCACACACATTTCCCCTAATCACTGGTGTTTGTAACATGGATTTTGATCTAGAAGTTATACCAACTACCCAATATGAAACTAAAAAAAAGAGCCATCATGTTGTGCATGATGCCCCATATATCTAGATTCTCGAAGAAATTTTTTAATAAAACTATTGAATCTAGATTAATCTATATCTTTAAAAAATATAGCTAAGCTGACCTTTCTACCTATTTCTAGAAAATTTGGGTTTTTTGTTGTTTGGATAGGAGCACCAAAAATAAGACACCTTGTTGTCCAAAGCTAGTGTCCATGTCTACCACTATTATCCTTTGCTAAAATTGATGATTGTTCTATAATTGTCACTATTTTTATGGTCTATTCTACCTAGTTTGACCTCTAATTATTCTTATAAGTTTTTTGAAAATTGATTTTTCAACTGGTATGAGCTTTAATCCTTGACAAAACCTATGTTTGTTTCCCCCTCTTCTTAGGGTAGGAATGAAGACCCTATAATGACTACCCTCATAAGAAAGAGCTTTGTAAGTGTGTTATGTTATGAAATATATGATATAATAATGATAATTGAAATATGTCTCAAGATATAGCATGGTTTGTATTAGAGATTGTCAGATCAATAGGGGTATGCCTAGATAGATATAATAATGTAATAGCATGTGCAATGTATTGAGCTAAATATAGAAATGTTAGTTGTTAGTTATTATTTATCAAGGAGGGATGGAGCATGATGTCTATCATGGCATCCAAGAAAGAAATATAATGCATGATGTAGATCATGGCATTGCAAATAGTTAAGAAGAAAACAAGTATGCAAAGAAAGAAGCAAGAAGTATACAAAAGTGTCTAAGGGGACAAGCCAACAAAGGACATGGGCACTTGTCACTCAAATTGGAAAACAAACATATAAGGCATGTTCAAATTGCACATACACATACAATTGGAAACAAGAAAGGTTGGCACAAGGGCCACAGGCACATAGAAGAGTACAAGTAAAGGACATTGGTAAATGTCCTAAGGCACACACAAGAATAGAAGTAAAGGACATTAGCAAATTTCCTAAGACACATATAGGAGAAAAAATAGAAACTAAGAAATGCAATCACATGTAACTATACAAAGTAATAAATTAAGGCATGTAATATGCTAGAAATACAATCACATTTAACTAATCAAAGCAAGAAGTGAAAGTATGCAAGACATGGAATACAAGACTAGGCATATTCTACGAAATACACAAGTGTTATATACTAGTGAATGTCGATAGAGTAATATTTGTAAGCTATTAAGTAATGTACATCAACATGATAACTAGAGTGTGTGGTGTATGAATTACATAACTTGGATTGTGTAGTCATGTAGAAGATGCCCTCAGGGGGTAGATATATTGATGTATGTCTCGAATGTAGAAGTAGGATGCCCCCTCAATGGTTAGAGTAAAGCAATCAAGGATTTTGATGTCACTACATACACTCAAATAAGATCAAGTGAATTATGGTAATGTAGATAAATCAACAAAAAATAGCATAGAATAACAAATGTAAGTCTAGCATGGTAGTAGAAATGTAAGGCATGGATAATGCATATAATTTAAATGTTTTTGTATTTTTGAATTATTCAAATGTTTTTGGATTTTGAAATGTTATATGTTTTTATATTTTAGAATATTTGAATTTTTTTGGTGTTTTTCAAATTTTATATTATTTTTTATTTTGAAATAAGCTATATATAATCAATCATGAGGAGACTATATACAAGAATTTGAAAAGAAGCTATATATAAGAAAGACTAGGAAGAAACAATACTAATAGATGAGTCTCATGAGAGACTCCCTAACATGGTATCCTATATCAGGAAAAGGGATCATGCATGATCATGAAGCATGATGAAAAGGCTGAGACTGTGGCTTTGAAAGCTATGTATGTTATAAATGCTCTGAAATCTCTATAGTGGAAATTGATTGTGGGGTCCCCTTGTAACTCTAAGAAATAGATGCAACTATAGGGCTCATAGGGACCCATCTAGTAGTAGGATAAGCTCTCTAAAAATGTGTTATGTGTAGAGGCATGAGACCTTAATGATATTTCCCTAGGTGTGAATACTATAGCTAGATCTATGAATGCTAGTAAAAGGGGTTGTAAGATACCACTTTGTGCATATCAGCCCCATGGCTATTATATCACTCTTTAAATCCTGATGGATTACTAAAAAAGTACTCATAATACTCATGTTATGTAGGAACATGACCTATATCTAATGTTGTTTGTGGTGTACTAACTATAGTTATGCATAGAGACTCTACAAGATACAACTATAATGGATGTACAATTGAAACTATGTGCTATGAAGGAGGTTCATCTAATTGCAATCATAGTGGATTCATACATGAAATAACACCATGTGGTCTCTACTATGATGTATATGACCAAGCAATAGATGGATCTATAATTTTAACCTATGATGGGGGCTCATCTAATTTTAATTGTAGTGGGTTGCTATGTGAAACATGTCCCAAAAAACTTAGTCATAGTGAATATCTCTCAAGAGTAGTACTATGTGATGTGGGTTCATATAATCTTAACTATAGTGGGTTCCTACATGAGATAAGGCCTAGAAAACTCAACTATACTAAATATCTCTCAAGATTAGTATTTTGTGATGTGGGTTCATCTAATCCTAACCATAGCAAGTTGTTACATGAGATGGGACCCAAAAACTTGGTTATAGTGAATATTTCTCTAGAGCAGTTCTCTGTTATAGTGCTTGTGACTATGTTAGATAAGTATATGGAACTACACTATGTACTCCTCAAACTACACTACTATATGTAGGTTGCTCTCACTGTACTAGTTTCCAAACCTTCTAAGTAGGTGGGATTGGAGATATCTTATGAGGCTCTATCTTATAAACCACATTATTCTCACAATGAGTAATCAATGATTCTTATGAAGGAATTTCTTGGGATGACTCAGCCATAGAGGAATGAGGTTTATGGATCTATGATGGAGGAGATCTCAATGTCTCCAATGTGAATGATATAATGTCATTCTCAACACATCTATTAATGCAATCCCTGAGTCCATAACAATAATTATTTGTGTGTCCATGGATATGATGTTAGTTACAAAAGGGTCAATGTGGTTGTCTATGTCAAAGATTTGGATCTTGTGAATGAGTAGAATGAAATGTGATTAACCTCCTATTTAGTAGAGCTGATATTATGACATATGGTTTATCCAACTCTAAATCAAACTATAGTGGTGCCTTGCTACTATTCTCTATAGTACATACTATAGGAGGTGCTCTAGAGATTGGCTCTCTATTTTGAACTAATTTTTTTCTAGTTGTGGTCTCCTATATTGTTTAAGACATGGTGGATGTTGTGTAATAGGAGTTGTATATGGAGGTACTATTGTGAAACCTAGAGTAAGGTGATCAACTGAATCTGTGTTAATCAATCCCAATTTCTTCTCCAAGGATAAAATTGTATAACATAAGTACCTAAAATAGGACTCTATCTGATATAATATACACTCTAGGAGGGTTTGGTGAATCCCCTTGATAAATACATGTTGAATCTCTTGATTCATTAGTTTATAGATCAATTGTAACATGTGCATCTTTAATTGTAAGATGTAATCGCTAACTGGCTTTGAATAATTTTGATGTAATATGGCAAGTTTCTCATATGTAACATGAGGGACCATGTTTAATATGTAATATCTAATAAATTCCTCCTCTAGATCATCATATGTATGTAAAGAACCAATAGGGAGTATATGAAATAACCAATTATGTGCATCACCCACTAATTTTTGTTAGAACAACTTGAGTAGAATTAAAGGACTTGCATGAGATGGCAAACCCTTTCAAAAGTTTAAAGGTGTATGAATGGATTTATAGTTCCATAAAATTGAGGCAATAATGGTATCTAAAAATGCTTAGGCAATGAAGCTTTGAAAAATATCTTTGGAAATAGGTTACCATATAAGTCATTGGCATCCATCCAAGACTTATAAGCCTTGCTTTCCAAAGTTAAGAGGTGTACTTGGTGTTGTTATTCACCAATTTTGTGCATTAAATAAATAATCTCCTAGGATGGTATATTAGTATCTTGAAGGGATTCATTTAAATGTTGAATTTGATTATTTATTTTAGCTATGGGAATTCTACATTTAGCAATTAGATCATAGAGAGGAGGTGTGCTCACTTGTACCTTTGGAGGAATGGTAACTCAGACCTTAATATAGGGATGTGGGCTACCATTCTCTTTGGGTGAAGAGTGAGAAATGGGTGCTACTGTAGTAGGAGGTATCTTGGGAGATTAATTGGTATCTTTATTGTTTAGTGACTCACATTTTAATTGAATAGAATATGTGATGTTATCATTAACATGTGCATCATTTGAAATACAATCATGATTAAAAGTAGAAGCAAAAAATTTTAATGCATTAGGTTTGAGAGGAGTGAGATAAGATTTAGAAGCATGAGATGCATTTTCTTATTCACTATGTGCATAATAGTCATCATTATTCAATGCATTATCATAATCAGAGTTTTGTTCATATTCACTCTCATTTTCATATTCATTTTCATGTTCACTATCATACTCATTATCACTTCCATTATCACTAGGGAGATAGGTAAGAGAATATGTTAATTATTTTCTAATATGCAATGAATTGTCATGTGAAATTAACATATTATGTGCATCTATGTTATCAATGGATGGAGTGCATGCATTATTTTTATTTTCAATATGAGAAGTAAGAGAAAGAGAGTTATAATTTAGACATTATTTTGATAAATTAGAGTTGAGATAATGATATGGATCATTTGAAATATGAATTTGAATTTTGATTCTATTGCTTTAATATTTTTGTAATTTGAACATAGAAGTAGAAAAAGAGAGAGAGAGACTAGGCTCATATGCAAGCAAATTATCACCAATGAGAGGTTCACTTGGAAGTAAATGACTAATTTGTAAATTTGATGTATTATGCATAGTAGAATGAGGTGGAGTTTTCATTTCCCATTCATCAAAATTATTTTCTTTAGAAGAGAGAATAAAAGAGATAGGTTTGACATAAGAAGGTGCATCTACTTTTTCTTCATTATCACTTTCATGTGAATCATCATATTCTTCATTAAAACAGTAGTAATTGTCTTCATTATAAATAAAATCATTTTATACATTTTTGGCTAATGTATAATTTTTTAAATTTGTCCATTCATTATCATAATTATGAGAAAAATTTAGAAATTTATCTATAGGACGAGGAAGAAGAAGTGCCTTAGTGGTTATTTTATTGCTTTCACTAAAGAGAATATGGAAAATCATTATTAAGTAAATAAATGAAAAAATAACTACTAATATAGATATTTTGAAATTATTTTTAACACTCAAAACAATTTGTAAAAATTCTAAAAAAAAATTAAAATTTGAAAGGAAGGAAGGCTTGGGGTTTTAGGACCTAGTTTGGAAATCTAGGGTTTTATAATTTATTAAAATTATTGCAATAATATAAATTCTAAAATAATTTTGAATGAAATAAATTCACAAAAATTTATTAAAAAATCATAAATTTGATAATTGAATTTATGCACAAAAATATGTGAAGGAAAACCCTAGGGTATCTAGGGTTTTGATGGACCTAGTATGTACAACTAGGGTTTGAGAGAAAATTATTTTTAAAATTTTAAAATTAAATTATAATTTAAATATTTAAGAAAAAAATAAAAATACTAGAAAAAATTAGAAGAAATTTACCCTAGGGTTTATAGGGTTTTTATGCACAAATGAAGTAAAGTTCACCAAATGATTTAATAGTTTTGGGAATATTGGAGTCTTATTCCTAATTTAGTTAAGGGTATAGAATAATAAATCAATAAATAACATTGAAATAATTACAATACTAATTTTTATAATTTATTTGACTTTCATAGATTTCTAAAAATAATTATGAAAGAGGACAAATGCAACTTAGCTTAAAACTAGACTAAGATGACTGAGATAGAGGTTGAAACTGGCTATGAAAGATTGGGATAGTGTCATGAACCTAGATCAGGATTTCATTTGATGAAAAGATAGGAGTGATAAAAATAAGTCACTTTGGGGTTTGGTACTATATTCCACGTCCTGCCATTATCGTCCAAACTGGTCATAGAGATCTAAGTTTTCTAGGTTTTGTCTGATGTCCCTATGTGAGCCTACCTATGAAATTTCAAATCTTGAATGTTGATGAATATCCTTATAGAGATGATTTAATATTGAAACCCCAGACCTTCATTGTGATTAAATGAAACTTGAGAAAGAAGGGGGGTTAGTGTGTGTAAGATGCATTTAACATGTATCCACACCCCTTATATGGGCACACTACCTACATACCAATACTCCTAAGATGGATCAAGCCATATATAGTTCTCCCACTTGATGTGATTTATGAAATAGTGTTATGTGAATGTAAAAATGCTAAACTAGGTGTGTTTAAGGTGGCTAGGGACTAGTATGAGGGTTTGAATATGTTGGTGGTTGTATTGGATAGATGTATACAAAGAAATAGGTAAATTTGCTTTAGTGGTCTTTATTGTATTCTTGCTTGCTTTTTTAATAATCTCTAACCCCTTTTAAATTCACTTTGAATGGGATTTTATAAAGATCTATTAGTCATGGGGTAAATGCATTCATGCTAAGCCAACACAATGAAGAAGAGGAATCAAAAATAAATGGGACACCCTAGGGTCCAGCACTATATTCCAACCCTAGCGCTCCTATCTTATAAGCTCAGGACCTAGGGGGATGGAACTAGCATGGGAAATGTAGCCTGACTGAGCTATAATTAGGTCTCGTAAGTCTATGGATGATTAGGAATAAGCAAAAAGGTGTCTAGAAGGGTCATGAGATCATGAAAGAGGGACCCATGGGTTAGGTGTCACAAGCCACACTCAAGATACCAATTTTAACATTTTATATGACTACAGAACCAATCAATGATTATGTGCTTTGGGATAAACTATGCTTTCTAAGATGGCAAATCCCACGGCTAATAATGGGTTAAATTATATCTTTAAGTAAAGTTTCATTTCCCCTCTCCATGATTCTATTATATTTAAGGTATTTAAATCATTTTATGAGTTATTCCATACAATTAAATATTGAGAAGTGAAGTTAATATATTTGAATAAGATAAAATATGTGGTTAATGCTCCAACTACTTCAAATGCAAATTTTCAAAGCAAACCAAGTTACAAGGTCAAATTAAATGATGTTAAATATGAAGTAAAAATATTAATTAATGCAATGTCATAGCCTAATAATAGGCTTGCCTTATCCAATCAACAAAGGAGGTAATTTTCATGATTACCTAAACTTCCTCATAATCTCTTGCAGAAGTTACTTGAGTGAACCTTTATATATATCCCTCCACCTAAGGAGGTTGATATGATTATGCTTATACCTATTTGACATGATAATAATGCATATTTTTAATATCATATAAGTGACATTCTATAAATAGATACTTTGTGTTAAGACATATGATCTAGGGTTGTATTAATGATTATTTTATCAAATTTGGGAAAATATAGCAATATGTAGATTATCCTAAGTGATAAACTATTGTGAAAATAAAAATAATAATGCTAAAAATATCAATCATTCACTGATTTGAAACTTTTTAAATCTATAACTTACTAGATAAGGAAAGTGTAATAGACAACTAAGACTTAGCTGGAAAATAGTACTACGAGATGAATCATAAGCTGAAATTGGTAGAGTGGATGGGTTTGGTGACTTTGAAACTAGATATGTAGTTGAAATGAGCCTTGAATAATAGTTCCCTAAGTTGGATAAGAGAGGGGGAACACTCATGTCCTCTGTTATTTTATTCATGTCCAATAGATATTAAATATCTAATATTTATGGGTTATGTTCACTTTCATCTGTATGTTTTGTGTTTTATTTAGGGGCTTCCAATAAAATGTGGAGACCATTGTATGATTATTTTTCCTTAAAAACCCTATATCCTTGTAATGTGAATACTAATGAAAACCAATGGGAGAAAAAGGTGTCAACGGTTGAAGTTGTGCATGACCTCAACACCCCATGTGGTGAATGTTGCCTACATACCAATACTCCAAATATAGATCAAACTCATGTATTTATCCCATGCTACGGTGGTGTGTGAATAATTGGTGAAAATTGATATATGTTGGTGTAATACCAATGTGATTAAGTACCTTAACCATGACATGTGTCCTTAGATTTGTATTCAAACTTTAGCTTTGGGATAATAGGGTTGTATGTAAATAGAATTTGGAGAAATAGGGAATTTGCTCACAATGTACAATTAGAATTCTGGTAATTTTTAGTGTGGAAGACTCTTATGTAAAAAATGGTTTGAAATGTTTTTATATAGTCATGTATTTTAAATTCTTTTGAATGGGTATTATTAGGGACATAGGAAAACTTTTTCATAGTTTTGAAATTTGAAAATGAGTCATTAATTGGTGGGAGGACAAGAGAAGGGGATTAGATAATAGAGCAGGGTGTTCCTATTCAATAAGGCATTATTGTCTAATGGGTAAAAACAATGGTGATAAGTTCCTATCATGTATTTAGTGATATATGAGGCTGATAACATGATGAATGGGTGAATTTTGGGTCATCAATCAGCTTAAAAGAGTAAGTCCCCTACACACAAGGTGGTTGAAAGCAATCAAAAGGGACCTAGGATAGGTCTAGAGATAAGTGTGTAAAGGAGTGGTCACAAGTGCATTATTTTAGCATAAATTTTAATTGATGTGTCCAAATTTACCCATTTTTATTCTATTATTATCAAAGTGAAATTACTAAAGTAAAAGGAAAAGTGCGTACATAAACTTACGTGTGAAGTGTAGTCCTAAATGTAGGTCACAATATCGAATTATTCTCCACACAAGCATAGAATGAAACATATGTAATATAAATATTTAATTAAGATTAATATATAAAATAAAAACATAAGAAACTATAGATTGACAAGGAACAAATACACTTGATTGGGTGCACAAACCATTGTGTTTTCTTGGTTGAAAAAATGGTGACTGTAGAGGGTAGGATCCATGCAAATTTCATTTGCATTAAATAACGTAGATTGGAATGTGTTTGACCCAATCCTAATAAATATGTGAATGTTCCTAATATCTTAAATTTTTCTTCAATACATCATCACATACCCACATTAGTGAATTAATTTTTAAATCCATGTATGAGTCCCAATAGATTGTTCTTGTGAAAAACTAGTGTATATACTGGTGAAAATAGTGAACCAACCATTATATATGGAATAATATTTAATTTAGGTGTAAAAATAGTGAAAATACTAATTTTAATATGGTTTTGGAGTATAAAACATGGATAATGACATGAATTTTCCATTTCATTTATAAAACTAGTGCAAAAACTGAGTAATGAGGAAGCTATGTACCATGCACATACCCCCAAATTGATATTTGGTGTATATAGATTCTAAAATTGAGTAATCACAATTAATATTTTGATAAAAACTTGTGTGCTCACATGGAAGAACAAGTCATGATACTCCCAAATTGAGAAACCTAAGATAAAATTGAGTAATTTTGGAAAATGAGGCTGTAAAATTGTTTCATGTTATATGTACCCATATTTGGTACAAGTATAGTTTCATAGTATGTTTTTCATATATTTTACATGTATAAGCCTCTAACAAAGAGTTAATATTTCAATAGCATGATCTCACATGGACCTCTTTAGTTTTTTGTTCTTTCACTTACTTTATATGCTCTTTTGGGCCTGTATATTGTCTAAATTGCCTTTTATCCAATGTATCCCAAGGATCTCTGCCTATGTTTCTATTATCTCTATGTTTTTATCTTCTAAACACAACATCTAGGTTAGGTACCTATGTTAATGTAGGTGTAAAACCATGATTCAAGTGTCCCAACTTATATTTCTATCATCTTTCATACTTTTTACCTTGTGACTATTTATTTGTCCCCATATGTTTATTCTATTATCTATTTTTTGCATATCATTGGGTACTAATTAAAAATAAAAAGATCCATATATATATACAAGGCTATGGAATAGTTAATTTTATTATGAATTTTCAAGAAAAAACCAAAATTAGCATTTACTTTATCTTGTTCAAGAATTATTGAATTGTATTACATATCAAATATATAGAACTGAAAGTCTGAACTATTATACAAATCAATTTACACTTGTATTACTTGTACCAAGGGTTGTAATAAGATAAAGATCATATAGCTTCATGAACACCATTCCACACACATACCTATAAGGGAGAACTACAATCAAGTATGAGGCCCTCTTTAAAGTGTATGGCTATGTAGGCATCACTTAAAAACAACAAGGGTTGTTCGGGTTAACTCAACTCACATGTTAACCCCTTTTTACCATGTTATAAGAGATCAAGGGTAGGAAATATTTGTGTATGCTTGTTTCTTGGACTTTATGCACTTTCTAACATATTAAATAGGACAAAACTAACTTACAAGTGACAACATAGCTTCAATGAATATTTGGTTACTTTTATGTACATATTCTTGACTAGACACCTATGATGAAGCCCAACACCTAACTTGACACAACTATCCAGACCTGATGCAAGCATCCAAAGACAAAATCAATGAAAACACAAAAATAATAGAACTTAAAGCCTCATCACTATCCCAAGATCATTCCAGATTATTGTCTCAGTCTAGAACATGATATATAACAAGATACACTATCTTAACCCTTGGTTGCATAGTATTTTTCTATATTTATTACACATGATTAAATAGGTAAACTTCCATTATTTGTCACATATTAATAAAATATTAATATTTACATATTTCATTCAAACAATTTCATTTTCTTGGTGTGTTTGTCTATTTAGACCATTTATCATTAAACATTTTAGTTAACCCATCCTCTAACTTGTTTAAACCAAACCTTAGATTGTAATTTAGGGTTTCTCCTTATAAAAAATAGTTTTTATTATTGTATTTTTTTATAGCTAATTTATTATATGGGCATAAATTAAGTAATGCTTATTTCTATTTTATTTGTAGGCATTTTTCTTCTCCTCTATGCAGTTGCCTCTAAATTTATAGTCATCTTAGACATGTCTACTCCTACTACAAACCTTAGGAGACCATATCCTTTCGATTTTTGGTTTAATATTATCGATGACCATTGTATTAAATATTAGAATCTTATAGCATCTTTAAAAAGTGTAATAAATATTTAAATGGAAATGTAACTGATCTATAAATCAATCCTAACTCAGAGAAGATAAATTCTACTTACACTTCTAATTGTTGATACATTGCATATTCAATGTTATGACCAAGATGGATCCGCTAGACCTAGCCAATGGATCTCTTACCATAATAATATCACTAGGTAAGGTTATAAAGCCTCCAATAAAGTAAAACTATGTAATAACCACCTTAGGTCCTATGTTTACATAATCACAAAAGTATATGCAAGTAAATTAAAATATAATCTAGTGCTCACAAAAGCTTGTTCCATAAAATGGGGATTAGTAAACAGAAAATTAAACATGCATAAAATAATCCTAATTAAGCTATGTATAGGTAAAACCCTAATGCATGGAGAGAGCAATTTATTCAAAATTCATTACTTATGATGCTTTTATCTATTAAAAGAGAGTAGCAAAGTTACAGATACTTACCTTGAAGATGAACCTGTCAAGCCTCGATCTCTCCCTTGGTCAAATGTACTTCACAAGAGGTTGTTGTGGTTTTTAAGGATCACTAGAAAGGCCAAAGCATCCAAGACTTTTCCACAATACAATACTCTTCTCCAAGTATAGACCCTAAGCTATAACTCCTCAATTAGAATGGTATAAGATTAGATTGTAAAGAATCACAAATGAATAATTAACTCTTTGTGTCTCTTATAAATGGTGAAATGAATGTGTATATATAGTTAAATCTAAGCCTAAACCTTTATGAAAGTTTAGCTAATAGGGTTGACCGAATTGAATATGTATCATTATCAAAAAAATCAAATTAGGTCTTCGTCTAAGTCTGCTAGGGGCTGACATCAACCCTAAATATGTTTTATCAATTAGAATACAAGGTTGATGTGGCTGACAGTGTAACGTAAATTGTCAAAAAGGATTTTAGGCTTAAGTAAGGGATAATGAAGGCAAAAAATGACTAAAAGAGGGTGTAAAAGAGGAGGCAAAGCTTAGGTAAGTGTTTTTAGGTGATGGTTATGTAGATATAAAGTGGTAGTATAGGGACAAAAATCATGTGAATCACTAATGTTCTACCCACCCCTTTTTCAATACACCCCTTAGGGCATGCACTCAGAGACATTAAGACTCAATGGGTTCCTAAAAGAGAGAAAGCATTAGTAATTAACAAAGTTTGAAAATATTGTGTAAATATATGCCCACTTAAATCTCATCACATGTCACTCAAGTGAAATAAGGGATGGTGCTTATAGAAAATAACATCACAACACACAATATTGAAGCTGAATAAATTGTAGTATTTTAAAGTATAAAATAACTAAAAGTAAATGGCTAAAAATGAAATAACTAAAAATAAAAGTAATGTATGTGTACCTTTACTTACCTTTATCATTAGATGGTTGTCTACTATCTTTGTATTTTTGATCATGGAGGGTGAAGAGACTACTTTTGATAAACCTAAGGATACAAAACTAAAGAGAAAAAATAAACAAATGTAGGAAAGCTAAGATAATTGGCACAGTGTAGATGAGACCTACTTGGAAATTTGGTAAGTTGGGGTGACAAATGCTAAGTTTGGACCAAATAACCAAGTCAAAATTTAGAATAAATTGGGAAATCAAAAATCCAAGGCTATTAAATATCAAAAAATTCAAACAAGTAAACCTTAATTAAGAAAGGCAAACTCACCAATTCAAACCAAGGATATATGTTAAAAATGGTAATCAAACATCAATGTAAAAGTAGTAAAAATCCTTAATTAAACAAATATGAACAATAAAAATGGTAAAATAACATTGATGAGTAAGCAATATCAAGCCTTACTCAATCATCAATGGAAAAAGTGCATAAAAGTGAAAATAACATTGGTGAGTGTGAAGTAACAAGCCAAACTCATTCAATAATGGAAAAAGTACATGAAATTAAAAATGGACTCAGGTGTCCAAAAAAAAGCTAGTACAACAATGGAAAATTGTAAAATAAATAAAAGTAGGTATAAGAATGTAAATCCATGGTATAAAGAAAATAATCCATAGTCACTCAAGAATTTTTTTTTTTAAATAGATAAAACTAAAACAAAGTGGTGTTATCATGTTTTAATATGTGAAGAAGAGGGAATATAGAAATGGGAAAACATATGTATAATCACACTTTCTTATAAAATGGGAAATGAATTGGGTAGAGGGGAAAATGAATGAAAAATTAAGATATAGAAACTCTTTTTCGAAGTAAAGACACTCAAATTAGGTTTGTTAAAACAAGAGGACTTTCAACATGAAGGACTCTCAAGAATTTATCCTAGCCACACAAATCTTTAGTCAGCAAATGAAGTATGAATATCATCCCATGAAGGCTATAGGCATGAAAATTAAAATTGACCTACCTTCTCAAAACATGTTCCCTATTCCTCAAGAACCCTTATAGAGCCATCAATATATTGTGAAGATTGGGTAATTATGTGAGAAAGTAGGTAGCACCGTAGAGTTTTTTTGAATTCTCCTATTCTAATATACTATCATACCACACCCCAATGGACCTTGACTCTATCATAATGCCAGCTATAGAGTTTGATCTTTGATTAGAGATAGGATATATGTTAGTAATCACATCATTTAGTGTGATATTGACTTTTGACTTTTTAAGTTTCCTATTGTACCTTTGCCTTTTGTTTTAAATGATTTGGAGTTTGACTTTTTTTATGGCTTTTTTTATTCCTCCTCTATACAAATTCAAAAAACCAAACATGGGTGATAAAGATAACTATCATTTGAAGACTTTGGACTTAGTTTCTAAGAAAGAGAACTTAGATATCATGGTGTCTAATAGTCTCATTAATTTAGGTGAAATAAAAGTTTTATCTTGACTTTGACCTTGGTTTATCTAGAGTGGAATTAAATGAGATGAAATCAAAAGGAATGAAACATGAAACAATTTGAATTACTTTAAATTGAAAAAAATGTGACAAAGGTGAAAAATGGATACAATGACAGTGAAGTGTGATTACTTATCATAATAATGAGGGAAATATAGGAAAAAATTTTAACACCTTATTGTTGTGCAAATTTTATCTACAAAATAAGCAAAAGATAAAATTGAGAACAAGGGATCATAAACTTGTAACCATTGTGAACACATTATAGAAAAAGGAACACTGAATTTAAAGATCATGATTTTATGAGGAATGATTGGTCCTTTCCATGGTCTTAAACTACAAGTCATAAAATCTAAACCCAAGAGGGTTCACAAAGTATATGAAAAATAAATAAGAAAGATGGTATTTATGAGGAATGCTAGGTCTTATACATGGTCTTACATTTCAACTCACAAAATAAAAACCTAAGGGGTGAAAAAATGATAGGAAAATAAATAAAACAAAGAAAAATGAAATCATGAGGAATATTGGGTCCTATCCATGGTTTTACAATACAACTCATGAGAAAAAGAGAAACTAAAAGATGAAAAGAAGGGACTAAGGTTTGTGGAAAGAGAAACTACTATAGAGTGTGAGACCCATGTAAGTATCTTGAAAAAAATATTATAAATATAGCATATATAAAACATGATAATATGGGAAATATTTAGGTAAAATAATTATTTAAGAATTGTGCATTGATGGGATCTTTGAAAATATGGCCTTCATTAGTTTGAAGGCGATAGGTGCTAAGACCAATGATGTCTTTGAATGAATAAGGTTCCCCACCATTTTTTGGCATATTTACCTTCTTTTTCATGTGTGTATCCTAATTGAAGGACAAGATCACCAATATTAAAAGTGCAAACTTTAACTCTTTTATTATTTTATTTGGTGATGTGAGCTTTGTATTGGTCATTGTGTTGTAGAGCAGAAAGATGGTATTCATTGATAAGTTCAAGAGCATGAAAATGATCTTCATTTAATTCTTCATCAGGTATGATACCATGAAAATCCATACAAATAAAATTAATGTCATCTTATAATGGGAGGATTGATTTAAAACCATAGACTAGAAAAACTGATGTTGCCCCAATGGTAGTGTGTATACTAGTGTGATAGACCCAAAGAGAAGGATATAGATGAAGGTACCAATATGTGAGAGTGTTATTAATTGTATTTTTGAGAATTTTATTAAATATTTTTTTAGTGGCCTCAACTTTTCCATTTCATTGTGGATTGTAGGGCATGGAAAATTTGTGATTGATTTTAAATTTAGCACAAATTTATTTGATGTCTTTATTTTTGAAGTTACCACCATTATTGGAAATAAGAGTATGAAAAACACCAAAGTGAAAAATGATTTTATTGATGATGAATTTATAAATGGTGGTTCTAGTTACATTTATGAGAGGCAATTATTTGACCCATTTGGTGAAATACTCGATAACTATGATGATAAAAACATGCCCATCTTATGATCTAGGTAGTTTTCTTATGAGACTAAGCCCACGTTGAGAATGGCCAAGAAGACTCCATAGTTTTAATATTAGTAGGAGGTTAATGTATTATATCATCATGAATTATTAGGGAATACAATTTTTAGTGAAGTTGATGGCATCCTTTTCAAGAGTAGGCCAAAAATAACCCATACATAAGCATTTGTGGGCTATAATGTGTCCACTACAATGACCACCACAAATTCCCCCATGTGATTATTCAAGAAGAGGAGGAACCTCTTATTTCATAATACAAAAAAGTATGGTACCTTTAGCATTTCAAAAAAATATATATATCGAAAGACATATTTGAAAGCTTATTTGTGAATTCAAGTCTTTTTATAGGAATTGATGTTTTCAGGATAGATTTGGTAATCAAGGAATTGAATAATGTCTTTATACCATTGGCTATGTCAAATGGTGGTAGCCTCAATATGGTAGATAAGTGAATCTTGTGCTTAAATGGAATATGGTGAATTTATTATGTCAATAAGAAAGGTAAAATTAGTAATAACTTGGTGCAGATGAAAAATAGATGTTGAAGATGCAAGTGAATCAGCAATAGAATTTTAATCTTGAGGGATGGGATCAATGGTAAAAGAAGTAGATTCTTTGGCAAGGGTAGTGGATATTTGATGATAAACAAAGAGATTTTCACTTTTGAATTGATAATTACCATTAACATATCAGTATATGAGTTATGAGTTACACAAAGCATGCAAATATGTGATGTCTAAATCAAGTGCCACTTTCTGCCTAGGATTAAGGCTTCATATTATGCCATATTGTGAGTGACATCAAATGTAAGGCCAAAGGGATAATTTTAATAAGAGGAATAGTGAGGATAAAACCTACCCCATCTCATTTAAGGTATTTTGGCACCATCAAAATGAAGGGTCCAAGTCTTTTCATGTAAATCAATGTTAATGTCAGGAAGTTCTTTGATATCTACTTTAGACTTAGTAGTATAAAAAAAGATAGAGGACTATTCTAGATTATTTGATTCAAGATTATTATTGAAATTATGGAAGTAATATTTAAGAGCTATGACTTTATTAATACCTTCAATATAGATAAAATTATCATCTGGAAGACTATCTTGAAGGTGGTCAGTGGTCAGAATGGGAGCAATTGCAAGTTGGTCAGTAATGATTTATCCTTTGATAGATTTTTCCATAATAATATGGAGATAAAATTCCATACAAAGGACTATCCATTTGTTGATTTTGTCTCTATGAATAAAATATTTAAAGAATAAGTGATAAAGTGGATCAGATTGAATGATAACATAAGTTTTTTAATAGAGCATATAATGATGGAGATTTTTAGCTACAAAATATATGGTGAGGTAATCACATTCTAATTTTGTATAATTTTTTTCATATTCAATGAGGCCTTGATTGATTTAATTTATTACATATTTTCTTATGGTATCATCTTGTTGGTAAAGCATTACCCCAACTGATACAAGTGTGTAAAAAGTATATAAGATTAAAGGATGATCATTATAAGGTAGATGGAAGGTGCGAGGATAAATAAATGATTCTTTCATATTTCCAAATCATTTTTTAAAATGATCCATCCATTCAAGGGAATTACCTTTCTTGAGAAGAGAGTTAAAAGAATAGATGCAAAAATCCATTTTGGGGACAAATTATCTTATGGCCCTAAACTTTCTAAGGTAAGTGTAAATATTAGGAATTAAATGAGGAATAGGAATGTTGACAATAGATTTTATATTTGTGGGATCTACATCAATACCATGAAGAGAGACTAAGAATCCTATCAATTTTTTAGATGTGACTTCATAGACACATTTGTAGGGAATTAATATAACTTTATATTGATGAGATGATCAAAGATGATAGCAAGATCAAAAATATGATTTTTATGGCTTTTATACTTGGTAATGAGTTCATCCACATAGGTTTTCACAATATTATGGATAAGGTCATGAAAAATGTGGGTCATATCCCACTGATATGTATCTCTAGTATTTTTTAGGCTGAAGGGAATTTCAATGTAGCAATAGGTGCCCCATTCTATGGTGAAAGTTGTCTTATGTTGATCCTCAATGGAAATGTGAATTTAATTATAACTCAAGAAACCATCTATAAGGGACAACATTTCATATCTAGTAGTGGAATTGATAATGGCATCTATGGAATGTAAAGGGAAGTTATCCTTGGGACAAGCAAGGTTGAGGTTATGAAAATTGATGCAAATATGAATGACCATGGTAAAAATTTTTTGAATAGGGATAATTTTTGAGACCCATTATAAATATTCCATAGGGTTGATAAATTTAGCATCAAAAACTTCAATGATTTCTTTATGGCATAAATTGGAAACTTTTGGTGGAAATTTTATTTGTTTTTGTCCCATAGATTTGGCATCAAGATAGGTGATGATATTGTGCACCATGATGCTAGGATCAATGGTAGGCATGTCCTCATAGGACCAAGAGAAATTATCATGGTATTTATCAAGTTATAAACTAAATGTATCATGTTCATTTAGTGTAAGTTCTTGAGAGACTATGATTTGGCATGGGCATGATGGGGTGCCATATTTGATTCTTGTAGTTTCTTCGATAAGCATAGCATTTTGTCTTGGAAATGATATGGCATGTTAGGTTGAGAGGAAATTTATTTGATTTATAATTAATGTTAGTGATGAATTTATTGAAATGAGGGTATTTTTTCTTGAAATTTCCAAGTTTATGATGTTGTCGAAGGAGTTGAGGCTATCGAGCATGAATCAATTAAAGAATGGATTCATTGCTATGCATAATGGGAAGAGGACCATAATATTTTATTTCTAATTTGAGATAAATAATTTTATTACCATGGTGATCATACTTAGAATGTATTATACATACATATATGCCCTTGGCATATAATGTAATTTTAAGAGTAGGTGGAGTAGGGGAAGAAGGTTGATCTGATGTGATTAGTTTATCAAGAGCATTATTGATGGGGAGAGGATCACATAGAATGATTGGTTTGATAGGAATAATATAATGTGAGTTAAGTACTATAGATTTAGAAGGTAAGATTTGTTTTACCACCCAAGGATTATTGAGAAGTGGAGGATTATAATGAGGTATATGACCTTCAAGTGCTAACAAAAAATCTATTGAAATGGTATGAACATCATGATTGAAATCATGTATTTGTACTATATTTTTCTAATAATATTAAACATTTAAGTCTCATGATTGATCTTGGGACATGATGTAGTTAACATCATAGGCTGGATAAATTATACATGCTTGAGATTTGGGAGGAAATTAGGGAGGGGATATGCCTAAATCACTAAATTTACATAGAGATATTATGAAAGGATCTTGTAATAGTTTATCCACTCCATAATCATTACACATGAAATCATTTTGTGTAATATGCTTCCTAAGCATTACTTAGAGGGGGAAATTTAGTGCTCTCATCAATGAGAGTGATTGTGTGATCATGGTCAAATAAAGAGGGAGGAAGCCACTTTGAGATGTGAAGATGTAGCTTAATAGTATTGAAGGTATTTTTCAAATCATTGGGTTCATCATCATAAAAATTAATAAGAGTGACATGTAAATTTAAATTCATGTTGACAAATTCAAGTAATGGATCACTATTAATCTTTGGAATGGTGGGAATTCAATATTAAGATTTGAGATTTTTTAAGTTGAACACTCCAAGGGTTAAGATTAGCCTCATGTTTATACCTTTTTTCATTATGAAGTAACTTGATACACTAGCTAACAAAAAATGCAATAGCCCTCATTCTATGAGTCTATGTGCATCCTAGGAGTATTCTTTAAGATAAGAGTAAATTGAATACTATGAACTTAGTTTGGATGGTCTTAGATCCAATCGTAAGAAGGAGACAAATACAATCAAGTGTATTTTGATTAGTTTTTTCAAATCCATGACATGTTAAGAAATTTTTATTAACATGATCTTTATTATATCCAAGTTATTGTATGATCCACAAAAATGTCACATTAATAGTGGACCCTTCATCTACTCATACTTAATGAATGAGGGTGGTATTAATGGCTATTTTAATAAAGAGGGGTGGATCATCAGCTTGAAAGAGGATCTCATCATTAATCATGTCTTCTTCAAGGAACTCTATGGAGGGTTTCAAAGAAGGACAAATGGATTAAATGGTATGCACTTTAATTGGTTAAGGCTCATGAGAAGATGTATCCTCTTATAATCAATATGTATCTTCAATGTCTTGAAGTTATTTCATGAGGAACTTGTGATGATAAGGATAGGTATGAACTAAATCCATAAGAGGTATTTTTCAAGGCATGTAATTGAGTTCTTTTAAGAAGTTCCAATGGGTTTTGGAATAAGAGCTTGCATGAGGTTAAGAAGGTAAATTAACTTTAGGAGGAAGAGAAGTGGTTGGGGGTTTGGAATGAGGAGATGTTTCCTCATTGGTTTCTAAATCTAAGTTATTAGTTATAGTGTCTTTAAAAAGTTTCTCTTCTAAATATGGTTTCTTAAGTTTAGTGATAAGATCTTTTTGAGTTGGTTTATGGTGATAATTGACCTTAGTTGTATTGACATATTAAGAATTGGTGTAATATTGGGCATATTCAATGTCAATTACACAAATATATTTGTTAGATTGTTGAGTGTTAGATGTGAAAAAATATTTTTGGTTATTAGAAGAAGAAGCTTTAGAAACTTGTCATTTTTTAGAAGTGTTATTGTAATCTTGACGATGGATTTGAATCATGGCTTCATGATTGAATGAAGCACCAAGCATATAAGAGGGGAAAAAAAATTGTAATCCATCTACATGTTTTATGGGAGTGACCTATGTTAGCCTAGAACCAAAAAAATTGATTATTGTCATACCGTTTAAGAGGATTATTGGGATAAGTGAATGGTTTAGAAGACACTAAAAATTGTTTCATTTGTTGCATAGTTAATGGAGTGTGATAAGGTTGGGAATGGTCAATTTGGGCAACTCCTAGTTTGGGTTGAGGAAGATTTCCGGTTATCTCATTTATTGAATGTTGAAAATATCCTTTAATGAGTTTTGTATTAAGTTTAAACTATTTTATTAATAAGTTTTGATGTTTAGCTTGGTCAAAAGCTTCATTTAGTGTTTGAGGAGAAAAATTTTAAACCTTATATTGAAGTGAAGGATTTAATGTAGTTATAAAGAGTTTAAATAAATTATCATCAGTCATGTTATGATTAGCCTTGTGAGCCAAATATTTCCATTGTTTGATAAAATCATGAGCTAGTTTAGTGGGAGATTTCTTAGCATTGATGAAATGGCTAAGGTAATTCTTGAGAAGATCATTATGTTGAAACTCTTTAACTAAAGGATTGACTAAATCCTCTAGTTTCCATATGGACTGTTGGGGAAGTTGATTGTACCATTCCAATACATCACCAGTGAAAGTTTTAACAAAGAGTTTAGTTACGATGAAATTAGTAGTTTGGATCCACTCCTTATAAATATTGTAAAATTCCTTAAGAAAAGATACAAGGTTTTTAGTCCCATCATATTTAATAGCTAGAGATATGTTACCAATATCAATAGAAATAATGAAAAGATCTAAAGGCTCATTTTGGATGTGTTATAGAATATTATTGTTCATGATAGGTTGGGGGATGACATTTTTTATGGCATATCTAAGAGGTGGAGGAATAAAATTTTGATTATTTTGAAGGAGAAGAATAGGAGGTTGATTATCCATGTTGATCGATTGATGTTTTAGTTACATCATTTAGGATGTGTTATATGTTTACATTATGTTCATTTGTTTCACTATTTGTGTAAGCATCTGAGTGGTATCAATTGGTGGATTAGCATTTGTAGGAGGACTTCACAAATTGGTATTAGGGGGAGGGTTTCTAGGTGGTGGATTCCATGTGGGGTTATTGGATAGACTTGTGTTAATTGCCTTGACATTATGGTGAGATGTTTGAAGATAAGAATTGTCTTGATAGGTATGAAAAGGTTCTAATCCACGTATCTCATCTTGTGGTATGATTTGAACCATGTTTAAATCCAAAGATGAGGGAGGAAAAGTACTCCAAGAATGAGGATTATCTTGGCAGGTAAATAAAGGAAGAAAGGATCACCCCATATAATGTCTAAATGGATTTAGGTTATCTAAGAAGATTATGATAGGGGATTTCATGATGCTTGATGAAAGAATCTAAGATTAGGAAAGAAGGAAAATTAGGGATAGAGTTAGCTAGACAAAGAATAGAGTCAACTAACAGGAATAGAGTTGGTTAGGTCAACATAGTACTGCTCAAACATGGGATAAAAAGAATACATAATAATATGGGTTGATAGTATACTACTAAATAAGGGATAAAATAGAGAGATAAGGATATATAGTCATGTAGGTTGACTATGTACTATAGATAGGAAGGTGAAAATATTTTTTAAGAGACTGTATTAACCAAAATGGTAGTGTTCTAAAATAGGAGAAAATTTTGTAATATAAATTTGAATAAAAATGAGAGTAAACACATAAATAATTAGATTAATGTGACTAATCCAATTGGAACACATAGCGCAATTCTTTCACCAATGCTAACTAAGGTAAGTTTTAAAATACAACACACAATGACCAAAGATAAAGTAGCAACTAAAAAGTAAATACTAAATAGTTAGTCAACCTAAGTGTTATTAAGTAATAATAAATTTTTGATTTTAATGTGATTGGAAGTTGGTTGAAATAAGGAACCAAAAATTAATCTAAGGTTAGTTTCAAGATGTTTGGGATAAAAGGGATATTTATTGGTGATGGTAATGGATTGGTATTGGGGTCTATCCCCTCACTTCACAATATCATAGTGAAAGGGTGTCAAGTGCTTTGATAATATATATCATCAACCACATATTTATACTTACCTAAAAAACTAAGTTGACTTCCCCCTTGGTGATGAAATCTAACTAGGTAGGCCTTGGGAAGATAAATGTTTATGATTTTGTCTGTAAAGTGATTTGGTAGTGCATTCAAAATAAAAAATTAGTGTAAATAAAATGGTAATTTGAAAAACCACTTATTTAATCTATTTGAGTTACTCTAAGCATGCAAATAACTGAAAAGGAAAGGTAAATTAATTACTAGAAAATATAACTTGATTCCTTGATTAAGAATAGTAAAAAGTTATTTTAAGCAACAATGTAAGAGAATAATATAGAATAGACTCAATTGGGTCATTGTAGACACCTAAATCTAGCCACTGATAACCTCCAATCGGGGTTTTGACCAATTTCCACCAAAATGCACAAGTTGGCCTAAAAACACTAAAATGCATTAAAAGAGTTGAAATTAATATGTTCAAGTGCTAATTTTTGCCAAGATATCAATAAATGGGGAAATGTAATCTATGGGCTAGCTAACTTTGATCAAATCATTTCAAGTCAAAATGCCAATTTTACACCTGGGTGCCCTAGATTATTCTTTTCTATCAAATCTCTTGCATGAGGCATGTGCCTTTGTTATTTGGTGTTGACAACATCCTAAATGTGATAATGGATCCAATGCATCTGAAATCATCTTCCAATCAAATTTTGGGCAAATAACAAGACATTCTAACCAATTTGATTAGTTTGTGCACAAATTACCAAGGTTTGCATCAAAGTGCATAATCATGCTTAAGAGCTAATTAAACCAAATCATGAGCCTAATTAATAATTCCATCAAAATTATTGAGTAATTTCTTTTTATAAATAAATATTGAATATATGCATCATCAAGTGACCTCATTTCTTGGGAAGACATCCCTAGGCAATAAATGCCATGAATATTAGGATCTATGCCTCTCGTGCCTCATTAAAACCCTCCATGCTTATTTAATGCCCCTCTATCCCAAATATTTATGAGCCTATTTATGAATTTTAATTACATAATTCAATTAATTCTTAGCCACACATCTCCATCTTGAGATGGATGATTCAGGTTGATTCTAAACATTTTTAAAAAACTATAAATAGGAGGCCTCAAAGCCATAATTCTAAGCTCTCACATGACAAAGTTATAATGTTGAATTGATTCCAAAGCTTTATGAAAATTAGTGTTATACTGCTAAAATATTGATCCAATCCAAACCAAGCCAAAGCCATACAAGGTGCCAAGGAGAGATGAAGGTAGCCACGCTTCTATTGATGCAAACTTCATGAGCATAAAGTTGAGCAAGCCATTATAATAAGCATTTTGGAGCATCTAAAGAAGGTTAAAGAAGGTTTATTTCATGTTTTAGTTGTGTTTCCATTTTATTTTGTTAACTGAGCTCTTCCTAACAATAGGTCCTAGAGATGTTATGTTAGTGTGTTTATTTCATTTTGGGACTAACACAATACTAACCATCCTCTCTTGAGTCAAATTCCTAGTTCACATAATGGCACACCTAGTAGGACCTAGCCTCATAAATTTGGTCACAAAACTCTTTCAAGCAACTCACTAATCCTTTCCATGCAAGATCTTGGAGTGAGAGGGCCAAAAGGATTGAAAATTTAAGTTAATTTTCCATTTTTCTTGTAGCATTTTTATTCCTATAAAACTCATTTTTGCTCTCTATTAAAATATCACAGCTCACACAGTAGCTATTTTGTAGACTTAACCAGTGATATCATCATCCAAAATAGTGATATCATCCTTTTGGGCAGCGATATCATTTTTTGGGTAATGATTTCATTTTGTTGGGCACTGATTTTATCATTTTCGGTAATGATTTTACATAATAGTGATTTCATCATCTGAATAGTGATTTTGTGTTTATATGTTTTCTAACTGGTAAATAGTAATTTTATTTGATAGCAGTGATATTGTTCACACATGCAGTAATTTTGTCATCAAAATAGTGATTTTGTGTTTTCTATGTTTTTTGTCTAATAACAGTGATATTACTAATCCATGCAGTGATTTCATAGGTAAAAAGTGATATTGTGCTTTTCTATTTGATATAACCCATAACTTTGATATTTTTGTCTATAATTATGATTTTATAAGGAAATAGCGAGATTGACTGTGTAATAATGATTTTGAAATAGAGAGCTCATTTTGAGAAGTTACTTCACTCATTTGCAAATTAGCTTCAAAGCTAAAGGACATACTAAATTTTTTATTGTAGTATCAAGCTTGTAATTTGTTATAACATGCTTTTTAGAACTTTTTGAAAGTTTAACATGGATTAGGAACCTTGTTTTGGTGCTTAATGAAAAATTTAGATGCTTAGGTAAATGCTTTGCTAAATTTTATTTTCAAAGTTAAAAATTAAGACCAAGGAGTTAAAAGAACACCACCTAATCTTTTTTTTGGAGCTTAAAATTGAACACACTTGTCAAAGTTTGTTTTCTATAGTTTTTTAAATAGAATTTAATTGGAAAAGAGAAGAACATTGCATGTATGCTCTTCCATCCATACCTTTTAGGGAACTTTTGGAATCAAAAGTGTCATCTTTATTGCACACATACCTATTCCAAGTCATAGAAAGAATGTCATCTAAAGCACTCCCCAAAAACTCACAATAATTTGGGTGACCTTGAAATAACCCTAAAGTCTTTCTATTACGTCATTTATTTTCATGCAAACTTGTCTTACGAGTGGGACTTCATTACCTCCTATAAATTTTATAGGGAAGCTTTAACCTAGAGCTTCATCTCCTAACACTGACTTCATCACTCCCACTATGATCAAATGTTTGAGTGGTTAAACCACCTTCTAGTGTTGGATTTGCACACAAGATGTATCTATACTTTAGACATCGTATTACATTGAGCAACTAATAGATGTAGTGGTTGCAAAAAGGACAAGGCCTTTTTAGAATAAGCCAAGTGTTTTAGACACCCAATTATGTGCTTTTGTGTTGCATCATGATGTGAAAGTCATTGTGTAATTGATCCCCCTAGAAATGTTTGAAAACTTAAGTTTTTTTAGAAAATCCCCGCTTATCATAGAAGTGTAATTAATGCAAGGTGTGCCTCATGGTCCATATCACAGTATTGTCATTTGAGAGAAGGGGGGTGTAAAAACCCTACTATATAATGTGCATTTTACTTTTTGGATGAACACTAAAAGCCTCTCAAATGATTTATATTTATAGATTCTAACAATACTGAGCAACCCTTGTTGGTTTAGGACCTAAGATCAATTAATTAGTTGGTTTTGTCCTAAAATAAAGTCTTGTTTAGAGTTAAAACTTGGTGTGAACAAACAATACAAACCAAAATACATAGTCCTCATTTTCCTTTGAATAAAGAGGTGTTATGCTTCCCACTTGAATCATCAATTTGCCTTGTTCATATTTCATCAGAACTTGGGGTCATACCATCCACTTTGGCAAAGTTACGCTACCCAATTGAGTCTAGACTTCTACCAAACATTTTTTAAGTCCTTTTATAACGTATATTCAAAATTGCACCTTCATAATTTTATATGATTGATGTGTTAAGTGGGTTCACCATTTGCACTAAAATTGAGAGAACGTAGGTTTAATTTCCAATTTGGGTTGAAGGTCATTTAACACTCATAATCATTATCACCACTTGATAGACTTAAGTCATTTTATGTTAAACACTTACACTTTGAGTCTATACACCAAATATTTTGTGTTACCATCCTATTTCCATCAAGATCATTTGAATGCATACCTTTTTACCTTAAAGATATTGTCAAAAATTTAAAGACATGTATGTCATTTAAGTTAAGAAGGGTAGTGTTACACTACTGAATTTGAGAGAAACCATCTTTGCATTAGAGAGTTTTTGAAACAAAGCATTTTGTCATGCCTTTTGAGTAGCATTTTGTCATGCCTTTTGAGTAGTTTAGTGTTGTTACGCTGCCTAGATCATTTTAAGCATTATTTCATAGACATTTTTGCATAGAGTTCAAGTTTGTACACATTTTTTAAGCTAATCTAAGGATACATTTTGAATATTTTTCTAGCATATTTTCATCATTCACATTTTTCTAGCCTATTTTTCAAAAGAACCTTATTAGTTATACCTTCCATGAGTGTCTTTAATATGTTATTGGGATGACATTGGATACATACACTTCAATCAATACCTTCTATAGTGCATGGGTGTATTAAATACATTCATTCTAATCAGGGAATTATAGTTTCTAAAATTTTATATGAACATCCTCTTGAGCAAGAGAAATTTATACATAGGAAATTAATTATCAAACCTCTTATGGTTAATATTATATAAAATTTTGATAAAATATAAATACCCTTTTATTAGGAGGTCAGTACTTGAGAGTCATTGCATAAGAGATCCATAGTGAGTTCCATGAAAACCTCATCTACTACCCACCATATTTAGATATCCAAAACACCTACACATGTTCCTATTACTCCTATTATAAAAAAATTAAAGAGAACTCAATGATGGGTGACATGAACTCCTACTCATATTATTTATACTTCATAATCACACAATCATATTTTACATACATAAAGCATCAAAAATACTATAGTGACAAATATTACACCTATATATGCTCCTTGACACTGTCACCATTTTATTACACTAGGATCACAATGGGGAGATATATATGATCATCATTTTGATTTTATCATAGGACAGTATTTTCCTCTCTAAAGATCCCAAAAGTACCAAAAAAATTTAAAAATCTAAAAATATGTTTAACATTTACATACCCTATTAGCTCCATTACATATATGTTGTTGGTTTCATGTTGGTAGATGGAATATCAATGTTTAATATATACACATACATTTCACACATATATTGAGTGTGATTTAGGCATACACATATATGTGATCCATGCACTTTTTGATGCTGGGCTTTTCCTCTACTCATGCCACCAGGACCTTGGGGGCATCCAACTCTTTGATCATAATACATCCAAGTTATATCATTCTATGGTAATTTTAAATTATCATATTTGAGATCATATATTTACATACACATTCCTTTATCCATGCTTATACTATTCACAAAGTACTTGATATGATATATACTTAACATTTTTTATTAACACATATATCCAAGGAATAGTATGATATGTTCATGCTAGTTACTTATGATTTCATGTATACACTTCCTTCAGTGTCTTGCCTTGATATTTCATTACTCATTCGAGCATTTGAATATGCTATATTTTTTGTATCCCCCATGCCTTTATTTGAATTTTTTACATTTGAATATGTCATTGCTTATTATACATTAACATTTGAATATGCCATTTCTTTCTTTATGGATATTTGACTATCATGTCCCTTTAGTTGTGAGACATTTTAACATTCCCCTTATTTAAATATGTCTCTTGATTTGATTTTTGAGATATTTTGTTTGTATTCTTGTTGATCTTGTACTATTACTATATAGATGTTCCCATGATCTACATAATGCATTGTAGGACTTGGTGTGATCACATTATTCATGCTTCAATGACATATCTACTTAGACATGTTCCATATATATTTTACATGATACTTTCACAATTTACATGGTTATATTATCCTTTTGAGGTAAGGTGACTACCAGTTTATACTTACCTCACCTCAAAAAGGGCACATATCAATATGGGCATGCCATGAAAGCACAACTTATACATTACTTCATAGATTCAAATTCAATGGGGGTAGTTTTTGAAAATATGTCCTCCACACTTATTCAATATGCAATATTCCTAGAATATAGTAGAGGCATGTTTTGGAAACATGCTCTCCACACTTACACAAATTCTCAAATTTACATTGCAGTAGAGCCATGTTATGAAAACATGTTCTCCACATTGGAAGTTATATTAGTTTTTATATTTCTCTAGATATAGTTGGGGCATGTTTTAGAAGCATGTTCTCTATAAAGAGTTTTGAATTGGCTAAATTACATAGTTATATTATTTAGATACATAGTTTTGGTATAATTTTATACATTAGTACCATTATTATACATAATTTCATCATGAGACATATCTAAGGTGCATATGCTATGCAATGTGCACCTAATATTTTAAAATAAACTTAGTTTTAGATTTCAAACACTTTTAAATATTATCATCACTAATAATATTGGAATTTTATGGACTGTAATGAGCCAATATACTATAGTAGTTAGTTTGATTTTTGGTATGGTTGAGGTGATCAAATCACTCAATATTTCTAAGTTTATAAGGTTGGACTTGATTACATCATCCAACCTCACTAGTTTTATAGTGTGAGTTATATTGGTTCACTCACACTCACTAGGTTATTATTATGATTGGGTTGCATGGTTTAACTAATCTCAACTACTAGGTATAAACAAATCTTTTTTCCAAGTTTAGAAGCATGTGCCCTCTAATATTTATCTATCTCTTTAGATATATGTACTTTATATATTTATATTTATCCTAATATTAATTTTGGTAATTCATAATGATATATATTTCAAATAAAATTTTTAAAAGGTAAGGTGGTTGCATCGATACACATGTGTACTCCTAAACCTTGCTCTCCTTCAATTTTAATCATTTTAATGCTTTTAATTTCAAATTATATGCAAAAATTATACACTATAACATACCTTTGGTTGTAAGTCACTCATCAACTATGCACTCAAGTTGGACTCAATCAAAGACAAGGTGTGTTATATACACATAGGTACTTATTCATTTTGATTTAAACTAGAAATTTCATTACTAGATTAAAGGGAGGACAAATGTAGACATTATTTCTAAATTATACAGTAATTTTATTTAAACTAGAAATTTGGTGTTTAATTTCAAAATATGAAAGCTATAAAAATATTGAACATTATGTCAAGATTAGGGAATTTATATAGACACCCCACCAAACTAGGGATATGAAAGGGGATACTAGATTTAGAGGAAGAAGTTAGTCTTTAAGAGAGGGATGAACCATGAAGGGGTAGATCTCTCCAAGATAAAAACAATTATTTTTAGTTGAGGAAGGTCTTGTAGACATTATTTATAAATTATATAGCACATTAGTCTTATACACTTAGAAAATACATATCATAGATGTACCTTTAGCTTCTATATCTATCCTACTACTAAAAGGATCACATACACTATATTTTTATGCCTAATTATTTATCACTTAGTCTAACCAATGTTATTATGATGAATCACACCTAATATCTTACCTATAATGATATAAACCCACTTATCTTACATCCTTACAAGTTCTAGATAGACCTGTACTTATTTTCCAATTATCTAGACACTTGCATCCCAATCAGACACCTGCATCAACACAAGTGTCCTATTCTAAAGCAAATATCCAGTGCTATAAAGTCTTCTAATTTGTAGATGAAATGTATTCTTGTGGTCAGCCTAGGTTCTTTAATGTGATATATTATCCAAAGGGATTAGTATAAATATAAAATCAACCATCATTTATTACTCACCCAAAAAAGACCTAAAAAGACCAAGGAAACTTACCAAAGCATTATATCAAGCACTTAAGTGAGAAAAAATTCCCTAATTTATCTTATTCCATATCAATCATAGGTAAAAAAAATTATATGTCTGAAGTACTAAATGATAATTCCATGATACACATTTCCCAAGTTACAATCTAGCTCACTATTGTACTTGCTTATCACACATTGCATGATTCACACACAAGCTAACACATATGGGAGAAATAGATAAGTCTGAGGACTTATTCTAAGTATTTGATATGTAGGTAATGATTATTGACAAAAGGGTCTTTGGAGAAGCTCAAAATCATGTTCCTACTAACCCATTTTACCACAGCTGCTATGAATATGAAAAACTATGGTTTTATTATTTGACAATGATTGATAGTCTATGACCTAGATCCAAATACATTAGAGAGAAGGTGACACAAAACCTAAAATCATCTATGTGGTCACATATAATTTCAATATATATTTCATATTAGACACCTAAATCTAAGTCAGATAGTAGCATCAACACAATCATCCCAGGTTGACATAAGTGTCCATAGCTACAAAGGCACAATTTCTAGAATTAGATGATTATTTTAGAATCTAGATCGAGTCCACTTTTTGCCTATTCTAGATACATATTTATATTAACATAAAAATGTCTAAGGATCTTATTTTCATTGTTATTAAAATATATAACATAGTTATACTTTATATCTTTAACATCTTAGCATAATAAATTTAGTATATGTTCTATTTGAGTTTCATAAAAATTTGGCATGCTCGAGAGATCATCTACCATCCTTGTGCCCTAGGATATATATTAATCTTTAAACCTAGATAATACTTAATATATAACTAGGGTTAATCATGACTATATGAGAGTCTTAATGTTATTCATGCATTGTAATAAGCCTATAAATGCAAGTGTGTCTTGGAGAGTGTGAGTGAATATTATGATGTAATTTTTTAAGACAAATTTAATAAATATAAATGTTAAGTGTATCAAATATAATTATGTTCTAAATATGTGTCCATGAGTGAGTATATGGACCAAGCAACATATAGACAATGACAATCCTTAAGTATACCTTGTCTCTTGTGCTTATACCATAAACACACCTTGATTTACCTTTCTAATAAAATGAATGCATTCAAATACCTTATTTCTAATTATGGTAGGTATATAAATTGACTATGGAAACACTAAAGATATAAGGATACAAAATATACAATTAATGTGGGTGTACACATATAAGTCTAAGAATATAAGCATTTGAAACTTTTATAAAATAAGGGGATAAGCAATGAAATAAAGATAGCCACAATGGTAGAGGAAATATTTTGTTTAGATAACCAAATAAAAGATTAAATGAAATAAAATAGATAAAATGGGTTAGGTATCTATAATATAATGTCTATATTAATTATAGATTACTAAAAAAAAAGAAAAAGGACCAAGACCCTAGACATAACTAAGAGGCATATTATAAAATTAATGTAATAAAAAAGAACTCAATGATACTTTTATTCCTAAAAATGGAAAATTTAAGTAGGAACCCTTGAATTCTAGTATTTTAATAATGCTAACATGTCTAAAAGAGGTGGATAAAATGAATTATAAAAAGTGTGAGAGTTTTGGATATAAGTATGTCCGTAAAATGGGATAAGTGAAAATGAGGGAAAACAGGGTGCTACCAAGGTGTAAACATGTTCTTTTCCAGAAACAAGACACTCTAATCATTTTGGCAAGACTAAATTTTTTTGATATCAATGGCTTAGGAACTTGAACCAATAAGTAAAAAACTTGGGATAACTTTTGAATTATATACATCATCCCATAAAGGTTATATGCATGAAAAATTAAAGGATTGTACCTTCTTATAATGTGTTCCCCATTCCTTAGGGCAATGCTAGATCCATTGATCACTGTGAGGTATTGACATGGAAAGGTAGGTAACAATAATGATAGATGTAAATCCTAATATCCCATTATAATGTCCTACCAAACTCCAATAGACCTTGGGATCTGTAATGAGGCCAACTATGGAGTTTGAGACTCAACTAGGATAGTGGTGTGCCCATGATATGATCACATGTTATGGTGATTTTAAATTTTCAAATATATTTTTCCATTTTAAATTTTATTACAGTTTTTATTTTTTATATGATATATTGGCTTCTATTTTTTTTATGTTTCTCATTTCCCTATTCTATACAGATTCTAAACACCAATAATGAGTGCTTAAGACAACTAACACAAGAAAACTTACACATAGTCTCTAAATAGGAGAACATTAAAACAAAAACACTAAGATACTCAAAGAATTACACATTAGAAAAAGACTGAAATATTGAAACTGACCTTGGTGTGTGAAAAGGAATATAAAATAGGGGAATAATATATTAACATGATAAATATTAGATTTACCAAATCACAAAATATGCATAGATGGAGGATGATACCTTGATATTCAGATTTGAGTCTTTAATAATTAGAATATGTATGTGATACATGTAAATAGATTAAAATAGTTTTTCTAAAAATAAATATAACTAAATATAATATAAAAAACCACTCATGATCATTGTATTATATTTCTAAGAAAAAACGTAACTATGGTCGAGAGTGGGAGCAAAATTGAGTAGGTAGTTAAGGAGTTAATTTCTTGTGAGGAGGGATTAAATGTATTCACTAAGATCTTACCACAAAAATAAAAAATTGAAAGACAAGAGGTGTAAAAATAGGTGGGAAAAATCCATAAGAATAATAATGTATATAGAGAGAGAGCCATGAGGTGTAAAAAGTAGCGATGAGGGTTGCTAGATTGGAAGAGTAAAATAAGGATATACTAAGAGCTAAAACAAAGTGAGATGGAAATTAGAGGTGAAGTCATAATGGATGGGAATTTTTGAGGATGACCTAATTTTATTCCCAATGGTCTTAACATTCCACTCATAATATGAAAGCCAAGAGGCATTAAAAGGAGATAAAAGGAACCAAGAGAAAAATAAATAATGTAGGTAGAATTAGAGCTTGGAGGCATATGTCAACTGTTAAATTAAGATAAGATGTAATGGAAGAGATATATAATAAACTTACAAATAATATTAGTATAAAATATAAATTATACCAAATTTATAACCAAGTGAAATATATGAAAAATAATGGATAAACTAGAAACTATGAACATATATCAAACATAATAATGGAATATATCATTCATTAGTTTGAAATTGATAACTTATAGGTTAAATGATGTATTTGATGATTTATAAACCCCAATAAATTTTAGTGTATTTATCCTCTTTTCCATGGTTGTAATCTAATTTTAACACTGAATATTTGACATCGATTTTTTTAACTTTAAATTTCTTGTTGTGTTTCTTCACAATGCAATTTTTGTATTAATAATTGTGTTGGAGAGAACTCATGTGTCTCTCATATAGGATGTATATAGTTTGAATTTGGGTTTCAAATATATCTTAATTGGGAATTATTCCATGAATATAAATGGAAAATGAGGCTTAAATTACTTATAGTGGTAAGATGACTTTGAAGCTTTAGATAAGTGAGAATGGAGTTGCTGAATGAAAATATATAAACTAGTGTAATAGGCCTAAAACACATGATAAAATTTGATATTAAAATCATTGGGACAATATTAGATTGTATTTTATATTAATTTTTAAGGAAATAATTTTTTTGCTTTGTCTTAGCCATGGCACTGAAGGTGGTAAAAAGTATAAAATTTGTGTATAATTTTTAATTTTAAAAAAGTTGTTTCATGCCCTTATTTTAAAAATTCCCACCATTGTTAGATATGATGGTATGGGGAATTATAAATTTATTTATTTTTCTTTTTTTTTTTTAAGGATAAACCTATATATTGTGATGATAGTGAAATTATAAAGGGGCATAACCTATACCCACTTGCTAAAGTACTTTGTGGAAGTGATAATTAAGGTATGGCCATCTTGTGACTAAGGTAACTTGTTGATGAGATATAATCCTCACATAAATAATGGACATAGAGATTAAAGTGTACGAATATCAAAGATGGGAAAATGGATAACATCATCATGTAGCTAGCTAAGATTATTATTATTATGAAAAGTAAAGGCATGTTTTTTGACTATGGTTTAATAATGACACATGCAAAATATTTTGTAGGAAATAACATGTTTGATATAATAACATCCATAAATTACCCTATGTGATTTCTCAAGAAGAGGAAGGAAATTATATTTAATTAAAAAATTTATTAGGGTGCATTAAAATTTGTGATAGTATAAGATGGTGTGTTTAAGGACATACTTAAAAGTTTGCTTGTAAATTTTAGTCTTTTCATGGGAATAAACCTTGTGAGGATATGTTTTATTTACAATAAATTGGATGATATCATTGTGCTAAAGTGATTTATTGAGAAGTGAAAACCTAAATATGGAAAGAAAGGGAATCATCCTTAGGTGATAGTATACATGGGGATTTATTCATGTGAATGAGAAATTTAATATCATGTAAGAATTTATTCAGGTGAAAAAGGTAGGTTAAGAAGACAAGAGAATCATCACTATCATTTTTATCGCATGGGATTTTCTTGATAGTGAAAGATTAAAATTAATTATCAATTTTATTGGTAAAGTCATGACATGATTTATTTTTTTCACTTTTCATTTGATACGCTCTACTGAATTTTCCATTTACAATTTAGGAATCACCTAGCACATGCAAATATAAAATGTGTAAATCAAAGGTTTATTTCATAAAAATAATTAAATCCTCATATTAAACCATGTTGTTGGTAACATAACAGTTTAGTATGATATTTATATAAGTTTTGGAAAGGACCCACCTACCCCACCTACTTACGGGAACTTGGATTTGTTGAACTAGAGCATATAAATATACTCATGCAAGTTAAATATGAATTTGGGTTATTCTTATTGTTTATTTGTTTTTGTAGTTTTAGGTTGATATAGTTGAATTTTATGTTTTTCAAGGGCTTGATACTCAATATTAGCCATGAAATTAAGAAATTAATATTTGAGGGTTGTGGCTTTATTAAAACCTTTGATGAATAGGATGTGCTCATTAGAAAGGGTATCTTTTATATACATTTTAGAAGGAATATGTGTGGAATAAATTATATGATAAATAAATTTCCCATTAAATAATTTTTAGTAATTATATTAAGGTCAAATTCCATTATGAGAGTCATCCACTTCCAAATTCTATAGCTAGGAAAGAAATTACTTAAATAATAAATAAATAAGAGGGTATAAATGGATGATGACATAATTATTTTGATAAAGCATGTAACACCAAATATTTTTAGTGGAATAGTTTATGGCAAGAAATCCATGCTCAGTAGTGGTGGAATGAATCTTTTATTTAATATAGATATCATATTATGTTCTAGTTTCATCATGTTATTTAAACATTTCCCCTATCGAGACATGGGTAGAAGATGTGCACAAGATGAGAGGTCAGTCATTAGAATGTAGTTGTAAAGTACAAGGTTTAATTAAGGATTTATTCATGGTATCAAAGGTATTTTTTCAATTATCACTCGACTCAAACATTCATGTTTCTTGAGGAGGGAATTGATTGAGTGAGTTCTATAGGCCAATTTTGGGTGAACCTCTAAATTGCCCCAATGTTTCTAAGAAAAGTATAAATGTGAGGTATGTTGGTCTATAAATTTTGATGATTGCTTTGATATTGGAAGGTTATACATCAATCCCTCATCTAGATACTAAGAACCCTAAAAAAATAGATGTAACATTGAACACAAACTTTTGGGGTTAAATTTATTGTTTTACTTAATCAAGTGTTCAAAGATGTTCACTAGTTAATGAGGGTCATCTTCAAAACACTTCAATTTTTAAAAAAGTTCATCCACATAAGTTTCGGCAATAATGTGAATTATATCATGAAATATATGATTCATCACACATTAACAAGTTTATTTGATGTTTTTAAGGACAAAGGACATATTGACACACTAAAACATGCCCCATTCAGTAGTAAAGGTGGTCTTATGTTGATATCCACAATAAATGTGAATCCATTTGTATCTAAAAAAACCATATATGAGAGAAATCATTTCATAATTGGTTGTAGAATAAAAAATGATATCGATTGGGGATAGGATAAATTCATATTAAAAAAAATTGATACATATGAAAATAATCATGGTGAATTTATTTTAAATGAGGACTATGTTAGAAAATAATTTTGATTAATCTATGAGATTAATTAACTTATCATCAAGGAGATTGATAATTTATTTTTGACAAATTTTGGATACTTCTTCAAGGATTTTTTTTTGGTTTTGTCTAACAAGGTTCATACCAGGATAAGTGATGATATTATGAGCAATGATGATAAAGCCAATGCTGATATGTCATCATTTGACCAAGAAAATTATTTGTTATATTTTTCAAGGACCACACTAAGGTTATCATATAATATAAGAGATAAGGATAGGATGAAGATCACCGGGTGGTCCTAGGTTAACCACCATGTTCCATTTAAGTATAATTTAATTCCAATATTGGAAGTGATATGGTGTAGGTGGTAAGTTAAATATAAGATCATTTTTTACTCAAATATAGTGATAAAATTATGAAAATAAATAGGGGTGTTTTCAAAATGTCTAAGTTTGTAATGTTGGCATGAGAGTTGAGGTTACATTATACAAAGTATCTCTAAGATGGTCTCATCACTTGGTAAAGTGGGTAAATTTCCATGATATTTTACAAAAACCTATATATCAACATATTTATTATCTTTACTATCATATTTTATGTTGAATCTACCTCAAAATAGTAGCCCTAAAATCCAAGGTAATTCTTAGATATGTAGGAGGTGTTTATAGTTTTTGTTTTACATCATCAACCATGCCAATAAATTGTATTTTTTAAATGGACTTGAATTATAAAATCATCAACTTGTCATATGAAATTAGAATTGGGTGGTCAAGCTTGATCGTGATTGGCTTGGCTGATAAATTCAAAACTAGGTAATCAATTCTGAGCATCATTGTCCTAACCAATGAAGTTATAATTATTTAGAGGAAACTCAAGATCATCAATCAAGTAAATGATATTAATTTGAGTTTATTTATTATTAATTATTTTTTAGACCAATTTTATACATATTTTTTTATATCTACTAAAGTATCCACTTGGAATCTTAAAAGGGTGGATTAGTGGGAGGTACACAAGCATAAATTGATTAAAATTAGTTATAAAGTTCACAAGAAATGTACACTAAATTAACACAATGGTTAAATTAATTAATTTTTTATAAGGTATTTAGATAATTAAAAACATCCAAGTATATTTCTTGAGCATGTGAAATGATGTAGTCTTCATCATAAGATGGTGAAATTATGCATCCTTGATCAAGATTTGTGGATTTTCATTGGAAGTATATTTGTTAAATATGTTGATTTGAAAAAAAAAATTTAGGAGAGAGTAGTAATGGTTATTGTAAAATTTTATCAACTATGTTTCTATTACATTCAAATTATTCCCTATCATTTGAAGTTTCATTATAATTACGAGGAGGTAGAGTGTCACTATCTTCATTAGAGAAAGGAAGGGATTGATCTCTTGGTAGAATATATGGATGAAGTCATTCAAATATGTAGTTTGGTAAGTGATTTTTTTTACAAATGTTTTGAATCTTTTTAGGTTCATCATCATTGTATTAAAAAAAGAGTAACTTACAAATTAAGATGCACGTTGATGAATTCAGGGAACGAATCCATTTTTATTATTTCAATTATAAGAATTCAATATTATTTATTATGATTTGATATTTTAAGATACCAAGGGTTAGGATCTTCTTATGTTTATAGAAAACATTATTGAGGATAAAATTTAATAACTGGACACTAGAATAGGTAAGTACTATCATGCGGTGGGTCCAAGGATGACTTAAGAATATATTTTAGGAAATTGGAAGATCTAGAAAAATAATCTTGGTGAGTACAATTTTGGGTCCTACAATAAAAGAAATCCAAATACATATAAGAGGATTTTATTTGTTCTTATAAAATCCATGAATGTTAAGTATTATTTTATTTAGATATTTTATGGAATATATTAAGTCCTTGATTAACCATAGGAAAGTGACATTGATTCCAAAACATTCAATTGAAATCACTTTCATTTTTTGATTTTCATTGATGATGATACTAATGAAGAGAGGGGGATCATCAAATCATAATAAGACATCATAATTGGTCATTTAATCCATGGGAGATTATATATAGAGATTTTTTTTAGTTAAGGATGAGATATTATCTCAATGGCATGTAATTTGGAAGGTTTTGGAACTTTAGGATGTTGAGTGAATGGTTTAGGCTCAATTGGTGATGGTTATTATTTTGTATCTTTAGATTATTGCATGCAAAATTTATGATGGTAAATTGATGGTCTCATGAGTTAAACTATAGTAATTTTTCAAGGCATAGTGTTGATATCTTCTAAGAAATTCCTTTACTTGATCTCTTACAAAATTAAGGGAGGGTGGATTAGGTTTAATTTTTTTTATTGTTTGAGAAATAAGATGATATTGTCTTACGTGTTTGGGGAGGCTTGGGAAGATACATAGATTAAAACTTAAGTTAAAATAATTCACTTATGACCACCTATAATAACTTAAAAGTGGCATTTGAGTGCTAAGAGTGCTAATTGAGACTAATTATCCCTAGCTTAGCCCTATACCTATCCTAGATCCTATTTTCACACTTATCCAACCTTTGTGTGGGCCACTAGCATCCCTAACCATCTCAAAAGTAGTCCCAAACCCTCATTCTTACATCCTAACCCTTTGTCCCTAATGTTATTCCACTTGGAAAACTAGAGACATAATAGGGATATTAGCTCCACATGGTGATAGTGTCCCAATAATAACACTAATGTCCTTTCCCTCCACTTTTCACAAATGAATATATTTTCAAATCTTAGACCTCCTAGGGTTAGCCTAGACCATTTTTAACACCTGCATAAACACTAGAACAATATAAATACATGAATTTTATCCCTCTAAGAACTAAATGAAAAATAGATGCAAATTACACATAAAAGTCAAAATAAGTTATGAGTTCATCAATCCATATTATTCCCTACTTCTACATACTACTATCTACAACATTCCTAAGCTCATATTACCTAGATTTCTAGTCTCAAGCATGTTTAAAGCACTAAAGTCAACTATGATACTATATTCACTTGCACTTGTACTAACACTTAGGTGGGGTGGGGTTTGATCCCACTTTTAATTATTGGTATGTGACTAACTCTCTTTATAATAGGGTGTTGAGGATGTCCAACCTACTCCACTAACAAACACACTTTTCAACTTGTATTAAAAAATTTCCCTAGAAACATGAAGAATTAGGGGTTTCTCATAAAATAAGTCCAAAAAAGTAATATAAAATATTTTATAACTTGTGCATGTAGGAAAAAACGTTATATATCTAGACATAGGTGCACCCAAAAGCTCAAGACAGTCATGTACAGAGGACACTACCACCAAAATAAGGACATTAACATCACATGTGCTACCATAAAATTAAATAACTTCTAGATAGGAAGGATTTTAACACATATATCCTATTTGTGACACTTACACCAACCTCTGCCTTAGTTTTCAACCTCTAGATCATTTATCTCAATCATTTTCTAGCTAAGTTATCATTTACATTATTTATTGCTATTTTTAGAAAGGTTAAATTAGGTCAATTAGATAACATATCATTGGTTGTATTTATTTGATATTTATACCTTGATTTACTATACTCATCTATTTAACAACATAGGATTTACATCATCTAAGTCTTAATAGGTTAAAACATTTGGTGAACCTAACTTAATTCAAACATTGCACAAAACTTAACCCTAGATAACCCTAGGGTTTATGTTTCTAGCCTTATAAGACCCACACTTAGATTTTAGATCCTTATATTTTATAATTTATATTTCATATAATCATGATAATTATGAAAAATTAAGTTAATTACTTTTTGATGTAATTTTTTCTAGCTTCTCTTGCATGCTTGCTTCCTTTCATTTAGAATGAATTCAAAAATGACATAAACACATATGTACATAATGATTTAAATCAAGTCAGATATATGTCATATTTCATAACATGTTATCTTTATCTTATGTGGGATTCCATTAAAAATCAAACTCTTACACACATAGAGTATTTAGAACATAAGCTGAAAACTATGTCTCAAGTTTCAATATCATATTTTATGCATATGAAATAATCTCATACTCCTAATCATCTCCATAGGAGTTATAGCTAATTAATCTCTAACCAAGTCCATTATATCACTCCTCTATATGAGATTAAAAATCCTATAATATTATTCCTAATACCCATACTCAACCTATTCACACCTCTCCCTTATAGGGTATGTGCCTACATATTCAATCTAAAGAAATTAGGGTTTGCACTTGTGAGACTCTAATGGATCAAATTATTAGTATGAGAAAGCTTATATTAAATTTATAAAATAAAAATTAGTTAAGTGAAAATTACACATTATTGGGAAATCACATTAAATGTACAAAGTCTTTATAATCTTCTAGTGTTCATCATGTATATACATCTACACCTAACAAAGTTGTGTCTCATACTCTTTCACATCCAAATCATAAAGTACAACACAATGTATCTATTATAAGTGATTCAAAAATCTTAAAAGGGTCCAATAAGAGATCTAGTGAGATACTAATGGAAATGATTAAAGCTAAGTTGATCAACCTGCCTCCTTTACACCTAGTGAGGAGATCTAGATATTATTTTTCATATCATAGAATGCATGGGCACCACATTGATTCATGTTTAGTATTGAAAATAAAAATACAATAGATAATGGATATAAATGACTCAAATAGTGACACATCATCCAAAAAACATAAAATGGCACATATCCAAAATAAAAAAGTTCAAATTAAAAAAAAAAATACAAAAATGGTTACCAAAGCATAACTCAATAAAAAAAGGTTCACAATGCATAATTAGAGCAAGAAAAGATACAAAACACACATGTAAATAAATTAAAAGATGCAAATATACCTCTCTAAAATGAGGCTCAAATTTCAAATCAATATGGGATTGGTTAAAAATATCAACAACAATTTGATTATCATGTTCAAGGTTTGGGAAAGCTGATCCAAGGGATCCCTACTCCTATTCTAGTAGTTGATAATGTTGGTCCACAAGGTTTGGGATTCATTAAATATCTTAGGGTAAATCATTCACAAATACAATTTATCAAGGCAATATAAGTCAATTAAGGGAGGGTGGATTGGGCTTGATTTTTTTTTTTATTTGAGAAAGAAGATGATATTAGCTTATGTGTTTGGGGAGGCTTATGAAGATACATAGATTATAATTTAAGGTAAAATAATGCACTTGTGACCACCTATAATCACTTAAAAGTGGAATTTGAGTGCTAAGAGTGCTAATTGAGACTATTTTCCCCTATCTTATCCCTAGACCTATCCTAGATCCTATTTTCACATGTATCCAACCTTTATGTGGGCCACTGCAATCCCTAACCATCCCAAAAGTAGTCCCAAACCCTCATTCTTGCATCTTAGCCCTTTGCCCCTAATGTTATTCCACCTTGGACACTAGAGACATAATAGGGATATTAACTCGACATGGTGCTAGTCTCCCAATAATAACATTAATGTCGTTTCCCTCCACTTTTCACAAATGAATATATTTTCAAATCTTACACCTCCTAGGGTTAGCCTAGACCATTTTTAACACCTGCATAAACACTAGAACAATATAAATACATGACTTTTATCCCTCTAAGCATTAGATGAAAATTATAAGCAAATTACACATAAAAATTAGAATAAGTTGTGAGGTCATCAATCCCTATTCTTCCCTACTTCTACATACTACTATCTACAACATTCCTAAGCTCATATTACCTAGATTTCTAGTCTCAAGCAATTTAAAGAACTTAATTCAACTATCATACTATATTCGCTTGCACTTGTATTAACACTTAGGTGGGGTGGGGCTTGATCCCACTTTGAAGTATTGGTATGTGAATAACTCTCTTCATAAGAGGGTGTTTAGGATGTCCAACCTACTCCACTAACAAACACACTTTTCAACTTGTATTAAAAAATTGCCCTAGAAACATGAAGGATTAGGGGTTTCTCATAAAATAAGTCCAAACAAGTAATATACAAGGCTTTATAACTTGTACATGTAGGAACAAACCTTATAGATCTAGACATAGGTGCACCTAGAAGTTTAAGATAGTCCTGTATAGAGGACACTACCACCAAAGTAGGGACACTAACATCACATGTGCTAGTATATAATTAAATAACTTCTAGATATGAAGGATTTTGACACCTAGATCCTATTTGTGACACTTAGACCAGCCTCTGCCTTAGTTTTTAACCTCTAGATCATTCATCTCAATCATTTTCTAGCTAAGTTCTCATTTACATTATTTATTTATATTTTTAGAAAGATTAAATTAGGTCAATTATATAATAGATCATTGGTTATATTTATTTGATATTTATACCCTGATTTACTACACTCATCTATATAACAACATAGGATTTACATCATCTAAGTCTTAATAGGTTAAAACATTTGGTGAACTTGACTTAATTCAAACATTGCACAAACCTTAACCCTAGATAAGCCTAGGGTTTATGTTTCTAGCCTTTTAAGACCCACGCTCAAATTTTAGATCCTTGTATTTTATAATTTATATTTCTTATAGTCATGATAATTATGACAAATGAAGTTAATTAATTTTTGATGTAAATTTTTCTAGCTTCTCTTGCATGCTTGTTTCCTTTCATTTGGAATGAATTCAAAAATGACATAAACACATATGTACATAATGATTTAAATCAATTCAGATATATGTCATAGTTCATAACATGTTATCTTTCTCTTATGTGGAATTCCATTAATAAGAAAACTCTTAAACACATAGAGTATTTAAAACATAAGCTAACAACTATGTCTCAAGTTTCAATGTCATATTTTATGCATATGAAATAATCTCATACTCCTAATCATCTCCATAGGGGTTATAACTACTTTATCTCTAACCAAGTCCATTCTATCACTCCTCTCTATGAGATGAAGATTCCCATATTATTTTTCCTAATACCCATACTCAACCTATTCACACCTCTCCCTTATAGGATATGTGCCTACATATTCAATCTGAAGAAATTAGGGTTTGCACTTGTGAGACTCTAATGGATCAAATTATTAGTATGAGAAAGCTTATATCATATTTACAAAATAAAAATTAGTTATTAAGTGAAAATTCCACATTATTGGCAAATCACATTAAATTTACAAATTCTTTATAATCTTGTAGTGTTCATCATGTATATACATCTACAACTAACAAAGTTGTGCCTCATACTCTTTCATATCCAAATCATAAAGTACAACACAATATATCCATTATAAGTGATTCAAAAATCTTACAAGGGTCCAATAAGAGATCTAGTGAGATAATAATGGAAATAATTAAAGCTAATTTGATCAACCTACCCCCTCTACACCTAGTGAGGAGATCTAGATATTATTTTTTATATCATAGAATGCATGGGCACCACATTGATTCATGTTTAGCATTGAAAATAAAAATACAATAGATAATGGATATAAATGACTCAAATAGTGAAAAATCATCCAAAAAACATAAAATGGCACATATCCAAAATAAAAAAGGTCAAATTCAAAAAAAATACAAAAATGGTTACCAAAAAATAACTCAAAATAACAAAAGGTTCACAATGCATAATCAGAGCAAGAACAAATACAAAAAACACATTTAAAGAAAGTAAAAGATGTAAATATACCTCTCTAAAATGAGTCTCAACTTTCAAATCAATATGGAATTGGTCAAAAATATCAACAACAATTTGATTATCATGGTCAAGGTTGGGAAAGCCAATCCAAGGGATCCCTAATCCTATTCTAGTAGTTTATAATGTTGGTCCACAAGATTTGGGATTCATTAAACATCCCATGGCAAATCATTCACAAATATAATTTATCAAGGCAATATATATATATATATATATATATATTGCCTTGATAAATTATATTTGTGAATGATTTGCCATGGGATGTCTAATGAATCCCAAATCTTGTGGACCAACATTATAAACTACTAGAATATATATATATATATATATATATATATATATATATATATATATATATAGGAAATATTACAAAAATATTAAAAACTTAAGTTGCAAAGTCAAAATCATGCTAAGCCAACAAACATTCTCAAAAAAGGCTTTCTAGAAAAAGAGCCTCCAAAACACCATATGCCTACAATAATCATAGTTTCAAAGGAAAAAATCACAATCAATATTCCAAAGCATAATTCAAAAAGGTTAACTCCATAGTATGAGGCAATTCCCTCTAGCATTGCAGGTTATTATGATTTTGATGATGAACACTAGCCAAATTCATACTATAACCCCATTGTACTATAACATAACAATCAAACTGCATGAGAGATTACCATTCCTATTTTTTACATAGGCCACATTCCTAGTAAGTCTCCCATGATACTCATTGGTTAGTATGTTCCTCCCTCCTTATATATAATCTCAGTTACTCTTGATCCTTTCATACACTTTCATTTTCATGTTAATTATACATATATTCTTTCCAAAAAATATAAAAATAATATAATATGTCAAAACACAAAAATATTCAAATATTTACGTAGAAAATTCAAAATTACAATTTGTATGCATTACCATGTTTACACTTATTATGTATTAGACACTACATATGATAGATATCTTAGTATAGTTGGTTTTATCATACATATATGCTTCACTTATTCTTGTTGAGTGCTTGTAGATTACTTACAGGACTCGGGTCCACTACAATGATCCAAATTTTCTAATATCGACCCACTGGGGGCATATACATTGATACATAGGTTATTCATTTGAAACATTCACCCATTTAGAGGCACCCTATACATAGTTTCAATTAGTAGGGTCTATCTTTTTGTACTCTATATAACATCTTTAACATTGTTATATCTTGATATTGATCATGTTACACTTCTCAAATTTTTTTCCTTCTATTACTAATTTAGACTCAACATAAGTACATCTTAGCTCTTACATAGATTTATATTACATGTTCATGTATACTTTCATTTATATATTTCCTATTTTAGATTTGATTGCATCTCTATGATTATTATATTTGAGGGAATTTGAATATTCCATTCCTCTTTGGCTCTACACCACTTATTCTCATAGTTATATGTATGCTTTAGACATGTGCCCATGTCCTTGTGTATACCTTCTTAATTATGTATGAGAAAATTTAAACATGTCTTTATATGTGGCTCTAACCCAACTTTCTTTTTAGTTACATATGTAGACATTTAAAAATGTCCTTATATATTTTATTTTCTTAGATTTAGTAACATGTACTCATGTCCCTTGTATTGTGGCCCTTTATCCTAATTTGAGTGCCTCATGTGTTTGGTATGTATGCTCTATTGTATACATCATGGACATGAATCTTATATATTTCTTGTTACACACTCTAGTTTTAGATGCCATAAGGGACCTCATGCATCTTCCCTTCTTAATTAGGTGTCATGATGGGAATCATGCCTGATCCCCGTAGGTAGCTACTCAATTTTTACTTAGATTTATTGTTACATGCATTATTATATTGATCTTGACACCCTTTTGAATTATATACATGACATACATTAAAAAATACACACTTATGCGAGATTATATTACATGTTTATGTTATGTTTACATATTATATTGGATTATTATGCATATATAATATATACTCCAGCTAACACACATCTTGTAGAGATTTTTTTTAGGAAAGTTATTACATAGGTTTAATAACTCCCCTAAAAAATGTGGAAATAATAAGGGTTTGTCACAAATATCAAGCCCTCATAGTACATTCAAAGTATATTTTTAGCACACAAACTCAGATTATAAAAATCAGACTTAGGTGAACACAGTGGAAAAATAATGACATGGAGATCAATACAGTTACATAAATATTAGAGTAAATGTTAAATAGTACCCAAATTAGGACACTAGTGCCACATGGCACTAATTTTCAAGATATGTCACTACTATTTAGTATCTTTAATTTTAGAACAATCTAGATTGGTCAGAAAAGTACAACATGTATAGTCTAAGTTTGCATAGATTTAGTTATATATTTACCAATTTTACTAATATTCATACCAATTTTACTCATATTCATACCAATTTTCTTAGATTTGGGACATAATGTGTTACATAACCATTCCCATTTATAGTAAAAATACTTAAATACAAATTATTATGATTCAATCTAGAATCTATATGCTCAGATATCAGATTTACGGGCATGTGCATGACACATTATTTCCATAAGCTCACTTACACACTAGTTGATCAGATGGAATGAAAAATTCCATGTCATTATCTATGATGTATACATTGAACATCATATTCTATTTTACACACCAATTTTAGGCCTTACTCCATCTATAGTGGTTGGCATTCCTAAGTGGCCCAAAGTTGCCTGATATACCTAAGTGGTTGTAGAGCTAAAATTTCTAGTTACATCATATAGTTTTAGTTTCAAATTCATATATTACACATGGTCAGGCAATGAGGGAGTCATAATATACTTGATTTGTTGTTCCACCTACATGATAGGGTTAGACATACCATCAGTCCAATCCAAGCTATTCATAGGTCATAATCCACCAAGTAAAGGTGGGAAATGATGGAGTCAAAACCATATTGAGTTTTTGAGCCACCCACACATGAAGATTGAGCAAGCCATAAAATCACTCCAAGATATTCACTAATTGATCACTATATACATGCATACATATAGGTTATCACTAGGTTTATGTATTGGTTCACACACACAGTGAGGTGTATTTATTTCTTTCCTCTCTCCTATCCCTTTACTAAATTTTAATTATTTAATCAATTTTGTCTTTAATTTTGATATCTTTTAAGTAATTATTGATCTATGCACATTTCACTTATAAGACATGAATTGGAACATGCTTCACATATTCAGACCCATATTCATGGGCTTCACCTCTTAGGTAAGTCTAGGTATGCTTCTTTTTCCTTTATCCTATTCATTTTGATTTGCCAAATTTCTATAATAAAAGGGGGAAAATATAGTCACCTAAAAGTGACACTTGAGTGCTAAGAGTTCTACTTGAGATTACCTATCCTTAGATTAAACCTTGACCTACATTAGATTTTATTTTCACACTTATATAGTCTTCATTCAGTCCATATGCATCCCTTGTCATCCCTAAAGTAGTCCTAAACCCTCATTCTTGCAACCTAGCCCTTCGTGCCTAGTGTTTAGACACTTGGACACTAGTGCCATAATAGGGATAGTAGCACCACATGACACTAGTGTCCCAATAATGGTGTTATTATCATTTCCCTCCTCTTTTCACAAACATATATATTTTCATAATTTAGACCTCTTAAGGTTAGATTAGACCACTTTTAACACCCACATAAATAAAAAAATAATATAATCACATGAATTTTATCCCTCTAACCACTATATGGAAATTAGATGTAAATTACACATACAAACTCAGAATAAGTTAGCGATAATTAAGGTCATATTTCTCTATTCTAACCTACTTATATATACTACCATATATAATATTGTTAAGCTCATATAACCCATATTTTTAGTCTCAAGCACATTCAAATCACTTAAGTCAAATATCATACTAGCTTCACTTGTACTTTCACTAGCACTTAGGTAGGGAGAACTACATCAGGCTTGATTCCTCTTTGGAGTATTGGTATGTAGGAAAATATCTTCACAGTTAGTTTTTGAGGAGTCCCAGCCTACCCCACTAATAAACACACTTTTTAAATTGTATCAACTGAAGCCATAACAACATGGAGGATTAGGGTTTTCTCACAAAATTAGTTAAAACAAGCAATATACAAGGTTTCAAAACTCATGCACCTAAAAGCTTAGGATAGTCCTACACAGAGGACACTACTACCAAAATAGGGACATTAAGGCCATATAACACTACTATATAATTATGTCACTACTATCTAAGAATGATTCTAAAATTTGGATCTTATTTATGGCACTCAAATGAGTCTTTGCCTTAGTTTTTAGCCTCTAAATCATCCATCTTTGTCATTTTTTAGTTGAGGTCTCATTTACATTATTTATTAGTATTTTTAGAAAGGTCAAATTAGGTCAATTCTATAATAGATTAGTGGTTTCATTAATTGAATATTTATACCCTAATTTAATATACTTATCTCTTTAATAACATAGGATTTACATCATCCAAGTCCTAAAAGGTTAAAACATCACCCTTATTACACACTTAGCTCATGACTTATTCTAGGGCCTTTTGACCAAGTTCATTCACTTTACACATGGATGACCATTATTATAAGTAAAAAAAATGATCTTATAATGTCCCTATTCAACATATAAATAAGTTAAATCTCACTCATAGATGCTTCTTAGTACATGTGTGCACATGAATAACATACGTTAAAATTATGCACTTGACTTATCAAGGCTTGTCATGATAAATAATATTATGGATGGATGATGGGTGGAACTAAGGATTGGGATGATTTTTTGGTGGAATGGGATTTGGAATGATGAGTGGTAAGGGATGATCATGATGGAACCATAATATTTTTTCTATGTCATGTTTCTCATTAAGAGTATCCAACTAAGTAAAAATAAAACTCTAAGGTCCCTCAATATTGGTGATGACAAGGAGGCAAAGCTCCTGATGAATATTGGAAATGTTAAGGTGGAAATGGTTAGGTTGAATGAATCAATAAATTTTATCAACTCTAGCAATTTAACTATTCCCTATCAATTTCATACATAAATGTGAATCATTTATGATAAGGATAGACCTAAGGAGAAGAAAGGGGATATAGATGAAAATATAGGCATGAATTAAATTGTATTGATGAACTCAATTTTGGAGAAAGATGATGATAATTGGATTAGGGATTTAATATTACTCATATAGGGAACTCATATCACTGATAATGACATAAGGGACATGTGTAATATAAAACCTCAATTTTAAGCTTGAAACTAATAACTGATTAGATGTTGATAGTAGTACCTAGTGCTCTAACTTTAGGAAAAGACATGCTCTATGGAGGTATGGATGCTCATGAAGGGTCATCCAAGAGGAAAGGTAATTAAATGTCTAAGAGTAATATGATTTTTTTTAATGTGGTATGTGGTGGGACTTGATTCTATATGAGAAGCAAGGTTTTGAAATGCTTGAGCCCATTTTGGATAAGGTTTTAATTGTTGATTTATTTTTGGTTCTTGAAATATATTGATTGAAAAGAAATTTAAATAATTGATGAATTGAAATTAATGAAATTAAATAATAATTAATATCTATAAATAAATTAAAGAATATTTTTTTGTATTTTTCAATTCAATTTTCAATGCATGTAATACTAGAAAGCAAAATCTAGGCTAACACTGTAAGTGCTGATTTATAGCTTTTCTAGGTGTAAACTAAATGAAATTATTTTTATATTTTAAGATTATTTATGAATTAATATATTATTAAAAATAATATTTTATAATATGTATGTAAATATAAAATTATCTCTGTATCCTAAGCAATAATACTACCAAGTATCATATTCTTTTGCATATGCAAGCTAAAACTAGTTTTTGGTGTTTCTAGTTGAATGCACACTAATTTCAAATGATATATATCTAATGAAAGTGAAAATATAATTTATTATTTTATGATTTTATAAAAAAAATTAGATGTATTCAAATAACTAAAATCAGTATCAAGATAATAATTTTCGATCTCTTACATTTGGCTATAGTTTTATACTTTCTAAAGTGCTTGCTTGTGCATGAACAAGATCTTATATTAAACTAAAAATTGCCTATTGTTGAAGGTGAAAGTTTTTTATTTTGTTTTATAATATTTACCTAGGGTTTAAATGTAAATCTATATGTTTTTAAAGAATCTATTATATGGTTTCAAATGGTAAGAAAACTAACTAATATTTTTAGTGGAAATTGCATTTTAAAAATAGATATCTAATCTAATATAATAAAATAAACTAACCTAATATAGTATACTAAAAAAATTAATAAAATTAAAATTAAAAACCCCTAACTTGATCAAGATGTAGATTAACAGGAAGCAAGAAATGCATTTGTGATATAGACCTCAATGTGTTAATTCCTTTTCTAAAAAAAATGATTGTAGGAACTCTATAACCAAGGATAATGATAAAATAATAGTAGTAAAGGAAAAAAATGAGAGGAAACCAACTCCAAATAGAAGATAAGTTTAATCTAGCTAGATAATGCATTGAATGCAAAGATTTGGTTATGAATTTAATGCTTAAAATTATGTAGTTTGACATGAAAATGATTAAAGGTAAAAATCAAAATAAAAGGCAAGCAGACTGTGGCTATAAAAATATTAAAAATTTCAATCTTCAATGCATTTTTTGGGCCTAAAAATAATCTAAAATTGTTTTACTTGTAGAAGAAGGATGGAAGTTGCACAAGGTAATTTAATTATTGGTTAACTAAAAGTTAAAATTAAGAAGGGTGGGGAGTGATCAAAATAAGAGTGGGAGTGAAATGGGTAGTCATGAGGTGGGCTCAAGGTGTAAATAATAAGAAACATGAAAATAATCATGATAATGCATGAAATATTGAGTTTTGTAAGCTAGATTTAGAACATATACCAAAGGTGATGAAATGACCTTTATTTTTAGGGGTAGTTACATAACCACTGATCTATGTAATATAACCACCTCATATGAAAATGAGATAAAAACATAGTAATATATAACTACCCTTTATATTATGGTTACATCAAGGTAGTTTACAAAATCATCATGGTGGTTCTGTCATTGGTAGGGCAGTTCTGTAATGGACTAAGGTAGTTTTGTCACCAAGGAGGGAGTTTCGTAATAAATGAAATATTTTTAAAAACAATCCAAGGTAAGATAAAATAGTCAATAAAAAAATATTTTGAGAGGATCAAGAGAGATAGGGAGGGAAAAGTATTAAAATGTTAGAGAGAACCTATATTGATCATAAAGTAGGAGATGATTACATCATCACTAGACATTGTATTGTTAATATCATACTTTACAAATTTTAGGTGCATAAATATTACCCTCTTAGGATGAATACTTGTCATGAGTTGATGAGGGTGTGGTACTAAGTAGTGGCATCAAAAATAAAAATAGAGGGTTAAAAATACTTACTTTGGTGGCACAATGAATCTAACCAAGACTTTGTGCAACCTACAAACAAAAGATAGGAATCAAGTGAAATTTAATGAAAATGTAGAAAATATACTATGTAATAAAATCATGGATGAGGGGAATTAACATCTATATAGGTAATATAATACTACCTAAATTATCTTATCGATGGATTCAATTTGGCACTAAGTTGTCACATACCTATAAAATGGTAAAAATGTGCTACAATAGATAGAAACCCATTAAATCGTTAATTTTATAAAAATTTAGCATCAATATGACTTGTTAAACATGAAAATATATACTAATGAGATAATTTACCAAAAAAAAAAAAATTAAACCAAAATGGCTAGTTTAGGGTCTTACATATTCAAAAACTTGCAAAAAATAGACTCATTTGTGAAAATTGACTTATATTCACCAACATGTCTAAGGAAATGGGTTGGGTTAGGCATTTGGACAATATTGGCACACCTAATGTGGGTGTGAATACAAAGTGAGGATTTATAGGATTGAGGGATAAAAAATCCCTAATTTATTTAAATTGGTTATTGGTATCTTCACATATTTACTATTGGGTGATAAAGGTACTAGCACAATACTTTATTATTGGTTTCCAATCATATTTCATATTTACTTGAGTGGTTCATTCAATAGTTACATTGGGGGAGAGGTTTTGGTAGGACTATTTTACTAAAATTTTTCTTTTTATCTATTTATAGAAGAAGTTAAAACTGAAAGAGGGGTAGAGGTTAGTAAAACCTATAAGGGTGTGCCCTCCATAATCTAGACAGTTGTAGATACTATTATTTGGCTTGGGAAGATGACCTACAATAAGGGAGAACTAGAAAAGGGTTGGTTAGTTAGGTAGGTTTGATGGATTAAATATCAAGCTAGATCCAAGAAGCATGATCTATTTAGGAGGCTTTCAATCTAAATTTTGATACAAGTTAATGTTGAAAAGAAAGGTTGCATAACATAAAAATACTAGATCTAGAAAATAAATAATTTTCAAATGAATGCTAGTGTTCTAAAAAAATAACATTAAGGTAAATTACAAATGGTTATAAAATGGTTCATATAGGGTCAATTTTCTATTTCTGGTCTATAAGGTGATAGAGGTCAGGAAAATAGGGTTTTGGTTAAGGTTGGTGGGTATTGATGTTTACTAGTTTGGTTCACATAGTGATTGTCAGTAGTCAAGGTGACCATCGATAGTTTGAGTAACCATCGATAGTTAGGTGACTAATAATAGTTTGATATCCAACCATTGGTGGTCAAGTTGACTATTGGTAGTTTGACAGTTGACCATCAATGGTCAGGATGACCATCAGTGGTTATTGTTGATAGGTCTGGTTAAGGTAAAAGGTTAGATCTATAGGTTTAGAGGTCAGAGTGAAAATGGTAGATAGGTACAATAAGCTATTGAAATAGGAACAAGGTAAATGAATACATGAAAAAAATACTTAGTTCATGATAGAAATCTATTTGACTTACTAAATATTTTATAGAAATTCCAATAGAGTAATGCCTGGGTGATGTTGGTAAAGTCTAGAATGATTTGGGAAGAGTAATGGTACTTTTTTTGAAGAATAATTTTGACAAAGGTTTATGCCCCTATTTTAGTTGTTATAAGAATTAAAACCTACTTGTTTATGGATCCTCTTTCCTCTTTTTCACCTCATTCTCCCTTCCTTTTATAGGCAAAGAGAAATGGAGGTAGAAGGTTCAATAGGAGGTGTGGTTGATGATTTTGAGGATTATGATGCATTATCAAATAGAGAAGGTGGAAATATAGATAAGATTTTGATGTGTCATCTCACACACAAATCAAGTAGGTAAGTTTAGGTGATGGCCATCAGTAGTTAGAGTGCTAACCATCAATGGTTAGAGTGTTAACTATCAATAGTCAGAGTGATCATTGGTGATCAAGGGTTGAAGGGTGAAGGGTCAAAGGTCAAAGGGCTAAGTTGCGTCAAGGAGTGTTTTGACTTGGTTTTATAGCTGAAAAGGTGAAAATGGTAGGTTGGACATCCAAGGATATTTTGACATCTAGAACTATAGTGTGTGGTTTTTTAGTGTATACATTTTACCCCTTTTTGTTATGTAATTTGTATCATTAAGATGTAAAATAAAAATGGATTGTAGGTAAAAGGTTAGTTACCCTGAGTATGGGAGGAGGTGATCCCCCTCAAATTAAGAGTTGATGAGGTAAAATAGAGTTAGATTTAGGTTTGATGAGTGTTTATGTAGATGGGAAGGTAAGTGAAAAGGTTGGTAGGTGAGGTTGGGCATTAAGGCACAAATATACACACAAAATGTGATGAAGTGCAATAGTCAAGATTTTGCATAAACTAAGTTACCATAGTTGGTTAAAATAAGTTTGGTTCTAGAAAGACAAGTGACAAGGTAACTAGGCCCTAACATTAGGCATAGTTGATTAGGTTACTCTATAAGTCTCTTAGATAGGGTCATTTTTTTTAGGTATCCAAGGTAGGAAGTGTTCCTGGGAAGAAAAAAAAATGGTTGGTTGGCATAAGGTGGTGAAAATTCAAATCTTCAACATGGCTACATAATCAGTGTAATAAAAAATACTAAGGCAAGGTCATCACAAAATATGCAAATAGTTTGGGTCACAAATGGCCAATATTGAGGTGCATGTGGTTGGATGGTTGTTTGGAGAGGGTGTTATCTAATGGTTCATGGTTGGTTTGTGAAAAAAAGGTGTTCTTGAAAGATTGGTTAGTGGTGTTTAAATAGGTTGCCCCAATTTGGTGTACCACTTAGTTTGGGTTTGGTTGAAGGTTTATGAAGAAAGGTAATATCTAAATGTTAGGGAAGAAGGTGACTACCTAATGGTTTGGTGGTGTTTCAAATGGGTTACCCCAATTTGATGTACCATTTGGTTTGGGTTTGGTAGAGAAGGGTAATCTCCAATGGTTCATGTTTAAGGTAAGGTGGTTATAGAAGGGTAATCTCTAAAGGTTGTAGTTGATGGAGAAGGTGCTCTCCAATGATTAGGTGATGTTTCAAATGGGTCACCCCAATTTGATGTACCACTTAGTTTGGGTTTGGTAGGAGAATGGTAATCTCTAATGATTCATGGTTAAGGTAAGGTAATCTCTAAAGGATGGGGGAGAAGGTGACTCCTTGATGTATTAGCTAGTGTTTATAATGGGTTACCCTAATTTGATGTACCACTTGGTGTGGGTTTAGTAAAGAAGGGTAATATCCAATGGTTCATGGTTAAGGTAAGGTGGGTTGGTTGGTGGCATTAAAATGGGTTGCCCCAATTTGGTGTACCACATAATTTGGGTTGGGTAGGAGAAGGGTAATATCCAAAGGTTAAAGTTTGAGGTAAGGGTGTGTTGGAGAAGGATAATCTCAAATGGTTGGGATTGATGGAGAAGGTGATATCCAATGGTTCATGGTTAAGGTAAGTGTAGGTTAGAGAAGGATAATTTCCAAAGGTTGGGTTTGGTTTGGTGGTGAAGGTACTCTCCAAGGTGTGATAGTTTGGTGGAGAAGGTGATCTCTAAAGGTACATGGTTAGGTAAGGGTAGGTTAGAAAAGAGTAATCTCCAAAGTTTGGGTTTGGTTTGATGGAGAAGGTGACTCCCAAATAGGTTCACTGATTGGTTAGTTTGATGGGTTGGTTTCAATGACTCACAAGGGGGAAGACACATCTTCCTAAGTGGTCATACAAGTATAAGTGGGAGGCTAACACTTTGATTGACAAAGACCATGATGACAAGATGGGTGGGCTTATGAACATAAACCCCTATCATGATTTTACTTTGTTGTTAGTTTAATGGTTAAAAAAAATTAGCTTGATCATATGGTGTCAAGTAAGCTCAAAAATCCCTAGATTTGTGGAAGACAAAAGGGGATATGGATGATAGGTTAACCTTCTTGTGGGGATACCTTACCCCTTCTATAGATGACCTAAGAACCATGAAAGACAAGTCCATGTCATATTATAGGTGTAGATTGATCGACGAGGGAAATATATTGATGCTATTGTGAAAGATAATTGTAGCTTTATTGGGATAACTTGTTTTTAATCTTGATACAGGGTATATTATTTCTTGTTTTTGATAGATTTGGGAAGCTGATCAATGTGAGAAACTTAAAATGATTGTTTTTGACAAATATGACTTAGCCATCCTTCAAGGGAGTGGTCTAAGTTTGGATTTATTCATGTTTGATAGCTATTATTCAAGGGAGTAGTCTACCGTAAGTTCAATCAATTTTTATTATTTTAGACAACTGTCCTTCAAGGGAGTAGTTTGCATGCTAGAGATATTAACCCAAGTGATAGTTTGGTATCCCAAATTGTTTATATATTCATTTAGACATGGACAAGTCTATATAATCCTAAGGTTTTCCTTTATGGAGGTAAATCCATAGAAAAAGGAGGTTTATGATGGGTAAAAGAGGTGGTTTAAGTGACAACCATGGGAATCCATCCTAAAAAGGTTGGAAAGTACCAGGAGGATCATGCCATGGGTAGAGCTGTGGTATCCATGATTAGGACTAGGCTAAATTTGCGATGGATAATCAAATGATCTTATTTTAATTAGTTATCCTGAAATAATAGGAGATGAAGGTGATTGAAAACAAGGGATGAGCTTAAGTTAGACACAAAATGACAAAGAGCTTAATTTAACCAAAGAAAAAGCATGTAAACGCAAAAGCATGTGAGGAGGTTGAGGTTTTGATATGCCCTAGATCCATACTTGCATAAATGGTTGATGTCAATCAAGAGAGTATATACCCCCCAACTACTTTTTGACACTTAATTAGATGTGGAAAAGATTTGGATTGATAGAAAAGGTAAGGTTGGTTAGGTGATAGTTTGGTAGAGAAGGGTAATCTCCAATCATTTATTGGGTGGTGGAAAAGGGTAATCTCTAATGGTTGGGGGAGAAGGTGACTCCAAAATGGTTGGGTGGTGTCCAAATGGGTTTCCCCCATTTGGTATACCACTTGGTTTAGGTTGGGTTAATGGAGAAGGTGACTCCTAGATGGTTGGTGATTGCAAAAACATGAAAAAGGTGGCCCAAAATGACTAAGGTTAAAGTAATTTGGTTGGTTTATTGGTTCCACATGGTTAAGTGAAAGAGGTAGGTTGGTTGGTTCCACATGGGTAAGTAGAAGAGGTAAGTTAGTTGGTTATATAGGGGTGAGTGGAAGAGGTTGATTGGTTGGGTCCACATGGGTAAGTGGAAGAGGTTGATTGGTTGGTTCTACATGGGTAAGTGGAAGAGGTAGGTTAGTTGGTTCCACATGGGTGAGTGTAAAAGGTTGGTTGGTTGGTTCCACATGGGTAAGTGGAAAATGTTAGTTGGTTGGTTCCATATGGGTAAGTGGAAGAGGTTAGTTGGTTGGTTGGTTCCACATGGGTAAGTGGAAGAGGTTGGTTGGTTGGTTCCACATGGGTAAGTGGAAAAGGTTGGTTGGTTGGTTCCACATGGGTAAGTGGAAGAGGTTGGTTAGTTGGTTCCACATGGTTAAGTGGAAGAGTTTGGTTGGTTGGTTCCTTGATTATGATTTTGAATGAAAGTTTAAAAGGTTCCACTTGGTTAATAAGTGGTTTTATTAAGGGTTGGATTATGGTTTCCTTAGTTATAAGTTGACTAAGAACCAAATCTAATGGATGGGCCTCATTATGTTGAAGGATTTGGTTATTGGTGTGCATAATAATGGGTGTAAAAAGAGATTAAATTAAGTATTGATCTTGAGTTTGTGAGCTAATCAATTGGTTTGATGAGGTTAGTTGGTTCGATAGGTTTGGTTGAGTTGATAGGTTGGGTGGGTTTGATTTCTTGGGTAAGGTTGATAAGTTAGTTTGATAGTTGTTGGTTGGATGGTGAACAGGATAGATAAAATTTCAGTGTTGAGATAAAGAGGGCTACCTCAAAATGGGTTGGCATAGTTGATATGATGGTTGTAGTAGGTGACCCAATGGTTGAAGAGGTTGGATAAGTTGAAGTTGAGGTTGGTTATGATAATTGTTAAGTTGGTGTTTATGGGTTATTGGTTGGGTATGATGATGGTTAAATGGTTGTTGATAGGTTATTGGTTGGTTATAGTTGAGTTTTTATTGTTTTTAGGTGAGGGTTGATTGGTCATGGGTAATGGAAATAGATAACTCTACTTTGATTATTTGGTCCATTAACATTGTAACCAGCTTAGGTGGTAGTTGACAATTTGTTGGTTGGTTATAGTTGAGGTTTGATAGGTAATAGGAGGTAGGGTTTGATTGATTGTGGTTGAGGTTAGGTTAGTTTATGATGAGGTTAGGTTGGTTGTAGGTAAGGTTAAATTGGTTTTAGGGTAGGTTAGGTTAGTTGTAGGTAAGGTTATGAGCACAAGTGGCTCATGATGCAAGGTATCTCTCTAAGGTGAGATGGTTTTTATCCAATATCCTATCAAAGTTAGGATCTGTAGGAGAGAATATAGGCTAGTTCCCCATTAGACAAGATAATGGAGGCAAGATGGTGGAAGGTAGGTTTCTCACAACTCAAAATAAAGAGCAAAAAAAAAGTTAAAAAGGCAAAACACACAGTAAAGTATGTTACCTCTTAGGGTTATTTTTAATGTCTCTTTTGGCTTATGCTTTAATTTAGAAAGAATGTTGGAAAACTTGTCTTGTAGAGTGGGTACTATAAGAGAAGTCTATGTTTAGTTTTAGCTTGTTTATGGATCTCAAAATCTATTTTGAAAGTTAGTACGTGGCTTGGTATTGGGGCCTACCCCCTCACTTCACACACCAAAACAATATGTGTGTTGGGTGCTTAACCAATATATACTGATTTTCAAAGTTTAGACTCAACTAGAGAACTGATTTTCAATTTATCTTTTTGGTAGTGAAGTCACAAGTAAGATAGCCAAAGGGTGAAGGTTTAGCACTAGGTGATGAAATCCTAGATAGGCCTTATGTTAGGTGTTAATATGTGTTGATTGATAAGTGATTTGGTATGGTGTGTGATAAAAAAAGTGAAGCTATGATTGATTACTTTGATTTTAATTTAACTAAATGAGATAAACATGCAAGCAATCTATGTATGTAGTTAATTTTATACTCAAAATAAATTTTCAATATCATTGTATGAGCATAGAATAAAGAAGAAAAGGGGGATAGATACAAATAGGTCCCACCAGGCATGATAGAATGTTTTACTAAAATTTTTATTTTTATCTATTTATAGAAGAAGTTAAAACTAAAAGAGGGGTAGAGGTTGGTATAACTTGGATGGGTGTGTGCTTTGTAATCTAGATGGTTGATACTATTCTTTGGCTTGGGAAGATGACCTAAAATAAGAGAGAACTAGAAAAGGGTTGGTTATTTGAGTAGGTTGGGTGGATTTCCTATCAATCTAGATACAATAACCATGAGCTATCTAGGATGTTGTCAATCTACCTTTTGATACAAGTTAACATAAAAAAAAAAGGATTCATAACATAAAAATACTATATCTAAAGAAATAAATTATTTTTAATTAAATGCAAATCTTATAACAAATAACATTAAGCTAAATTATAAATAGTCAAATAATGGATTAGGTAGGGTTAGGTTGCTATTTCTAGTATGTGAGGTGACAAAGGTCAAGAAAATAGGGTTTTGGTTAAGATTGGTGGGTATTGATGCTTGTTGGTTTGGTTCACATAGTGACCATCGACAGTCAAGGTGACCATCGATGGTTAGAGTAACCATAAGTGGTTAAGTGAATAAAAACAATTTGATAGCCAACTATTAGTGGTAAGGGTGATTCTCAATAGTTTGATAGTCAACCATCAGCGGTTAGGATGATCATCAATGATTACTATAGATAGGTCTGGTTAAAGTAAAAGGTTAGATCTATAGGTTTAGATGTCGGAGGGAAAATGGAAGATAGGTATAATAGGTTGTTGAAATAATATAAAGGTAATGAATACATGAAAACAAATACTTAACTCATGATACAAGGTTTTTTGACTTGATTAAGAGTCTATAACAATTTTAGCAGAGTAATGGCTAGGTAATGTTGGTGAAGTCTGTAATGATTTAGATAGAGTAATGGTACTTTTCCTAAAGAATAATTTTGGTAGAGGTTTGGGTACCTATTGTAGCAAATGAAAGAATGAAAACCTTCTTGTTTTTGGATCCTCTTTCCTATTTTTCACCTCCTACTCCCCTCCTTTTATAGGCAAAGAGAGATGGAGGTATAAGGTTCCATATGAGGTTTGGTTGATTTCAAGGCTTATGATACATTAGCAAACAAAAAGGGTAGACATATAGATAAAAGGTAGACAAAAAAGGTAGACATATAGATAAAATTTTGATGTGTTATCTCATACATGGATTAAATTGGTAAGTTAAGGTGCTGACCATCAGTGGTTAGGGTACTGACCATTAATAGTTAGAGGGTTGACTATCGATGGTCAAAGTGTTGACCATCAGTGGTTAGAGTGATCATTAGTGGTTGAGGGTCAAAGGGTGAAGGTTCAAATGTTAAATGGTTAAGTTTAGTCAAGGAGTGTTTTGACTTGGGTTTACAGTTAAAAAGGTGCAAATGGTAGGTTGGGCATCTAGGGGTATTTCAACATCTAGAACCATAGTGTGTGATTTTATAATGTATATAATGACAATAATAGTATCTCCCCCACTACCACTACAATGAGACCCCATTCAATAGGATTATGTGTAGTAGTAATGGTAGGTAGATGGAGATGGTGAGGGCCTAGAGTACACTAAGATAGATGAGGACCTATGAGTTGATGAGGAAGAGGTTTTTGACTATGAATATGATTTATATTATCATGAGGGTAACCCATATAAATCATTAATTTATGTATTTTGGCTTATCACTAATATTTTTCTTTTTAGCTAAATCACTTAGTTGATTTACTGATTTGATTTTTATATTACTAGATTTAACATTGATTTTTATAATTTGTGATTTTAGATACCTTGACTAGATGGAAGACCATGATCTATAACACTAGATCAACCTTTTTTTAACTAGGCACAATATGAATAGAACTGAGTTACTAGGGGTTCTTAGATTACCTATCTGGATAGGTTGGCACACTGATGTCTTCACTCTAGCCTACCATGCATCTATTATGGTGACTAGATTGAGAGTTGATAAAAGTTATTTACAAGTGAGATCTAATAAATAAAATTCCTAAGTGGACATATTGATAGCAATAGGAGGTTGAGCTTCTTCTAGTCGATGGATAGGAGACACAACCTCACAAGGAGGCACTAACAGGAAGTGAGGCAAGAGCCCTTAGGCTGGAGAGAGTTTTTTAGGGTGTTTATAGTAGGATATACCATAACTACCACAACCCACATCATTATACTACATCAAGACCCTCTTATAGGAGAAGGATGGGATCTTGAGTTATTTTACATATCAACATTTATTGATATAAGTTTTGAGATCTTGAAACACATTATCCTTATATGGAAGTGATTATACTAGATACTCTTATTATACAAACTTGATATTTATTGATATATGGAAATATTATATATTACCTCTCAACAACTTGTCATTCATGTGTTATGGATTTGATTTTCATGTATGCTCTTTAGTTTATGCACTTTAGATGGCTAGGCATGTGATGATATACCATGTATATCTATGTTTTTGATAAAATGCTATGGATACTGATTATATATGTGAAAAAAAGTATGAAAATGATATAAAGTAATGAATATATATGAAAGTACACATATGACAATAACTATTTTACAAGTGATGACCTAATTAGTTTGTTACACATAACACATGACTTCCAATTTATAGAAAGGGAATGAAAAGGGAGATATGATAAATGTGAGATGATAAAATATGAAATCCATGAATACACATTTCATGAAAAAAAAATGAATATGTACTAATTTTATTGGATTCATATAGAGGTAACTATCCCTAACATAATCGATAATTGGGATAAAGCTACCTTTTTTAGCATACACATGTAGACAATGTTTTTGAAGAACTTTTACTTTAGATTATTTTTTATTTAATATTTCTTCTACATTTATATTTTAATTTTAGTTTTGAAACTTTACACTTAGTCTCATGTGACAAGGAAGAAACAAGAGCTCATCACTAGAGGCTAGATGTAGGTGAGTAAGGGGAACCTCTATCTAATACTAACCCTTTAAAACCAATAATATGTGAGGGATCAACACTGAAGATTAACAAGGGTGAGGGATGTGGAATTTCATTTTGATGTTGGACAAGCTTTGGATAAGAGTATCTTTCTATTTTGAAGGCCTTTACCAACAAATCTTATCCCCATGCAATTATTAAGATGTAAGGGCTCATCATTGAATACCAAGATAGGCAAGTAAAGTTACTTATTTTTTATCATGATAATGTTCTTATTTACAAGGCACCATAAGAGGAAACTCTATTATGACAAGATTATAGAATAGTATATAGGCTAGAATTTTTAAATTTTTATAAGAGGATATAGGGAAAAGAGATTCACTCTACTTGTAATAGCTAAGGAAGAAACCAATGTAATGCCGATTTTGGAGATATTTTCTATGGGATAATAGGATAGTGTTAAGAATAGAATGATATGATATGTTGCATTCTAAAAGTTTGATGCTATGCAAACTAACAACTAAATAATCACCAAACACAATATTTGATATGATAATCAACACATAAAATATGAAAAATGTAATGTAATGAGGGTAATGTGACATGCAATAAATACATATAGAAAAGTTTTAGGTGGAAAGAATTCATGGATTTAATGAATTCCTTACCTTATAGAGTACACAACCAATAGACTGCATTATTGAAATCTTCAGTCACTAGGTAAGGGCCTAATTAATTAGGTTTTAAATTTTGACCTTCTCCTTTATTCTTGTCAATGTAGTTGTCGATTTTAAGGACAAGGTATCCTACATGTATAGGAAGTTTGTGAGCATAATTTTGAAGTTCACATTACCCTTGATAGGGCATAACTCAATATATTTGTATTATTGTAATATGAGGATAAGGGAAGGCCAAATATTGTGAGCATCTAATGGGATACCTACTACAATATCCTTTTTATATAGGAGGATTGTGGTCATATTTATGAAGCTCAGAACACTTCTGATAAGACATGGTAGACATTGTTTTACCTATTGTTGTGCTTGGTATAGTTTGAGAGAGTTTAGTGAGTAGATTTATATGGTATTATTCTCTTGTAAGAGGGGGAGAAGATCAAACATAGGGGATGTGTGGGTAGTCATTATAACCTATGTTAATTTCAATGGTGCCTATTTTTAATGTATAAATACTTCCTTCAAGCACTGAGATGGTTTAGGGAAGATGAATGGTATGGTTATATATCCTAAAGTATAAAATATGATCTAAACTACTAATTCCCCTTGTATGATAGGGAGTCAGGTGACTATGCTAAATATATGGATCATTAGGCTATTTTTCAGGCTTATATTTATGCCCTAAGAGTTATATCATGTCAATGTGGTGGCCATCAATATCAAGGTTAAGAGCCTCTAAGTTGATATGCATATGAGGAGTATAAGTTACAATCCTATAAGGATCAAATGGAAGTATGATTGGTTCATCCCTTTCTAGGATACTAATAAATTTAGTCATAGACTTGGTCAAGATGGTTGACATAGTCAAAGAGCTTCTTCACTTACTAACTTTGTTATTTAAACTCCATTTTCTTCAAGTTTGTCCTTAACAAGGCTTAATGGATATCTAACCCTTTATTTATGATAACCACTTTGGGATTTATAGTTTCTTTAACATTAATAAAATGTGGAGGTTTTGTGACCTAATTAATGGGTAGGTGGTAGTCAATGTGAAATCTTGGTTGCTTGTGCATGGTTGTTTGAAGCATTCAAAAATTCTTGGTATCCCCTTGGGCCATGAAAACCTTACCTAGATGGATGACCCTGATATGTTGGAATAAAATTGAAGGGATGGACTTCATTTTGTGAATCAAAGGTCTTCCCAAGATCATGTTATAATTTTTGTCTTTATCAATCACATAAAATTATGTTAATACATTATTGGCATCTAGAGTGACTAGAAGCACAATGGTTCCTATAGAGGTGGATTTGAGATTATTATAACCTCATAGGGTATTTTGAGTTATGGGAAAATTGACTCCCTTGTAACCAATTTTATATAATAAAATGAAGGGTGGATAATGTTTATGACTATTTTTTCATCAACCATGTCTCTCTTTATGTAGTTATTATAGATCCATACTTATAAAGAAAGGTTAAATATCCCCCTCCTTGACATTTCATAAATAGGAGGGAGAATAATAAGGTCAAAAAAATAGCTAGCATCCCATGAATCTTGCCTAGATGGAAACATATCTAGTTAAATGTGATTAATCTAGGCCTATGATGGGGGATTTACACCGGATAAATACCCCAATCCTAAAGCATTGAGCAACGTCAAATAATGGGTAGGTGCATTCTTGAGTAAGTCAAGGAAGAAATGTGGGATAATTTTTGTGTAAGATCTAAGATCATATTATAATTCCCCATAAGCTTAGGTATCATATCAATAAAAATAATGTTTGAAGGGTGAGGATTTAAGGGATGATACTCCATGTTGCAAGTAATTATATTTTATTCCTCTTTAAATTAAAACTCTACAAACTCTATCATTATAGTTTTATTTTGGAATTCAAACTAGTAAACAACATTGACATTGATAGTTATAGAAGTGGAAGCCTTAACATCATTGGTACATACGTGCATAAGCTAGCTATTCTAAACCACCTTATCCTATAAGTTACCCTAAGTTTTATTTGAGTTATTTTACATTTGATGGTTTGAAAAAGGGTTATGGTAAATCTAGATATTTTGGTTTTAAGGAGTGATGTGACCATTATAAAGGGTCTAAGAGTTTGTGCTTACATTTCCTAGGAACATGTCTATGAAATTTTTATTCTTATCCTTAGGGATCCTTTAGATGAACTTGTTATACTCACTAAAATTTCAAGTAGCATGACTGATAACTTGGTGGAAGAGATAATAGAATTTGGCATCATATGTCATAGCCCTCTAATTTTTTACATGTTGGCCAAACCCTTGATTATTATTACTTTGATAATAGGGTTGGTTTAAGAACTATATAAATTATTAACATGTTGGAACTATTTATGATTTTGGTTTTGATATTGTATGTTGTAGAGAGGAGGTTAGTTAAAGTCAACCACATGAAATATAATTGGAAGGTTTTGGTTCCTAACACCTACATTGTTATTTGTATTGGTGTTATTCATGGGTGGAGAATGATTATTATTCACTGAATTTGGATTTTTAGTTTGATCAATCCACCATCATTGGTGGCATTCTTATTTTTGGTTAAGGATTTTGGGGCCTTGATTATTGACATTCTTGCTCATCTATTTAAATCCCTCATTATTTTGGTTTGAGGTGATAATGTACCCATGACCCCATTGGTTTGAAAACCACTATCAATGGCCACTTTATTAATTCATAAAATAATTTAAAGAGATTTTTGTTATCACTTGAAGATTTAACCCTTTAGTAATTCATGGTGCATAAGTTCTTAGAGCTCAGTGTGGGGCATAAAAGTACTAGTTGTGAATAGGCACTAGGCATGAATAGGCATTGGGATCAAACATGAACTAGGCTTGGATGAGTACTAGGTAAGTTCAAGCACTATGCATGTTTGAGACCTCCCACATGCATGAATAGTTTGAGGCTTTAGTACAATAGTGGGATCATCTACCAAGGTGTGGGGTACTTACACTCCTTAAGATTAACCTCTAAAGAATCCCAAATTCTTTATTCTTTTTTTTATCACTTGAAGCTTTCAACCTTGAGTAATTCATGGTGAAAAATTTCCTAGATATTGAAGTGAGGCATAAAATTATTAAGTGTGAATAGGAACTAGGTATGAATAGGAAATGGGATCAAATGAGAACTAGCCTTGGATGGGCATTGGGCATGTTAAAGTACTAGGTGTGTTTAATACCTCTCATGTATATTAATATTTCAAGTATTCATATAATAATGGGATCATCCCCCAAAGTGTGGGACACTTGCACTCCTTGGGAAGAACCTCCGAAGAATTCTTTCTAATCTAAGTGCATCTAGTTTAGGACTAACACATAGACCTACAAAGATCAAAAAGGAAATTTACTACTAATGCTCAACCTAAAATCACCAAAGGAGAAGGGGAGAGAGGGTAATAGGGTTACTGAAAGGAAGAGAAATGATGCACCAATAATAGAGAGATAGCCTTACTCACTTGATGACACAATAAAACTAAGTAATAAAATGCACATAGTATTCAAACCAGACACCCACTATATAATTATATCACATAGAGGTATGAGAACACAATGCAACATTAGGAGGGATGATAAATAGTCCAATGTGCAAGAAGAATAAATATATTAAGTGGACACTTATAGTTGGAATTTATTTACTACATACTTCTCTCTTACCATTTATTTAAGTCTAAAATCCTTGTGCACTTTAATTTGTGCCAATAGTTTTATGCTTTGTGTGAGGATCAAAAATATTTTCATAGGGTGCACATTAAGGGTTTTTCATAAGAGCACATCAACACTTAGTTGATGTGAAAATTTATGTTGACTGCTAACTCTTTAGAAACATAACATTGCAAAATTTTATTTTTCCCAAGCCTAGCCTTTTGTATTCAAGTTTTGTGCATGATTACATGCACTTATATTTGTGCACATAACTCAAAATATATTTCATAAACCTTTGCTCTCATTATAGGTCCAAGAAACTCATGATCTTTGGTGTTGAACTAGACTAAATTATAATATCCCTTTTGTGTTCACATATTTCCATACCTGTCCCTATGTAAAAGAGTTCAAGGTATATTGTGACTTAAAGAATCAACATTCTGGTGACTTCTATGGGTTACTTTCCTACTAAGCATAGATCAGTAACCCTTGAAGCAATCCATTGGGCATGGATACATATGGATCACCTTAGTATTTTGTCTTAACTACAATTAGATATGACAAGCCTACTTATCCTTAGAAGAAATTGAGATACCTTTCACAAAAAGTAATTAAAGTAAACAACTACATCAAACATAATTTCTATGAAGGAAAATATAAAATAAGGAGGATGCCACACTTAAGCACTTGGATGAAATGAAACTAATCTAATAAATAACATGCATGTGCACCACTTAGGTAATTTAAAGTATCTAATATACTATTTATAAAATATACATGATTATTAGAGATAGTTCTTAATATTAATTCCATTGATGAGGATGGGTAAACTTCTCCACTTGGATTTATGAGTTGGAAGGCATTAGATTTTTTTAACTAGATATGGTGTATGGGACACTCCATATAGCATATCAAATTTTGTATGCTTCCTAGTTTTTCCCTCTCTATGTCCCATTTAAGTACTAATTATCCTTTATCAAATATTCTATAAGTTAATTTTCTATTGAATGTCATTTTTGTATGTGCCTGATAAAGCTCCCTAGTGCACATGGATTATGCCCTTCTTTATTCAAGCTCCATTAGCATGACTAATCTTAATATTATGGGATCACTCTCATGCAATTACAATTTATGGGCTATCTCCAATGAAGGAAAATTAAGATATGTAGGAAATATGGATTCCTTCCCATAAATTAACATGAAAGGCAAATTCCTTAGTACCCTTTTCAACATTACTTGATCTACTCATAGGGCTATCTTGAGTTTGGTGTGCCAAAATCACTAATAATTCTCCATGGTTTAATTGATGACATGAATTAGGTTATTGTTTATCAATTTATGTAGGTCATTACCTTAAGGGTAATAGTTCAAGGAAGTAATTAGATGAATGTTATGTTTGACTTCCCATTCACTGATTTTGTCTCTAAGAAAAACCATTGCATTATAAAAAATAATAGTGGATGGAACACTAAATCTTATTATAATTCTTAAATATAAATCCATAATGGAAGCCTCATTAGCCTATTTGAGTGGTATTACCCCCATCCAAATCATGATCATTGTGATTTATCATTGTAACGAAATCCAAGCCCCATTTAACAAAGAGATGATCATCTTGTATTAGGAATAGGGATAATGATGTTAATTTATGTTGGCCTAAAATAAAGTGCACTTATTATAGCCTCACACCCATGTATGTGCATATTTTAATAGAGTTATCCAATAATATCCATATCACATAATTTTAATAGCAACGGCTTTAGGTGAGTAATGTCTTCTTGATAGCCCATCATGGAATTATTTAAGGATCCTATTCACTTGATCCTTTTCTACACACCTTAAGAGAACTCCATTAATGTATCATTTTAATAGTACAATACTAACAAGAATATAAGGAATAAATTTTAATTTTAAGTATCTATGCTTGGATTTATTCAATCCATGTAGATATGTGTCAATTTGAAGGAATATCCTCATGCTCTAAATCTAACTTGCTATGGTATTATGGTCTGTTTATTGATCTTCACATAGTGGAAGGACTACCATGTCCTCAACTTTTACATCCTCTAGTATCTATTCACATAGTCCTTTCCTTACATTAGCTTGGTGATTTAGATATCTATGTCATACTCCATTACATTCACGATCCAACTGGCTCTCTTCTTATTGATATCCTTACTAAGTATAAACTATTTTATACTTGAGTGTGAAACCATGAGATGAATCTTGTTGTTGGAGAGCATATGCCTAAACTTATTAAGTGTCCTTATGACTATTAGGGTGTGTTTTTTGATAAACTTGCAATGTAGATCATAATATTTGAGTGCCTAGATAATAAAGTGATAGGATGCTATAATTGGTTATTATTTTGTTATGCCAAAATGCTTGAGATGCCTTCAACTCTATCAAATTCATAAAAGATAAAATACCTATTGTAATAATGGTTTATCAAAGTGGGATATTATGTGATAGCATGCTTGATGGCCTCAAAACTAACCTTGATTTCATGGGTCCATATGAACATAGTGATTTTATTGAGCATTAGTATGAGGGGATTGATTAGAGAACTAAAACAAAAAATGACACATACCTTCAGATGAAGTTTATCTTTCCTAAGAATCTCTGGAGGCCTTTCTTGTGACCTGGGAGAGGGAGAGATATAGTGGTGTTGAATTGTTCTAAATCAATCAAGAGCCCATATTTGGAGATAATTTTCCCTCATGGACAATGAATATGCACTTGTTTTGGTTCATAAAGATCCCAAAATCTCTACACCTTTCAAAGACATGCTCTAAATGGATTAAACGATCTAACATGTGCTTAGAAAAATATTTATATCATTAAGGTAGACTAGGATGATATTATTGATGAGTCCCTTGAATTCCATATCCATGGATCTTAGAAAGGTTGATCCATTTTATTTAATCTGAAGGGTATCCTCCGGTATGTAAAGATATCACATTTAGTGGTGAATGTTGTTTTAAATTGATCTCACTCATGCAAAAGTATCTAATTATAGCCTAAAAAACCATTTATAAGTGAAAACCTATTTGCACCTATAATTTTTTTATAGAATTTGCTCCATTTATGGGAGGGGGTAATGATCTTTGAGGGATGATTCATTTAAATCCTTGAAGTCCATGCATAGCTAAATTTTTACCCTCTTTTTCCACACTAAAACTATATTGGCCACTCATGAAGAATGTTTTATTGGAAATATTATGTTAGACTTTATGATATTTGAGATATCTTTTCTCGTTAAGGGCTCAATCTTGGGGTTTAATGGTCTTTGCTTTGGCCCGATTGGTTTGGTGTAGGGTTAAGCTCAATAGTATGTTGGGCTAAGCCTAGATCAAAGACTTAGAGGTCTTGGTAGCTCCATATAAATATATCATAATATATTTCACTAGATTCATTAAATTATTTGATTTTAGATGGGAAGCACACTTTACTATCCTTTAAGAGCTTGTTGTTAGATATGATCACCTACTTGAATATTTCTTATTTAATCATCATGTTTCTTCTCTCACCCTTGAGCTAGTCATCAAAATTAAATATGATTTCTAGCATGACTAACACTATAAGCATCTTATTTGCATTTAGTTAAATGATATTTTCTTCATATTGGGCTTGGAGTCATTATTGATTATTAGTACAGAGTACAGCTTCATCTTGTATGAAGTTAATAATGTGTTCATCACTTTCAAACATCTACCAATTATTTTCTTTATCTAGGATTGTTGGTTTAACTACAAGTTTTATGATATATGTATTCTCATTAATTATGTTATGCTAGAGGTCATACTCTGTTCCCATATTTTATATATTTTCAACATCATCATTATATGCCTATGGTATGGAATAGATGTTGAAAGCATCAAACATCTTGATTATGTCTTATGCCCTATGTTTGTAAGCTTTTAGTAGACTATTATTGGACATGTTCTACACTTTGCCTTGGTTCATAACTAGTTAAATATCCTAAAATTATTGAAAAACTTTGATTCCTTTATTTTAATCCAATTAGAGACCCTAATTCAATGCCTTATATTCGATAAAATTATTTTTGTAACTAAACTACAACCTAAATACATGGAAATATCTCTCCTTTTGTGGGGAGATCATTAAAACACCATATATTGCACCATTTTTGTTTTGAGAGCCATTTAAATATAACTTCCATGGAACATCAAGATCTTATTATGTTTTTATAGGAGTTAGAAACAAGGAGTCCTCCTTGAGAATGCAATATGTTTATAACCTTGTTTCTTCTACGTTGCCATATGGGTCAAACTTACATTGCTCGTGCACCCATTCATCTAGTAGGGTATCTAGGATCTCCTCAAGGGCCATAGTAGTCTCGTTAAGAAGTGAATTCTCTTCTTAGTCAAACATGTCAATATAGGAGAGTATGGCTCTATATGACCTATAGAAATGGGTTTGGCCTTGATAGTCACCTTGGTTCTATATCTAGTCCTGAGTAGCATGTGTATCCAATCTAAGGATAAATATATGCCCATCTTCCCAGTGAAATCCCAAGAAAGGCATATAAAAAATTTGGGGGCTATGTCAATTATTTTGATGTCCTGTGTGATAGAGAGTTTTAGACATGCATGAAAAATGAGTCTCAAGTCCTTGATGATCCCTATAAGTTTAATTATTATGCCATCCAATTGGATTATGCCTTTAGATATGGGAGAATATGTTATACCTACCATGTCTATGATTTTATTTGGCATCACTGAGATTCTCATACCTAAGTCTATCTTATATTTATGTACAAGATGTTTACTAATAATTAGAGAAATGCAGAATGGGGTTGTTTGTTACTTTTACATGTTTCTTCTTCCTTTGGTTAACATAGGCTCATAGGATTAGAGGGTCTGGTCTATGATGTTTCATGTAATTGTAAGTTCCTTCAGGAATCCTATAGTGAATTTTTTTAAGAAGGAATAAAAAGAGCATCCCACATAGTTACATTTAGGATAGTTTTCTTAATTTTATAAACTATGTTATAGGATATTTGAGCCCCTTTTATCTAATATTTTTGAATGGCAACCTCCTCTTACACTTACATAATAATATGAGGTTGACTCCCTTTCTACATGACTCACTCCATATGCATTTGGAAGCTCCTTGTAAGTGCTTTACCCTTAATGTCTGCATAAGAAATTGGGCATAAAATTTGAGGGCACCAAATAAGATAACTCTCACTCCATTTCTCTCTTTCTAAATATTGTGTTAAAAGCAACTAGGTTTCTTCTTGTGCTCAAAATCTGATTTTGATTCACATAATTAGATTCATCCTCCTACCAATTCAGTAGAGTAGACTCACCTTGTTCATGTTCTCATGTTTTTAATTCGCCCCTTGTGGAACTAAAATATTTAGTTATGCCTAAGGAAAAAATGTATTATTCATCATAGGCATTTGATTCAAACCTCCATTCCAACATGTGGATTGATTATGTGGTTGATCACATGGAAAGAACCATTTGTAGTTCTATGTCATATTGTTTTGGATAGTTTTCTTAATTTTATAAACTATGTTATAGGATATTTGAGCCCCTTTTATCTACTATTTTTGAATGGCAACCTCCTCTTACACTTACATAATAATATGAGGTTGACTCACTTTCTACATGACTCACTCCATATGCATTTGGAAGCTCCTTGTAAGTGCTCTACCCTTAATGTCTACATAATAAATTGGGCATAAAAGTTGAGGGCACCAAATAAGATAACTCTCACTCCATTTCTCTCTTTCTAAATCTTGTGTTAAAAGCAACTAGGTTTCTTCTTGTGCTCAAAATCTCATTTTGATTCACATAATTAGAGTCATCCTCCTACCAATTCATGAGAGTAGACTCACCTTGTTCATGTGCTCATGTTTTTAATTCCCCCCTTGTGGAACTAAAATATTAGTTGTCCTTAAGGCAAAAATTCATTTTTCATCATAGGCACTTGATTCAAAACTTCATTCCAACATGTGGATTTATTATGTGGTTGATCACATGGAAATAACCATTCATAGTTATATGTCATATTATATTGCACAGGCATGAGGGATATTGAAGTGCTAGTGGTGTTATAATTTTTGCATAGGGTAGTCTATTACATGAAAGTTGGTTTTGAGAGTGTATGTCACCTTGATAGAAGTACTTATTTGATTGATATAGCTAGTTGAAGGATTGATAAGGCTTAGAGTGCTATTATTGATGCCTTTTGAGTGATACTATCTCATTTATAATGTTCTATAACAATGATTTAACTTTATATACCTCACTTGAAGGTTTAGCTGATGGAATCAGTCACCTAGTTATAATAGGAATGGGTGATAGAGCTAGAAAAATTTAAATGTAGATTGAATTATAGATGGGGGCTTAGGAAATAAAGACATAGGGGGCACAATTTTCCCTATTTAGATCAAAAAATTCTCTATGTTCACAAAAAAGTCATATGTATTAGGTAATATTATGCCTCTCATAGATTGAATCATCATGGCCATATCACTATTCAACACTCTTAAAAAATAGAAAAATGTAGTATTAAGAGAAGTTTCTACCAAAGATGGAACTCAATCCCAAGTCTTCTAGAATATGAAGTTGAAATTGACCATTTGTTCATGTGAATCTATTTTAATGGTAGTGAGATGTTCCATCAATTATAGGTGGTCACTCTTTTCCTCAAACTATCTAAATAGTCTCACACCTAGATCATCCTGATTTTGAATAATACTAGGTTGAAAACTTTGGTAACACTAGAGTGCTCTTCCTTTCAAATCAGAGGTAAAGATTTGGACTATGACATTATCTTCAGTTACATTGTGGATGGAGCAAATATTTTCATTGTCTTGTATGTGTTATATATGGGTAGTAGTGTTTTCTCCAATAAATTAGGGGATGATTTTAAGAGCATCTACAAGAATGACAGCATAGTAGGGGAGGGAAAATGGACTACCTCCACTAAAGGGAACAAAGGTTTGATTTATAGGAGCAACCATGAATAGTATAGGGGATAGTATTCCTTTGGGAATAGGGAATCTACCAAATAAGAGGGGGGTAGACTGAGATCTATGGGAAGATTATCTTGAATCACTAACTCTACTAACAAGGGATAAGTATGCTCTAACTCTTCTTCTTCTAGAAGGTACAAGTAATACAATAAAATTAAATTTAGTACCTCTTCAAGATGTTTTTATCTACATTAACATGTAGGTGAAGAACTAATATTTGAAAACTAGATATACTTAGAGTCATCGAGTGCTCTATAGAGTGTCTTTAACACTATTGACTAAAAATAACACCAAATTATTAGATAAATATTAGAACTTGGTCCCACCAAGTATGCTAAAAAATGTTATCACCTAAATCTTGTACCCTTGAGTAATTTTTGGCATGAAAGTACTTAGATCTCAACATGAGTGCTTGGTAGAGGACATAGAAGTACTGGGCATGAATGGGCATTTGACATGTTCAAGTAATGGGCATGTTAGATAACTCCCATGTTCAAAAATAGTTTGAGACTTCAGTGTAATAATGGTATTGTCCCCCAAGGTGTGGTTCACTTTCAATCTTTGGGATGAACCTTTAGAGAAGTTTGGCTTCCTTCAAATCTAAGTGCTTTTAGTTTATGGCTAGCACAAAAACAAAAAAGAGTAGAAATGAAATCTACTACTAATGCTAAAACTAAAATCACAAAAGGAAAAGGGGAAAGATGGTAAGAGGGTTATTGAAAAAAATAGTGATGCACCAAGAATAAAGCAAGCACCTTACTACCCTAACATCATAATAAAACTAAGAAACAAAATGCACATAGTTTTCAAACTAGACACCCATTGCATACGCATTTTACATGGAGGTATGGAAAATGTTGATAATTTGGCCTCTAAGGCCAAATATTAACCCCTATCATTTGAAATGTAGCTATTACATTAGTTTTCTTCTCAAAAGAGGACTTGAGGTCATTAGTTGTTATCATGAGATAAGGTTAAACATGTTTTAGAGTCCATATCAGGTGTAATTAGCTCTTATTAAGGTCTATTTGTGGAGATTTACAAATGAAAAAATAAAGCTAAAAGGGGTATAATGAGGTTTTAAGGTCATAAATGCATTCAAAAGGCTCTCTAAGTGCATATTAGGATGTAAAAAGGGTCATAATATCACTCATTTTAGTCAGTCAAGTCATTTATGAAGAAAACCCCATATTTTAATGTCTTAAAATGCCATTTAATACCACAAATTAACCCCATGATCCTTATAATCCATATAAAGAGAGTCAATTACATTAAATGATTTATTTTTTCCCCCTCTCTTGAATTTGAAATTATTCATTTCTTCTCCAAATGTATAAAAGTACCCTTAATGGTCTAAAACCATACTATTTCAAGAAGAGCATGTAGGTTTCTTGGATTTTGGATATTTTTTCATGGTTTTAAAGAGATATTAAGGCTCACCTAGATGCTAGTGGATTGATCTTATGCATGTCATCTGGTGTATGAAGGTGCTTATGATTATGATCATAGTGAAAACTAATTGATAGTGTATTTTATTAGACATTTTAGTCATCAAAATTAATTTATAGGTAGTTATCATGGCCTCCATGTGAATCACTAAAGTGTAGGAGTCTTTTGGAGATAGTGTGTTAGCAATCAGTCTTTGTTTTATCTATAAATTTTATTGAAGGATCAAGTAGAGGAGACATAAAATTGGTGCATAACCTCTTGTAGTATAGGGTTTGATTTCATGTCTTTATTCTATCCCTTTTCATTATAAAAAAAACTAGGTAGTATTTGAGCTTAAATGATGCATAAAGAGAGCTAGCCCCAAAAATAGAGACTCGCCTCACACTTTAGGCTACCCACACCTATAGGTGATTCCATTATATCAAATAGATGAGGAAGGTTTGAAACCCTTTTTCCTAAAGTGTGAAATATAGACTAATAAAAAAATGTATCACTCCTAGTGGGACCAACATTTAAGGAGGTTTTAACACTTACTCTTAGAATTTGGTGACCTTAAGGAGTTTAAAGCATTCTAGTGGCATATTAGCACCCAAGTTTCATGCCAAAGGTCATAAAAAAGTCTTCATCAAAAGGTAAATAAACTAAATTTGTTGAGTTATGTTTGGATTCTATTAAAAGGAAGAGGTACCCTAGGTTCAATCCCTATCCCACACCCCCTACTCCTCTTATCCCTATTTAATATAGTCTTGATGTTTAATGGCTGGATATAGAGGGAATTTATGACCTACATTTCCTTATCAATAGTATCATGACCCATACCATCCCTATGTTGACCCATACCAGCCTCAACAAGAGCCTTATCAATATTTTAATGAAACTTATCACCATCATGATGGTTCATATCAGTCCTATAATACTCTTTATCAACCTTCTTAGCAGCCCAACCACATACCTCAGTAGCCTTATGAACCTTGTCATCCTCCTTACTACCAAGAACATCAATCTTGCCATTATTTTGAGCTATATTAGTCTGATGATCATCTTATATCATCTCCATATGGATATGATAATGCATATGAATATTCTTATCATCAAGCATGTTATCCTTTTCCTCCTCCTCCACTAGCTTCCCAAGATTTTCAAGATATAATGGATGAAATGGAGAGCAAAGTTTAGAATTATCAAGAAAATTATGTTCAACTTCCTAATATGAAGAAGTGATTTTGTGGTTTGTATCTTCATCTAATAATACACTAGAGAGGAATGAGTTGTGTGATTTTTTATTGGAGAGGATGGTGATTTGAGAGAGTCAAAAAAATGAGTTTGATCAAAATTTTCAAGAAACCCCTTGTGTTCCTTATCAACCTTCCTATTCTTGATATCTTGAAGAAAAGCCTCCAATAGAGATAGTTCAATCCCCAAGATAACCTATTAGTGTCAAATTCCCAACTTGAACCATGTAGTGAAGTCTTTGTAAAAACAAGAGGAAGAGAGCCAATATCAAGAGATTGAAATCAAAGAAAACCTTGAGCCTATTCAAACCTCATTGCCCTCTCCTCAAGAACCCAAATATTTTCCATATTGGAGGTATATCCAAGAATCCATTATAGATAAGAGGGAGATTCTATTTCATAAGGTTTAAAATCAAGTTGCCTCTATTGAATAACCTAAAATAGGCTATGAGAAAGGTGAAATTCTTGTTGATAAGGATGAGGCAATCATAGCCCAACTAAACTTTCTTTCTCTCCAAGAGTTCCTAGAAGAGTATTCCATATAAAGTCCCCAAGTTGAAATATTATGATACCTCATATCCCCTCTCCAACTCATCAACCCATTCATCACCCTCCCACCATCTCACTTCTTGAAGAGGAATATGTCTTATGGGAAGCAAATAAAGAAGAGATTATAGTTGTAAGTAAGGTTCAAAGATAATTTGAAGAAGATAATTAGAGTATATATGATGGAGAAATAACCATTGGTACTCCCCTTGGAGAATAAAAATACAAAAAAAAATTCAAACATGAGATTCTAAAAAATGGTCTTTATGGTGTGCTTCAAAAAGGAGATCCAAAATCATCTAATTTTGTTGAGGTTGCAGCTAGTATTGAGGCTAAAGGATATCTAAGAAAACAAGTTGAGTTTTTTTAATGATTTTGACATGGTTTCAAAAGAACAAGAATGTGAACTTGAAGAAGTTTCCTTGAAATCCTATCATGACTACATAGAAGGATTTAAAACTCTTGAATCCCTATAGCTTTTAAGGAAAGGGATGAAAATGTTACATCCCAATTCTTCTCCAAGATAAATTTATAGATTATCTATGGATATCTATAGTTGACAAATTTATATTTGGATATTTTTAACTAATCTTAGATATATATTGATATGGGGTAGTAGGATATTTCTTAGGTTACATGATCACGCTGCTATGAGTTAGTTGTAAATATATGTTTACTTTATGATCATCTTGATTTGTCATTATAGTTATATTTTATGTTGTATGATTATCATGCTGATATGGTCTAACTATCTATTTTGTTGTGAGGTGAATTCATGAGAACTCATACCTTAGAGTGTGTTAGAGGGAGAGCATCATCAGAGAGGATGACATAGATCATGATGTTAGAGGATGTTATAGAAATTGGTTGGTACCCTACACACACCACATTAGATGACAAATGATTAGATGTATAACTGGATGGTTATAAAAATGTGTTTAAAGCTATTTTCATTAGATATTTATTTATACTTGGTTTGCTAGTAAAGTTTAATAATTTTTTATATTTTTTCTTGTGTGTTTTGCATGTGATCATTAATGCCTTTAGAAAGTGGTTTGAATGAATTTGAGGTTATTAATTAATAGAGATATTATTAAATCCTCATGGCATCTAGGATGCTAATTTATTTAATAAAATTATGAAAAATTGATATTTAATGTTAAAATAAATAAAATAGAATTTTCCATTTGCAAAAAAAAGAGTTAAAGAAAAAAAAATTAAAGAAGAACTCACAAAAGGAATTACAATAAAAGTGATAACTTTAATAGAAATAAAAGGATCTTCAAAAAGGAAAAAACATCATTTTATTAAAAAAAAGATTTAAAACAAAGACTACACCTATGTTAGGGGGTAGAAAATTAATAGGGAAGAAATCTATATAAGTATTGAATGGGAGAAATGAAAAGAGGTAGACAAGATAAAGGTATTGCACAGAGAAGGAAAAGGAAGCATGGAAGGGGATTTTTCAGTCAAATTCAATTTATAGGTAGGCAATGTTTAAATTTTTTATTATAAGATTATGGGAAAAACATATAATATTATTTGGATAATTTATATTATACCTAGATCATTAAATACATTTGACTGTTTATATAATCATATTTTAGATAGTACAACAATTTTGGACTCATAAAGAGAGAGAACTATAGAGGCAATATAATTATGGACTTAAGATATAATAGTAATTATGAGCTCATCCAACTATATGCCACAATTAATTTAAGTGAACTCATATGATTACACTCATAACATTTTCCATTATGAGACTCTGATAATTATTTATAGGACATCAGTCATATATTATTCTATCAATATATTATATATTATAAGAACTCAATGTTTATCATTTAAATTGAGTCTATATTTGAAATCTTTATATTTGAAATCATATATTCTTACTTAAATATCAGTTTGGAATTTGATTGATCTAGTTCTCTTACTTCTCATTTTGAATAATTATATATATACTAATCATCCAAGTTTCCCTAGTTATATATGTGAGTTATTCAAGTAAAACTGATTAAATCAAAATTAAATGCCGATCAATAATTATCATGAGTTGATGTCGGAGGAAATTAAGGAATAATATGAATAATCTACTTAATTATGTAAGTTCTAATAATATAAATGTTTATATGCAAAAGCTTAGATAATTAGGGTAATTCTCATACCTCCTTTATGTAGCACTATGTATTATTGTATATAATATGCTGATTATTTCTAATATATGCACATATTAAGAGGCTTTCTATAATTTAAAATAAGTCACTTTAATAATTTGATTGTTTTTGGCATCATTTAGAAGTATGGTTAAGTCATTGTTGAACTAAAATCTTGCAATCACCTCCTTGAATCACTAAAAATTGCTAAGAGGAAAAATCACCTAGTTCTCATATTATTGAGTTGCTGAAAAACATAAAGTTATTAATTATTATTATTGGATCATTGTATTTGCCTATGCAAACCAAATCACTGTATGTATAATTGTATAAAATTAAGAGATCTAAAATCATTGTATAATGGTTTATGTTGAGAAAACTACATCATTTTTTCTAGTAAGGAACAATATAAATATCTACTATAAAATTATCATGTGTTTGGCATCACCAGATTGCTGGACTAATAAGCATGCATGAAATATTAAAATACACTTAGTTTATATAATATATGCTTTATGATGAAATTATTATTTTAGTATGGGTGGTATAAGCATATGAATGCATATTAAAATATGCTTTATGATAATACTATTTTTGACCACATATATTTGGCCATATACCTATTGTCAATAGCTCTTAATTTGCATGTTTATAGAGGTTGTGTTATGGACTCATTTGGAAAGAATACGTGGTATGGATGATTTCAATATTTCTATAGATATTTATTAAGCATGGGTTTAGAATAAATCTGATATATGTCATACATGTTTGGATGTATAATGAGAAAATATATAAAGCATGTTATTCTATGTTATGAAAATATCCATGTATAAAATTCATTATCTCTCTACTAGTAAAGATTGTCAGTGGGTGTGTAAAATAACCATCATGTAAATATTTTTATATAAATTACCCATGTTATATTATTTTTTTATAGGAATGATGTAATTTTTCCATTAATAATACTATATTTATGGGCCATATATATAAGGTGTACATGTATAGCATATAAATATAAATGTATTGGAATGCGAAGTCTTTTGCATAAGTTTGAATAGTAGATTGTCACAACTTGAATGGTACACTTATTGATATAATTATTAAATTTTTTGTGTATCATATAAGAGAAATTTGGATATTACTGAATTCTAGTATGAGAATCTTTAATGCAAAACTGTATGGTCTTGTGAACTTGTGTACAGAGTTATGCATGCTTTAGTCATGTCAAGATGAAAATATGTCTAATTAGGAATAAATAAATATGAATGGATTTTACATTGAAAACCCCTTAAATATCATCCATATATGTATATTTTATGAACATCAAAGTTCTAAGGATTGTTGGAACATAGAGGGAACTCTTAATTAGGAAAAATAAGTGATCATTGGTATAGTGGTTACATGTCATTAGAGTACCTACATATAGTGCATATGATGATGTACAAGTACTCATAAATATAGATTAAACCTATAATCTTTAGATGGTTATAATTAATCAAAGATGACATGGATTGGGACTATAACCATATTAAAACAATCTTTTAGGAAAATAGAATGAGATGCTTAAATGAATATTATAACGGTCTTATGAGTCCTCTACTTATCTACACATGATTGATTGACTATTTTTATATGTATTTTACATTGAATAATTGAGTGTCATACAAGTTATGAGACAGATAATATGTATAAATTCTTGGGTATATCTAGTATGTAGTAGTGCATCATGATGTGTGTTTATATATGTTATGTAGCTTTAAATGCTAGTAGGCAATTTTAAATTGGAGTATACTTGGGTGGTATCATCTCATACTTGCTTAATTATTATAATGTACATGGGTCATTTGAAATCTTGGAAATATAAGTTTAGTTTTGTTTATTTATGTAGTTGGAAACTATGATAGTATGGGATATCATAGGGTACTACAGTGTAAATGTATGTTGAACCCAGATGGTACATACTATAATTATTATGTCTACACATACATCTATGTTTGATTGATTTAATGTATGCATGTTGGTTATTGTTTTGATTAACATGTTTTGTAACAATTGGTAAGACTTTGTGTATGCATGAATACAACCTTTGAAATTTTAATGAATGCCAAGATTGAATATTATGTGTTCCATGGGAACTATGACTTGCTTGATCTTATCTAGTTATTGAATATAAGCTTGTGTTTCCATGTACTTATGACTATCTTATTATGAATGTTTTTGGAAAACTAGTAGTTATGTCTTAGAATATTAGAATATGGTAATATGGGTTACCATAGGATGTATTATGTTGGAAACTAATTGTCATAGTGAAAATCTATAGCTAAATACGTATTTACCTAGGTGGTATAAACTATAGTCATTATTTCTAGTATGGGATAGAAATTAATGTAATATTCATTCATACATTTGATAGAATAAATGTATGCTTTGGTTACTCCTATGTTTGGCATGTTACATAATGTGTTTACTGGTAGGATGTAAATTAAATAAATCTTGTAGTTAAATTATATTTAGCCAACCTTAATTATTGATATGGAGTAAGGAGTGAGGTGAACTTCATTGGTTTACTAGTGTCATAATGATAGATGAAGGAAGTTCCATAAAGTGGTGTGTATGAATTTGATTGATCTAGATCATTATTATTTATTATCTATAAATTTTTTGGCCAAAGTATGTTTAGTGAGACATTATCATTTCATGAGTATGATTTAAATGTTTGTGTGATATCCTGCAATAGAATGGTTTTCCATGATACACTGAATGTTTAGTTTAAAAATCATAAAACACATGGATATTTATTTATCTCTCTGGATTCATGCATTATCATTATCTACTCACCCATGAAGGGAGGGTTATTTATTGATAGGATTAGTGCTGGAGATCATTGGTCCATGATTGGTGTGGAAAAGTGTTCAGATGATGCTCTCCCTCCCCACATTAGTACTACTTATCGAGATGACAATTGTGATTGACACATATACTTGAGTTCAACAACTATGCTCTAGGGGAGCCATATATCTTATATTTACATTACATTATATTATACTTATTATTGAATATTGACATGAGAGTTGTATTTACTTGTTGTATATTACCAGTGGTGGATGTAGACTTGTATCAAATGTGGTTGAGTTATTATAGTTAATTTTTATATCTACATTATGATTTGTTATCATGATCTTAGATATCAGTGATTTAAGATGTATTATTCTTGTTGCTATTATCACGCTTTAATATTGCATATAGTCTTTTTGATTCTCATGATGTAATTACTTTTTGATATATGTATTTAATTAAACAAATCATATTCTAAGTTGACCCCAGTGGGGTTGTTACATGTGGTATCATATTTAAGGCTTAAAATCTATGACCTAATGATTCCATTAGCATTTTTATGTCTTTTTATTCACCCATGTGAGCCTAGTGATATGAAGTATTGCACTGGTTTTTGTTTTAGTGGTACTTCAGCATGAAAAACTTTGAGTGTGTACCTTTAAGAGAGAACTTGTACCCTTTTGAGTTGTATGGGGGAGTGAATTATTGATTATCCCATTGGTGAAGGTTGTATATGAGGTGGGTACATAGAATATTTCATCAAGATATTTCTACCATAGTTTGATCACTTAGATTGAACACCTCGAATATGATTACATCTTCCTAGATAATCAAGTCTCCTTTTCCATTATGTTTTATGTTATGAGTGTTTAATAAGCATGAGATGTTTCTTATTTACATGTATGTGCTTTATATTTTGTGCCTTATATATAAATCCTAGAAATGGAAAATCTTATAAGACCATTTTTAGTTAGTACCACCTAGGGTGGTGGGAATCTTCTTAGTAGAGTGTTATTGTTTTGCATGATAGTTCCTTTGTATTAGGAGTTTATTTATGGATTATAACCCTTAATTTGTGTGGTTAAGGAAGGAGTGTCATCTCTCTTAGATAGATTAGAGGTAAGTTGATATTATTGCATTATTTTTTGACATCATTATAAGCTACCAAGAGGATTCATATTTTAATGATGTTGAATTAGTGTTCTCTTAAATGGGAACTTGATTTCAGAAAGTTAGTGAGCATATTTCATTGAAGTTTATGGGAGAATATATTCTAATTTTTATGGAGAGAGAAGCTATAAGATTGGATGAATTGATACATCTTTGTGGCTGGTATATTTTTCTCACATTTGTGGAAATAGATTGTGATACTATACTTACAAATTTGGAAAGTAGGTAGTGTTTTAGAAATATTGAATTACAGTGCTGTCCTTTTACCTTGTGAGGATATGTAGGATTTTTTGAGATGATAGTTTTCTAATTTTTACTTATGACTCTTTAGAGTCACTAATTTATCTAACTTTTGATTCAATATCATGTGGGGTGGAAAACCTTGAATTATATATTAAATTTTATACTAAAAATTATAAGTTGATAGTAATTAATATGATATTATAGACCCATGATTAGATTGATATTAGACTCTTTTGCTTAAAGCATGTTGTTTTGAATAGATATTTATGTACCTTCACCAAGAGTGAGTAATATTTTTGATGTGTAGAACATATTATCAATCTAGGGGTTGATATAAACTTTTAACTTCTCATGTGCTAGTTGAGCAAGCAGGGAGACAATGTCTCGCTTGTTCTTTTATAAGTTTGTAAGGACAATGTGTTCCTTAGCCTTTGTATGTTATGATAATTTTAACTTTATTTACTCTTAAATATGAATATAACACTATAAGTTAAGCTATTAATTATGATACTAGTTATGTTTGGCTAGTGGTAATTTAATATAATTATGTATTGATTGTATGATTTCTATTTTATGTCTATTAATAAATCTAAAATTAGTTAGCATATAGCATTACTTTCTATGATTTGTTGGTATAGATTTATGTTTCATTAAACCTTGTGAACATTTTGGAGATCGTTAAGTCATGGAGACCTGAGGGAAGAGTGGTGAATTAGGAACATGAGTTCTATGTGATAGGATGGTATCCTACTTAGCCTCATATTGACTCGATTGTTACTGAGTTAGATCTGATAATGAACTTGTCGAATCCAGGATTTGATAGGTGAAACTTGTCATATTCAGTCATATATCCATACATACATATTTGGTATAAATTTTATTCCATGATTTTGTAAATGTAATATTTCTAATTCCTATTCATCATCATACTTTTAAGGGGCTCCATGGAGTAGTGACAGTATTGACATGCTATACTTATTAGGAGCTACATAGGATAGTGATAGCATTAAATTGTACACATCATCTTTTCTAGGTTCCCTAAATACTTTTATTTGTAATGATAAAAACACTCTCTATATTAGAGAGATATGTAGAGGGGATGGAAGATTTTTTGAAACTCTCCCTGGTCATCTATTTTGGATTGTATGATCTTATGTGTTCTTAGGAAGTTAGTAAAACTTTTACTAAGATATGTGGGACCCTTCAAGGTTATAGAAGTTGTCAATCCTATAGTATATAGGCTTGTATTAATGGTTTTGGACCCTTGGGTGGTCATGATAGAACCAATCAAAGTAAGTAATACTCGTAAATTATGATTGTATAATTGAGAGATGTCACAAAGTAGGGTCTTGTGGGACCAATACTCTGGGACTAGTATAACTTAAACGAACTAAGATGAGTTCTATAGGTAATTTCCCATTTTTTTATTAATTTTATATTATATATCATGTTTTTTATTTGTTAAACAATGATTTTAATTCAGAACTTATTATTAAATAAGAGTCATTAGGGACGATGACTAGCTTTAAGAGGGAAGGATGTTACATCTTGATTCCTCACCAAGCAAACTTGATAGATTATCCATGGATATTTATAGTTGATAAATTTAAATTTGGATATTTTTAACTAAGGTTGGATATATATTGATATGGAGTAGTAGGATATTGCTTAGGTTACATGATCCAATGCTATGAATTAACTACAAGTATATGTTTACTTTACGATCATATTGATTTATCATTGGAGTTATATTCAATGTTGTAATATTATCATGTTGATATGGTCTAACTACATATTATGTTATGAGGTGAATGTAAGAGAACTCATCCATCAGAATGTGCTAGAGGGAAAGCATAATTGGAGAGGGTGACTTAGATCATGATGTCGAAGGATGATAGAGAAACTGGTTGGTGCTCTACACACACTAAATTAGATGACACATGATTAGATGCATAATTGGATGGTTAGCAAAGTGTGTTTAATGTTTTTATATTAGATAGTTATTTATACTTGATTTTCTAAAAAAGTTTAATGATTTTTTGGATTTATTCTAGTGTGTTTTGTGTGTGGTCATTAATGCCTTTAAAAAGTGACTTTCACAAATTTCAGCTTATTAATTAATAGAGATATTATTAAACCCTCATGGCATCTAGGATACTACTTCATTTAATAACATTATGGAATTTTGATATTTAATGTTAAAATAAATAAAATGGAATTTTCCATTTGAAAAAAAAAAGAGTTAAATAAAAAAAATTGAAGAATAACTCACAAAAAGGAATTAAAATAAAAGTTAAAACTTTAATAGAAAGAAAAGGATCTTCAAAAAGGAAAAAACATCATTTTATTAAAAAAATAGTTTTAAAACAAGGACTATGCCTATGTTAGGGGTATAAAATTAAAAAGGAAGAAATATATATTATAAGTATTGTCTAGGAGAAATGGGAAGAGGTAGACAAGACAAAGGTGTTGGTAGAGAAGAAAAGGAAGTGTGGAAGGAGGTTTTTCAGTCAAACTCAGTTTGCAAGTAGGCAATGTTTGAAAATTTGATTATAAAATTATGGGAAAAACATATAATATTATTTGGATAATTTAGGTTATACGTAGATCATTAAATATGTATGACTATTCATATAATAAGATTTTATCCTATATAGCATTATGGACTCATTAAGATAAAAATAACTACAAAGGCAATATAAATATGGACTTAAGATACAACCATAATTATGAGATCATCTGATTATATGCCATAACTAATTTAAATGAACTCATCTAATTACACTCAAAACAATTGCCACTATGAGACTCTGATAATTATTTATATGACATGGATTATATATTATTCTATTAATATATTATATATTATAGGAACTCACAGTTTATCATTTAAACTAAGTCTATATTTGAAATCATATATGCTCACTAGAATATCAGTTTTGAATTTGATTGATCTAGTTCTCTTAGTTCTCAATTCAAATAATTATACACACACACACACACACACACACACACACACACACACACACACACACACACACACACACACACACACACACACACACACACACACACACACACACACACACACACACACACACACACACACACACACACACACACACACACACACACACACACACACACACACTAATTATCCAAGTTTCCCTAGTTATTTATGAGAGTTATTCAAGAAACAATAATTAACTAAAAATTAAACCCCTATCACTAATTATCATGAGTTGACATTAGAGGAATTTAATGAATAATACAAATCATCTACTGAATTATTTAAGTTTCAATAATACATATGATAATACAAATTTTTATATGTGAAATCTTGGAAAACTAAGATAACTCTCATTTCTCCTTTATGCAGCACTACACATTATTTTATATAATATGTTGATTAGTTCTAATATATGCACATATTAAGAGGTTAACTAGAATTTAAACTAAGTCACTTTAATAATTTCATCATTATTTTCATCATTTATAAGTATGGTTAAGTTGTTAAACTAAAATACTATAATCACCTCCTTGAATCACTAAACATTGATGAGAGGAAAAAACACCTAATTCTCATATTAATGATTTGCTGGAAAACATAAAGTTATTGATTATTATTAATATTATATCACTATTTTTAACTAAGCAAACCAAATCATTGTATTTGAATATTAAAACCAAATAATTGTATGTATAATTTTCTGCAAACAAGACATATAGAACTGATATATAATGGTTTATGTTGAGAAAATTGCATCACTTTTTCCAACAAGGAACAATATAACTATATACTACAAAATTTCTATTTGTGTTTGGCATTGCCAGATCATTAGAATAATAAGCATGCATAAAATATTAAAATATGTTTTGTTTATTTAATATACACTTTATGATGAAATTATCATTTTATTATGGGTGGTATAAGCATACGAATGAATATTAAAATATGCTTTATGATAATACTATTATTGACCACATATACTTGACCATATACCTACTATCAATAAATTTTAATTTATATGCTTATAGTGGTTATGTTATAGACTCATTTAGCAAAAATACATGGTATGGGTGATTTTAATATTTCTATAGATACTTATTAAGCATGGGTCTAAAATAAATCTAATATACATTGTACATGTCTAGATGTACAATGAGAAAAAATATAAAACATGTTATTTTATTTTATGAAAATATCCATATATATATACATCATTATCTCTCTACTAGTAAAGATTGTCACTGGGTGTGTAAAATAACAATCATGTAAATATTATTATATAAAGTACCCATGTTATATTGTTGTTTTATAGGAATGATGTAGTCATTCCATTAATAGTATTATATTAGTGGGCCACATATATAAGCATGCGCATGGATAGAAAATGTATATAAATGCATTGGAATGCAAAATCTATTGCATAAGTTTTACTAGTAGATTGTCATAATCTGAATGGTACACTTATTTGTATACTTAGTGAAAATTTTATGTAACATATAAGATCAGTTTAGATATTACCGAATCTAGTGTATGAATCTAGAACATAAAACTATATGGTCTTATGAACTTGTGTACGAAATTATGCATGATTTAGTCATATCAAGATGAAAATCTATCTAATTAGGAATAAATAACTATGAATGAGTTTTACATTAAAAACTCCTTAAAGATCATATATATATGTATATTTTGTGAACATGAAAGTTCTATAGATTGTTGGAACATTGAGGGGGTTCTTAATTAGGTCAAATAAGTGATCATTGGTATAGTGGTTACATGTCATTAGAGTAGTTACATATAGTGCATATGATGATTTAAAAACACTCATAAATACAAATTAAACCTATAATTATTATATGGTTAGAATGAATCAAAGGTGTCATGGTACAAAACTATAACTATATTAAAACAATCTTCTAAGAAAACAGAATGAGATGCTTAAATGAATGTTATAATGATTTTATGAGTCCTCTATTTCTATACACATGATTGATTGATTGATTATTTATTATATGTATTCTACATTAAATACTTAAGTGCAGTACAATTTATGAGATTTCTAATATGTATAAATTCTTGGCTATGTTTAGTATGTAGTAGTGCATCATGATGCGTGCTTATATGTTATGTAGCTTTAAGTCCTAGTGGATAGTTTTAACTTGGGGTATACCCAGGTGGTATAATCTTGTACTTTATTAATTATTATTATGTACATGGGTCATTTGAATTCTTTGAAATGTAAGTTTAGTTTTGTGTATTTATTTAGTTTAGAACTATGATAGTATGGGATATCATAGGGTACTACAGTGTAAATGTACATTGAATCTAGATGGTACATACTATAATTATTATGTATAAAATTACATCTAAATTTGACTAATGTAATGTATGCACACTGGTTATTTCTATTATTAACATGTTTTATAACATTTGGTAAGACTTTGTGTATGCATGCATATAACTTTTGAGTTTAACTAATTCTAAGATTGAATATTATATGTTTTGTGGGAACTATGACTTGCTTGATCTTATCTATTTTTTGAATATAAGCTTGTGTTTCCATGTAGTTATGATTATATTATTATGAATGTTTGTGGAAAACTAGTAGTTATGTCTTAGAATATTAGACCATGGTAATATGGGTTACCATATAGCGTAGCATGTTAGAAACTAATTATCATTGTGAAAATTTGTAGTTGAATGTATATTTACTCAAGTGATATAAACTATAGTCATTATTTATAGTATGGGATTGAAGTTAATGTATGATTGATTCATATGTTTGATGGAATAAATGTATTCTTTGGTTACTCCTATGTTTGGCATGTTACATAACATGTTTTCTAGTAAAATATAAATTAAATGAATATTAAGGATGAATTGTATTTAAACAATTTGTACTATTGATATAGAGTAATGAGTGAGATGGACTTCACTGGCTTACTAGTGTCACAATGACATATGAAGGTAGTTTGATCAAGTGGTGTTTATGAATTTGATTGATCTAGATCATTATTATTTATTATTTGTAAAACTTTGGGCCAAAGTATGTTTAGTGAGAGATTATCATTTCATGAGTATGATTTACATTTTTTTGTGATATCTTATAATAGAATGGTTTCTTATGATACACTACATGTTTAGTTTATAAATAATACAACACATGTGTACTTGCTTGTCTCTATATATTCCTACGCCATCACTATCTACTCATCCATGAAGAGAGGGACATTTCCTAATGGGATTAGTATGGGAGATTGCTGGTCTATGGTTGGTGTGGAAAAGTGTTCAAATACTGCTCTCCCTCTCCATAGTAGTACTACTTATCGAGATAACACTTGTAATTTCCATAGATACTTGAGTTAAAGAACTATGCTCTGGGGGAGCCATGTATTTTATATATACATTATATTTAATTGCACTCGTTATTGAATATTGACATGAAAGTTGTATTTATTTGTTGTTATATATTGTCAATAGTGGCTGTAGACTTGTATCAACTATGGTTGAGTTAATATAGTTACTTTTTATATTTACATTATGATGTGCTCTCATGATCTTATATATCAGTGACATGATATGTATTATGCCTGTTGATATTATCATGCTTTGGTATTGCATACGGTATCTTTGATTCTTGTGATGTAATATATTTATGATATATGTATTTAATTAAAAAAAATTGTATTCTAAGTTGATCCCAATGGGGTTGTTACAAAAAATGTTATTCAGGTTGATCTAATTCAGATTGATCAAAGAAAAGAGTCAAAGGATGATTGAAATTAATATATTGAGTCAGTTAAAGAGTTTGAAGTTATTTGCAAAGGCACACTTCCTATTGAAGATCATGAACATGAAGAGGTTGGTCAAGACACACTCATTAATGACAATGATATAGCTTGGAGTGAGTATGAAAATATCCTTGAAGAGCTTGATGAGATTACAACCACTAATAAGCAATATGAGGTTAATTAAGATGCCATAAAGACCCAAGAAGCATGCCTAAATTGAGTATCATTTATTGAGGTTGCATCTAAGGAACATCATGAGAAGGATCTTGAACCATAAGATGAGTTTATATTTATAGGTGACTAGTTTGTAGTTGTTTATCCATTTGAGGGCATGCCAAGAAGATTGGAATTCAAGAAGGTGATGAAGACAAAAAGACTAATGCTCAAGATGCAGCTTGATTTATTCCATTTTTCATCTTTTGGAGTAAAAGATATCATAACCTTCCCCTTTGACCCAGGATGAAGATGTTGTTTTCAGGTCAGTTGTACATGTAGTTACTTTCTTGTTTGTTTTTTCCCCTAAGTTATTAATAGCACATGTGTGTGCCTAGTTTCCTTTAATTTTTGTGTGTTTTCCTTATTGTGTGAGTGGTGAGGTTGTTTCTAGTCCTTTAAATATTTTATGGTGTTAAGTATGACTATAATATCAATCAAAGTGGTCATATTAGTTAAGTCATGACTATCATGGGTGACTCCATAGCGTAATAGATGCTTGAGGCTACTAGTCTTTTTGATTTTTAGGTAAGAAACTCTTGTGAGTCACCATAAATGTTGATAGTTTGTCCTTGCATGCCAAATATCAATCCCTATCATTCAAAATGTATTAATTACATCAGTTTTCTCCTCAAAAGAGGACTTAATGTCATTAGTTTATGCCATGAGATGAGGGTAAACATGTTTTAGAGTCTATATTAGGTCTAATTAGCCCTTATTAATGTCTATTTGTGGAGATTTACAAATTTAAAAAATGAAGCCAAAAGGGGTCTAATGAGGTTTTAAGGTAATAAATGCATTTAAGAGGCTCTCCAAGTGCATATAAGGATGTAAAAAGGGTCATAATGTCTCTCATTTTAGTCACTCAAGTTGTTTATGAAGAAACACCCATATTTTAATGTCTTAAAAGGACACTTAATAAAAAAATTAACCCCATGATCCTTATAATCCATACAAAGAGAGTCAATTAAATTAATGATTTATTTTTCCCACCTCTCTTGCATTTTAAATTCTTCATTTCTTATCCAAATGTGTAAAAGTACCCTTAATGATCTAAAACCATACTATTTGAAGAAGAGAAAGTAGGTGATTTAGATCATCCTTTCCCTTGCATTATCTTGGTGATTTAGATATCTATGTCATACTCCATCACATTAATGATCTTATTAGCTCTCTTATTGTTGATATCCTTACTAAGTATAAACTATTTTATACCTGAGTGTGAAACCATGAGATGAATCTTGTTGTTGGAGAGCATATGCCTAAACTTCTTAAGTGCTATTATGACTATAAGGGTGTGTTTTTTCACAAACTTACAATGTAGATCATAATATTTGAATGCCTAGATAATAAATTTATAAGATGATCTAATTGGTTATTATTTTTCTATTCTAGAATGCTTGAGATGCCTTCAACTCTATCAAATTCATAAAAGATAAAATACCTATTATAATTAGGGTTTATCAAAGTGGGATCTTGTGTGATAGCATGCTTGATGGCCTCAAAGATAACCTTGATTTCATGGGTCTAGATGAACATAGTGATTTTATTGAGCATTACTATGAGGGGATTGATTAGATAAGTAAAACAAAAAATGACACAACCCTTTTGATGAAGTTTATCATTCCTAAGAATCTCTAGAGGCCTTTCTTATGACTTGGGAGAGGGAGATATATAATGGCATTGACTTGTTTTAAATCAATACCAAGCCCATATTTAGAGATAATGTGCCCTAATTAACAATGAATATGCACTTTTTTTTGGTTCATAAAGATCCCAAACTCTTTGCACCTTTCAAAGACATACTCTAAATGGATTAAATTATCTAACATGTGCTTAGAAAAATATTTATATCATCAAGCTAGACTGGGATGATATTTGTGATGAGTCCCTTGAATTCCATATCCATGGATATTAAAAAGGTTGCTCCTAAATTATTCAATCTGAAAGGCATCCTTTGGTATGTGAAGGTATCCCACTTAGTGGTGAATGTTGTTTTAAATTGATCTCACTCATGCAAAAGTATCTAATTTTAGCCTAAATAACCATCTATAAGTGAAAACTTATTTGAACATATGATTGTATATATAATTTGCTCCATTTATAGGAGGGGGTAATGATATTTGAGGGATGATTCATTTAAATCCTTGAAGTCCATGTATAGCTAGATTTCTCCCCTCTTTTTCCACACTAAAACTAGATTGGCCACCCATGAAGAATGTTTGATTGGAAATATTATGTTAGAATTCATGATCTTTGATATCTCTTTTCTCATTAAGGGCTCAATATTGGGGTTTAATGGTCTTTGATTTTGTCTGATTGGTTTGGTGTAGGGTTAAGCTCAATAGTATGTTGGTCTAAGCCTAGATCAAAGACGTATAGGTCTTGGTAGCTCCATACAAATATATCATCGTATATTTCATTAAACTCATTGAATTCTTTGATTTTAGATGATAAACACACTTTACTAGCCTTCAAGAGCTTGTTGTTAGATATGGTCACCTGCTTCAATATTTATTCTTTAATCATCATGCTTCTTCTCTCACCCTTGAGCTAGTCATCAGAATTAAAGATGGTTTATATCATGACTAACCCTATAGGCAACTTATTTACATTAAGTTAAATGATATATTCTTCATATTGGGCTTTGATCATGATTAATTATTAGTGCATAATTCAACTTCATCTTGTAGGAAGTTAGTAATTTGTTTATCACTTTCAAACATCTACCAATTATTTTCTTTTTCTAGGATTGTTGGTCTAACTACAAGTTTTATGGGAGGTGTTTCTAAATTAATTATCTTATGCTAGAGGTTATAGTTTGTGCCCATATTTTATATATTTTCAACATCATCATTACATGCCTTTGGTATGGAACATATGTTAAAATCATCAAACATCTCGATTATGTCCTATGCCCTATGTTTGTAAGCTTTTAACAGACTATTATTGGACATGTTCTACACTCTACCTTGGTTCAAAACTACTACACTATCCCCAGATTATTGAAACACTTTGATTCCTTTATTTTAATCCAATTAGAGACCCTAGATCAATGCCCCATATTTGATGACATTGTTTTTGTAACTAAACTACAACCTAAATACATGGAAATATCTCTCCTTTTTAGGGGAGATCATTACAACACCATTTATTGCACCATTTTTTTTGAGAGCCATCAAAATATAACTTCTATGGAACATCAAGATCTTCTTATGTTTTTCTAAGAGTTGGAAACAAGGAGTCCTCTTTAATAATGTAATATGTTTGTAACCTTGTTTCTTCTATGTTGCCATATGGGTCAAATTTACTTTGCTCATACACCCATTCATCTAGTAGTGTATCTAGGATCTCCTCAAGGGCCATGGTAGTCTCGTTAAGAGTTGAATTCTCTTCTTGGTCAAACATGTTGAGATAGGAGAGTATGGATCTATATGACCTATGGAAATGGGTTTGGCCTTGATAGTCACCTTGGTTCTATATCTAGTCCTGAGTAGCATGTGTAGCCAATCTAAGGATAAATATATTCCCATCTTCCCAGTGAAATCCCAAGAAAGGCATATAAAAAATTTGGGGGGTATGTCAATTATTTTGATGTCCTGTGTGATAGAGAGTTTTAGACATGCCTAAAAAATGAGTCTCAAGTCCTTGATGATCCCCATAATTTTAATTATTATGCCATCCAATTGGATTATGCACTTAGATTTGGGAGAATATGTTATACCTAGCATGTCTATGATTTTATTTGGCATCATTGAGATACTCATGCCTAAGTTTATCACACAGTTATGTACAAGATGTTTACTAATAATAAGAGAAATGTAGAATGGAGTTAGCTGTTACTTCTACATGTTTCTTCTTCCTTTGGTTGACATAGGCTCATAGGATTAGAGGGTATAGTATATGATGTCTCATGTAATTTTAAGTTCTTTTAGGAATCCTACAGTAAATTTTTTTGAGAAGGAATAGAAAGACCATCCCACATAGTTACATTTAGGATAGTTTTCTTAATTTTCTCAACTATGTTAAAGGATATTTGAGACCCTTTTGTCTAATATTTTTGAATGGAAACCTCCTCTTGCACTTGCATAATAATATGAGGCTAACTCCATTTTTAGATGACTCACTCCTTATGCATTTGGAAGCTCCTTGTAGGTTCTTTACCCTTAATTTTTTTATAATAAATTGGGCATAAAAGTTGAGGGCACCAAATAAGATAACTCTCACTCCATTTCTCTCTTTCTAAATCTTGTGTTAAAAGCAACTAGGTTTCTTCTTGTGCTCAAAATTTCATTTTGATTCACATAATTAGAGTCATCCTCTTACCAATTCATGAGAGTAGAATCACCTTGTTCATGTGCTCATGTTTTTAATTCCCCCCTTATGGAACTAAAATATTAGTTGTCCCTAAGGTAAAAATGCATTTTTCATCATAGGCACTTGATTCAAAACTTCATTCCAACATGTGGATTTATTATGTGGTTGATCACATGGAAATAGCCATTCATAGTTATATGTCATATTATTTTGCATAGGCATGAGGGATATCGAAGTGCTAGTGGTGTTATAATTTTTGCATAGGGTAGTCTATTATGTGGGAGTTGGTTTTGAGCATGTATGTCACCTTGATAGAAGTCCTTATTTGATTGATATAGCTATTTGAATGATTGATAAGGCTTAGAGTGATATGATTGATGCCTTTTGAGTGATACTAACTCATTTATAATGCTCTATAATAATTGTTTAACTTCATATACTTCACTTGAAGGTGTAGCTAATGGAATCAGTCACCTAGTTATAATAGGAATGGGTGATAGAGCCAAAAAAATGGAGATGTAAATTGGATTATAGATGGGGGCATACGAAATAAAGACATAGGGGGTTTGGGCACAATTTTCCCTATTTATATCAAAAAATTATCTATGTTCACAAAAACCTCATATGTATTGGGTAATATTATGCCTCTCATAAATTGAATCATCATGGCCACATCACTATTCAACACTCTTTAAAAATATAAAAATGTAGTATTAAGATAAATTTTAACCAAAGATGGAACTTGATCCCAAGTGTTCTATAATATGAAGTTGAAATTGAATATTTTTTCATGTTAATATCTTTTAATTATAGTGAGATAATCCATCAATTATAGGTGGTCACTCTTTTACTCAAACTATCTAAATAGTCTCACACCTAGATCATCCTAATTTTAAATAATACTAGGTTGAAAACTTTGGTAACACTAGAGTGCTCTTCCTTTCAAAGAAGAGGTAAGGAGTTGGACTATGATGTTGTCTTCAGTTACATTATGGATGGAGAAAATATTTTCATTGTCTTGTATGTGTTATATATGGGTAGTAGTGTTTTCTCCAATAAATTAGGGGATGATTTTAAGAACATCTACAACAATGACATCATACTAGGGGAAGGAAAATGGAATACCTCCATTAAAGGTAATAAAGGGTTGATTTCTAGGAGTAACCATAAATAGTATAGGGGATAGTATTCCTCTGGGAATAGGGAATATACCAAATGGGAGGGGGGTAGATTGAGATCTATGGGAAGATTGTCTTGAGTCACTAATTATACTAAAAAGAAGTATGATATAACTCTTATTATTATATAAGGTACAAGTAATTCAATAAAATTAAAATTAGTACCTCTTCAAGATGTTTTTATCTACATTAGCATGTAGCTAAAGAACTGATATTTGAAAACTAGATATACTTAGAGTCATCGAGTGCTCTATAGAGTGTCTTCAACACTATTGACTAAAAATAACACCAAATTATTAGATAAATATTAGAACTTGGTTCCACCAAGCATGCTAAAAAATTTGATCACCTAAATCTTGTACCCTTAAGTAATTTATGGCATGAAAGTGCTTAGATCTCAACATGAAAGTATTGGGCATGAATGGGCATTTGACATGTTTAAGAAATGGGCATGTTAGATACCTTCCATGTGCACAAATAGTTTGAGGCTTCAGTGTAATAATGGTATTGTACCCTAAGGTGTGGTTCACTTTCACTCTTTGGGATGAACCTTTGGAGAAGGTTAGCTTCCTTCTAATCTAAGTTATTTTAGTTTATGACTAGCACAAAAAACTAAAAAGAGTAGAAAGGAAATCTACTACTAATGCTAAAACTAAAATCACCAAAGGAAAAGGGGAGAGAGGGTAAGAGGGTTATTGAAAGGAAAAGTAGTGATGCACTAAGAATAAAGTGAACACCTTACCCACCTGACATCATAATAAAAATAAGGAACAAAATACACATAGTTTTCAAACTAGACACCCATTACATAAGTATTTTACATGGAGGTATGGAAAATGTTGATAATCTACCCTCTCAAGCCAAATATCAACCCCTATCATTTGAAATGTAGCCATTACATTAGTTTTCTCCTCAAAATAGGACTTGAGGTCATTAGTTGGTGTCATAAGATGAAGTTAAACATATTTTAGAGTCCATATTAGGTCTAATTATCCATTATTAAAGTCTATTTGTGGAGATTTACAAATGAAAAAATTGAAGCCAAAAGGGGTATAATGAGTTTTTAAGGTCATAAATGTATTCAAGAGGCTCTCTAAGTGCATATGAGGATGTAAAAAGGGTCATAACATCACTCATTTTAGTCACTCAAGTCATTTATGAAGAAAACCCCATATTTTAATGTCTTAAAATGCCATTTAATACCAAAAATTAACTTCATGATACTTATAATCCCTATAAAGAGAGTAAATTACATTAAGCGATTTATTTTTTCCCCCTCTCTTGCATTTGACATTCTTCATTTCTTTTGCAAATGTGTAAAAGTACCCTTAATGGTCCAAACCATACTATTTCAAGAAGAACATGTAGGTTTATTGGATTTTGGATATTTTTTCATGGTTTTAAAGAGATATTGAGGCTCATTCCTAGCTAAATATCATCAACATTAAGAAATAAATAGAACCTTAAAAAAATAATGATTTTCATGATAAGGGCAAGCTTTTAAGGGTTTTCCTAAGGTGTATGGAATTGTACGGATAGGTTAAAATCATATAAAATATATGGAAGTTTTTTCACATCATAATAAAATCATTTTAGGCATTATATAGAGGTTTCATGCTCAAAAAGTCTAAATCAAGTAAAAAAATACTTCATTCCTCCTTCAAAGACCTAGATAGGCTACCTTCTAGGATGTGGCCAATCATTTGAGGAGATTCATGGCATGGTATAGACATTATATAATTATAATAAGTTCATAAATATAATTTTATAGGTGGTATAAAATATAAATAACCATACAACTCTATGAACAATCATTTATGAGTAGAAAAAGCCTTCAGAGGTCATCTAATGGAGCATGTTTTTTGTTGAATTCTTCTTTTTGCTATTACATGGTAAAAAGTGGTTATTTTGGAGTGTTTATAGGATAAAAATTATTCCACCCATGATTTTTAGATAAATTTATAAAGAGATAATCACATCATTTGGCCAAAATATGGTAAATAGCTCTTAAACCTCCTTTGAACCCTATGAGTTAAAATTGTAGTCATGAAAAATATGATTTTGGGAGTTTATTTCGAACTTATGTGGAAAATAGATATTTTAAGTTTAATATGGTATTAATACCATATTTATTTAAAAAAATTAGTTTTAGATACCCTATATAACTTAGATACAATTTTTTTAGCAAATAGGCAAACTTGTTGCTCTAGAATCCCTAGTTTGCACAAAAATGCCATTTATTTATTTATAACCATAAATAACTATTTAATATTTAAATTAATGTAGTTATAAATGTTTATGAATTTTTTTACATGTTTTAAATTATTTAAAATTATTTAAGAGAGAGAAAATGCAAAAATATAGTCTACAAAATGTGCATTTTTTCACAAAGGCTTGTCTAGGCATCCTAAAATATTTATATCTTGAAAAATACTTATAAAAAAGGTATGAAATTTGGATGAAATATGAATTAGGATGTATAATTTAATTAATTTTTTTTAATACTAATTTAATTATTGAATATAAATATATCTTCAAAACACAGGTCTGTAATTATGTGAAAGTTTAGGGAATACACTTGGGAGAGTACAAAAGTTGCATAACTTAAAATTGGATAATTTAAACTTCTTAAAAATTTATAATAATGTGTAAATAAGTTTTATATATTATATATAGGTGTTTTAAATAATTTAAATCCAATATATGATGAGTTATAGATGACTGTTGTAGGTAGGCCTTACTTTTTATGCCTATTTGGGCTAATTGGGAAGCTAATATGGCCTCACCAAGGATTAATAAGATAAATAATGGAATATAATGATGTAATGAGGATTAATTATGGTCATAAATTCAATTTTAATTTAAAATTTATGGAAACCATATCTATTTTATGACCATCATGTAAGATAAGTCAGTTTTAAGGCCTTGTCAACATGCAAGAAGGAGATGTAAGCCAAGTTATTGACTCATGAGGGGAAAATAATCCATGTCCTATCATTTTAACTACCAAGAGGAGAATTAGTTTACCAATTTTAACATGCCCATACCTTATAAAAGTTAATACAAGACCAAAATATCCCCTTCACTCCATTTCCACAACATACTCCAATGAAGATCATGGAACAAGGTGGGCTAATGCGTTGGGATGGATAATGGCCTTGATATATTTGAATATTTTTATAATTTGAAAATAAAAATTGGAGGTGTATTTTATAATTTATTTTCCTTATTTCTTTCTCCCTCTACTATCTCTTGTTTGTTCTTCTATATGTAGGTCTAAACATGACCAATAACAAATGATCCCTCGATTGAGTATGAACAAAATCTACCCATATGTATCTTGTATCCTTTGATATAATACAAGTATTGATTAATTAATATACATATTATCCTCTAGTGTGTTTCATGATTCTTTAATTTACATAATATTTTGATCCTTATCTCCCTTTATAGGTCTTTATCTCTCACCTAGATGTTAGTGGATTGATCTTATGTAGGTCACATGGTGTGTAAAGGTGATTATGCTTGTGATCACAATGGAAAATAATTTATAGTGTATTTTATTATACATTTCACTCATCAACCTTAATTTATAAGTAGTTAACATGGCCTCCATGTGAATCACTAAAGTGTAGGAGTATTTTGGATATAGTGTGTTAGCAATCAGTCTTTTTTTTATCCATAAGTGTTATTTAAGGATAAAGTAGAGGAGACATAAAATTGGTGAATCACCTATTGTATTATAGTGTTTGATTTCATGTCTTTATTCTATCCATTTTCATTATCAAAACAAGTAGGTAGTAGTTGAGCTTAGATGATGCATCAGAGGAACTAGCCCCAAAACTAGAGACTCACCTCACACTTTAGGTTACCCACACCTATAGGTGATTCCATTATATCAACTAGATGAGGAAGGTTTGAAACCCCTTTTCCTAAAGGGTGAAATATATACTAATAAAAAAAAATTAGCACTCCTTGTGGAGCCAAAATTCAAGGAGGTTATAGCACTTACTCTTAGAATTTGGCGACCTCAAGGAGTTTTAGGCATTCTAGTGGCATATTAGCACCCAAGTTTCATGCCAAAGGTCATCAAAAGGTCTTCATATAAAGGTAAAGAAACTAAATTTGTTGATTTTTCTTTGGATTCTATTAAAAGGAAGAGCTACCCTAGGTTTAATCCCTATCCCACACCCCCTACTCCTCTTATCCATATTCAACATATCCTTAATGTTTAATGGTTGGATATATAGGGAATTTATGTCCTACATTTCCTTATCAATAGTATCATGACCCATACCAAACACAACATGATCCTTATAAATATTATAATTAACCTTATCACCATCATTATGGTTCATATCAGTCCTAAAATACTCTTTATCAACCTTTTTGGCAGCCCAACCACATACCTTAGTAGCCTTATGAACCTTGTCATCTTCCTTACTACCAATAACATCACTCTTCCCCTTATTTTGAGCTATATTAGTCTTATTATCAGATTATATCATCCCCATATGGATATGATAATCCATATGAATAGTATTATCTTCAACCATGATATCCTTGTCCTCCTCCACTATCTTCCCAAGATTTTCAAGATAGAATGGATGAAATGCAGGCCAAAGTAATAGAATTGTCAAGAAAATTTTGTTCAAATTCCCAATATGAAGAAGTGATTTTGTGGTTTGTATATTCATCTAATAATACACTAGAGAGGAATTTTTTGTGTGATTTTTTATTGGAGAGGATGGTGATTTGGGAGAGTCAAAAAAATGAGTTTGATCAAAATTTTCAAGAAACCCCTTGTGTTCCTTATCAACCTTCCTATGCTTGATATATTTAAAAAGAGCCTCCAATAGAGACAATCCAATCCCCAAGATAAATTATTAGTTTCAAAGTCCCAACTTGAACCAAGTAGTGAAGTCTTTGGAAAAGTAAGAGGAAGAGAGCCAATATCAAGAGATTGAAATTAAAGAAAACCTTGAGCCTATTCAAAACTCATTTCCCTCTCCTCAAGAACCCAAATATTTTCCATATTGGAGGTATATCCAAGAATGAATTAAATAAAATAGGGATATTCTATTTCATAAGGTTTAAAATCAAGTTTCATCTATTGAAGAACCTCAAGAAGGCTATGAGAATGGTGAATTTCTTGTTGATAAGGATGAGGCAATCATAGGTTAACTAAACTTGCTTTCTCTCCAAGAGTTCCTAGAAGAGTCTTCCATATACAAAACCCCAAGTTTGAAGATTACCACCTCCATTCCTAAGCCAATTCATGATCCACCTACCATACCTCATATCCCCTCTCCAACTCATCAACCTATTCATCACCCTCCCACCATCTCCTTTCTTGAAGAGGAATATGTCTTATGGGAAGCAAACAAAGAAGAGATTGTAGTTATAAGTAAGGTTCAAAGAGAATGTGAAGAAGATAATTTAAGTATATATGATGAATAATTAACCATTGGTACTCCCCTTGGAGAATAAAAATACAAAAAAGTTTTTAGACATGAGATTCTAAAAATGGTCTTGTTGGTATGCTTCAAAAAGGAGATCCAATTACATCTAATTTTGTTGAGGTTGCAGGAATCTCTAAGAAAACAAGTTGAGGTTTTTAATGATTTTGACATGGATTCAAAATAATAATAATGTGAAATTGAAGAAGTTTCTTTGAAATCATATCATGACTACATAGAAGGATTTAAAAATCTTGAAGCCCTATAGCTTTTAAAGAAAGGGATGAAAATGTTACATCCCAATTCTTTACCAAGATAACTTTCTAGATTATCTATGGATATCTATAGTTGACAAATTTTGATTTAGTTATTTTTAACTAAGCTTGGATATATATTGATATGGGGTAATAAGATATTTCTTAGGTTACATGATCACACTTATATGAGTTAGTTGTAAATATATGTTTACTTTATGATCATCTTAATTTATCATTGAAGTTATATTTTATGTTGTATGATTATCATGTTGATATGGTGTAACTATCTATTTTGTTGTGAGGTGAATGTAGGAGAACTCATCCCTTAGAGTGTGCTAAAGGGAAATCATCATGAGAGAGGGTGACGTAGATTGTGATGTTAGAGGATGATATAGAAATTGAATGGTACCCTGCACACACCACATTAGATGATACATGATTAGATGTGTCATTGTATGGTTAGAAAAATGTTTTTAATTCTATTTGCATTAGATATTTATTTATACTTGGTTTTCTAGTAAAGTTTATTAATTTTTTGTATTTCTTCTAGTGTGTTTTGCATGTGATCATTAATGCCTTTAGAAAGTGGTTTGAATAAATTTGAGGTTATTAATTAATAGAGATATTATTAAATCCTCATGGCATCTAATTTGTTAATTTATTTAATAAAATTATGGAATTTTGATATTTAATGTTAAAATAAATAAAATGAAAATTTCCATTTGGAAAAACAAGAGTTAAAGCAAAAAACAAAATTAAAGAACTCACAAAAAGGAATTAAAATAAAAATGAGAAATTTAACAAAAAGAAAAGGATCTTCAAAAAGGAAAAAACATCATTTTATTAAAAAAAGATTTAAAACAAAGACTACACCTATGTTAGGGGGTATAAAATTAATAAGGAAGAAATATATATATTATAAGTATTGTTTGGGAGAAATGAAAAGAGGCAGACAAGATAACGATATTGCACAAAGAAGGAAAAGGAAGCGTGAAAGGAGGTTTTTTCAGTCAAACTCGATTTGTAGGTAGGTAATGTTTTAAAATTTGATTATAAGATTATGGGAAAAACATATAATATTATTTGGATAATTTAGATAATACTGAGATCATTAAATATATATGACTATTTATATAATCATATTTTAGCTAGTATAACAATTTTGGACTCATAAAGAGAGAGAGAGAACTATAGAGGAAATATAATTATGTACTTAAGATATAACATAAATTATGAGCTCATCCAAATATATGCCACAATTAATTTAAGTGAACTCATATGATTACACTCATAACATTTGCCATTATGAGACTCTGATAATTATTTATAGGACATGGACAATCTTTACACACCCAAATATAAAAGGTTTGCATGGATAGCATATAAATATAAATTTATTGGAATGTGAAGTCTATTGCATAAGTTTGAATAGTAGATTTTCACAAATTGAATGGTATACTTATTGATATAATTAGTGAAACTTTTGTGTATCATATAAGATAAATTTGGATATTACCAAATTCTAGTATGAGAATTTTTAATGCAAAACTGTGTGGTCTTGTGAACTTGTTTACAGAGTTATGCATGCTTTAGTCATATCAAGATGAAAATATGTCCAATTATGAATAAATAACTATGAATGGGTTTTACATTGATAACCCTTTAAATTTCATCCATATATGTATATTTTGTGAACATGGAAGTTCTAAGGATTATTGGAACATTGAGGGGACTCTTAATTAGGAAAAATAAGTGATCATTGATATAGTGGTTACATGTCATTAGAGTACTTACATATAGTGCATATGATGATGTGCAATTAATCATAAATAAAAATTAAACCTATAATCTTTAGATGGTTAGAATGAATCAAAGATGACATGGACTAGAACTATAACCATATTAAAATAATCTTTTAGGAAAATAGAATGAGATGCTTTAATGAATGTTATAATAGTTTTACGAGTCCTCTATTTCTCTACACATGATTGAATGACTATTTTTATATGTATTTTACATTAAATATTTGAGTGTAGTATAAGTTATGAGATTGATAATATTTATAAATTATTGGATATATCTAGTACGTAGTAGTGCATTGTGATGTGTGCTAATATATGTTATGTAGCTTTAAATGCTAGTAGACAATTTTAAATTAGGGTATACTTAGGTGGTATAATCCCGTACTTGTTTAATTATTATTACATACGTGGGTCATTTGAATTCTTAGAAATATAATTTTAATTTTGTGTATTTATGTAGTTGGTAACTATGAAAGTATGGGATATCATAAGGTACTATAGTGTAAATGTATGTTGAACCCAGATGGTACATGCTATAATTATTATGTCTACACATCTATGTTTGATTGATTTAATGTATGCATGTTGGTTATTACTATGATTAGCATGTCTTGTAATAGTTGGTAAGACTTTGTGTATGCATGAATACAACCTTTGAAAGTTTAATGAATGCCAGGATTAAATATTATGTGTTCCATGGGAACTATGACTTACTTGATCTTATCTAGTTATTGAATATAAGCTTGTGTTTTCATGTACTTACAACTATCTTATTATGAATGTTTGTGGAAAACTAGTAGTTATGTCTTAGAATATTAAAATATGGTAATATTGGTTACCATAGGGTGTATTATGTTGGGAAATAATTATCATAGTGAAAATATATAGCTAAATGTGTATTTACCTAGGTGGTATAAACTGTAGTCATTATTTCTAGTATGGAAAAGAAATTAATGTAAGATTCATTCATATATTTGATGGAATAAATGTATGCTTTAGTTACTCCTATGTTTGGCATGTTATATAATGTGTTTACTAGTAGGATGTAAATTAAATTAATCATATAGTTAAATTATATTTAACCAATCTTTATTATTGATATGGAGTAAGGAGTGAGATGAACTTCATTGGTTTACTAGTGTCATAATGATAGATGAAGGCAGTTCCATCAAGTAGTATGTATGAATTTGATTGATCTAGATCATTATTATTTATTATTTGTAAAAATTTTGGCCAAAGTATGTTTAGTTAGACATTATAATTTGATGAGTATGATTTAAATGTTTATGAGATATCTTGTAATAGAACAATTTTCCATGATACATTAAATGTTTAGTTTAGAAATCATAAAACATATGGGTATTTATTTGTATCTCTAGATTCATGCACTATTAATATCTACTCATCCATGAAGGGAGGGTTATTTCTTGATAGGGTTAGTGCGGGGAATCATTGTTCCATGATTGGTGTGGAAAATTATTTGGATGATGTTGTCCCTTCCCACATTAGTACTACTTATCAAGATGACACTTATGATTGGCACATATTATTGAGTTTGGGAACTATGCTCTAGGGGAGCCATATATCTTATATGTACATTATATTATATTATACTTATTATTGAATATTGACATGAGAGTTTTATTTAGTTGTTATTATTATCAGCAGTGGATGTAGATTTGTATCAAATGTGGTTGAGTTATTATAGTTACTTTTTATATCTACATTATGATGTACTATCATGATCTTAGATATCAGTGACATGAGATGTATTATACTTGTTTCTATTATCATGTTTTGATATTACATATGGTCTTGTTGATTCTCACGGTGTAATCTATTTTTGATATATGTATTTAATTAAAAAAATCATATTCTAAGTTGACCCTAGTGGGGTTATTACATGTGGTATCAAATCTATGGCTCAAACTCTAGGACTTTATGAGTCCATTAGCATTATTGTGTCTTTTTGTTCACCCATGTGAGCCTAGTGATATGAAGCATTACACTAGTTTTTGGTTTAGTGGTACTTTAGTGTGGGAAACTTTGAGTGTGTACCCTTAAGAGAGAACTTGTACCCTTTTCAGTTATATGGGGGAGTGAATTATTGAGTATCCCATTGGTGAAGGTTGTATAAAAGGTGAGTAAGTGAGTACATAGAATAGTTCATGAGTTATGAACAAGATATTTCTACCATAGTTTGATCACTTAAATCAAACACCTCAAATATGATTACATCTTCTTGGATAATCAAGTCACCTTCACCATTGTGTTTTATGTTATGAGTGTTTAATAAGCATGAGATGCTTCTTAATTAAATATATGTGCTTTAGATTTTGTGTCTTATTTATAAATCCAATAAATGGAAAATCTTATAAGACCATTTTTAGTTAGTACCACCTAGGGTGGTGGGAATCTTCCTAGTAGAGTGTTGTTGTTTTTCTTCATAACTCCTTTGTGTTAGGAGTATATTTATGGATTATCACCCTTAAGTTATGTGATTAAGGAAGGAGTGTCATCTCTCTTAGATAGATTAGAGGTAAGTTGATATTATTGCATTATTTTTTGACATCATTATAAGATACTAAGAGGATTCATATGTTTATGATGTTGAATTAGTGTTCTCTTAAATGGGAACTTGATTTTAAAAAGTTGTTGAGCATATTTCATTAAAGTTTATGGGATAATATCTTCTACTTTTTATAGAGAGAGAATTTTTAGGATTGGATGAATTGATACATCTTTATGGCTGGTATATTTCTCTCACATTTGTGGAAATATATTACGATACTATACTTACAGATTTGGTAAGTAGGTAGTTTTTTAGAAACATTGAGTTGTAGTATTGTCTTTTACCTTGTGAGAGTATGTAGGATTTTTTGAGATGATAGTTCTCTAATTTTTACTTATGAATCTTTAGAGTCACTAATTTATCTAACTTGTGATTTAAGATCATGTGGGGTGGCAAACCTTGAATTATATATTAAATTTTATACTAAAAATTATAAGTTGATAATAATTAGTATGATATATACACACATGATTAGATTGATATTATTGTCTTTTGATTAAATCATATTGTTTTGAATAGATATTTATGTACCTTCACTAAGAGTGAGTAAGATTTTTGATGTACAAAACATATTGTCAATCTAGGGGTTGAAATAAACTTTTAACTTCTCATGAGTTAACCGAGCAAGCAGGGAGACAATGTCTTGATTGTTATTTTATAAGTTTGTAAGGATAGTGTGATCCTTATAATTTGTATGTTATGTTAATTTTAACTGTATTTACTCTTAAATATGAATATAGCATTATAATTTAAGCTATTAATTATGATACTAGCTATGTTTGGCTAGTGTTAATTTAATATAATTATAGATTGATTGTATGATTTTTATTTTATGTCTATTAATACATCTAGAATTATTATGGAGATCATCAAGTCATAGAGACCTGAGGGAAGAGTGGTGAATTAGGAACATGATTCCTAAGTGATAGGATGGTATCCTACTTAGCCTCACATTGACTCAATTGTTACTGAATTAGATCTGATAAATGAACTTGTCGAATCCAAGATTTGACAAGTAAAACTTATCAAATTCAATCATATAACTATACATATGTATATGGTGGAATGTTTATTCCATGATTTTTTTATACATTATAAGTTTAATATTTCTAATTCCTATTCATCATCATACTTGTTAGGGGCTCCATGGAGTAGTGACAATATTGACATGTTATACTTATTAGGAGCTACATAGGGTAGCGATAACATTAACTTGTACACATAATCTTTGCTAGGTTCCCTAAATACTTTTATTTGGAATGAGCAAAAACCCTCTCTCTATTATAAAGATATGTAGAGGGGCTAGAATATTTTGTGAAACTCTCTCAGGTCATCTATTTCAGCTTGTATGATGATCTTATGTGTTCTTAGAAAGTTAGTAAAATTTTTACTAAGATATTTGGGACCCTTCAAGGTTATAGAAGTGGTAAATTCTATAGTATATAGGCTTGTATTAATGGTTTTGGATCCTTGGGTGGTCATGATGGAACCAATCATAGTAAGTAATACTCATAAAATATGTTTGCATAATTGAGAGATGTCATAGAACAAGGTCTTGTGGGACCAATACTCTAGGACTAGTATAACTTAAATGAACTATAGTGAGTTCTATAGGTAATTTCCCATTTATTGTTTAATTTTATGTTATATATCATATTTTTTATTTGTTAAACAATTATTTTAATTCAAAACTTGTTATTAAATAAGAGTCATTAGGGACGATGACTAGCTTTAAGAGGGAAGGATGTTACATCTCGATTCGTCACCAAGCAAACTTGTTAGATTATCCATGGATATCTATAGTTGCTAAATTTAGATTTGGATATTTTTAAATAATCTTAAATATATATTGATATGGGGTAGTAGGATATTGTTTAGGTTACATGATCACAGTGCTATGAATTAACTACAAGTATATGTTTACTTTATGATCATATTGATTTATCATTGCAGTTATATTTTATATTATATGATTATCATGTTTATATGGTCTAACTACTTATTATGTTGTGAGGTGAATGTGGGAGAACTCATCCCTCAGAGTGTGTTAGAGGGAGAGCATAATTAGAGAGGGTGACTTAGATCATAATGTCAAAGGATGATAGAGAAATTGGTTGGTGCTCTGTACACACTAAATTAGATTATACATGATTAGATGTATAATTAGATGGTTAACAAAGTGTATTTAATATTATTTGTATTAGATAGTTATTTATACTTGGTTTGTTAGCAAAGTTTAATGACATTTTCGATTTATTCTAGTGTGTTTTGTGTGTGATCATTAATGCCTTTAGAAAGTGACTTGCACAAATTTTAGCTTATTAATTAATAGATATATTATTAAACCCTCATGGCATTTAGGATACTACTTCATTTAATAAAATTATGGAATTTTGATATTTAATGTTAAAATAAATAAAATGGAATTTGCCATTTGGAAAAAAAAGAGTGAAATAAAAAAAAAAAATTGAAGAATAACTCACAAAAGGGAATTAAAATAAAAGTTATAACTTTAATAGAAAGAAAAGGATCTTCAAAAAGAAAAAAACATCATTTTATTAAAAAAATAGATTTAAAACAAGGACTACATCTATGTTATGGGTATACAATTAAAAAGGAATAAATATATATTATAAGTATTGTTTATGAGAAATGGGAAGAGGAAGACAAAACAAAGGTGTTGGTAGAGAAGCAAAGGAAGTGTGGAAGGAGGTTTTTCAGTCAAACTCAGTTTGCAAGTAGGCAATGTTTTACAATTTGATTATAAAATTATGGGAAAAACATATAATATTATCTGGATAATTTAGGTTATACCTAGATCATTAAATATATATGACTATTTATATAATCATTTTTTAGTCTATATAGCAATTCTGAACTCATTAAGATAAAGAGAACTATAGAGGCAATATAAATATGGACTTAAGATACAACTATAATTCTGAGATCATCTGATTATATGCCATAACTAATTTAAGTGAACTCATCTAATTACACTCAAAAAATTTGCCACTATGAGACTCTGATAATTATTTATATGACATGGGTTATATAATATTCTATTAATGATTTATTATAGGAACTCACAGTTTATCATTTAAACTGAGTCTATATTTGAAATCATATATGCTCACTAGAATATTAGTTTTGAATTTGATTGATCTAGTTCTCTTAGTTCTTAATTCACATAATTGTATATATACTAATTATCTAGGTTTCCCTAGTTATATATGTCAGTTATCCAAGCAAAAATAATTAACTCAAAATTAAACCCTGATCAATAATTATGATGAGTTGACATTAGAGGAAATTAATGAATAATACAAATCATCTACTGAATTATGTAAGTTTTAATAATACAAATTTTTGTATGTGAAATCTTGGAAAACTAAGATAACCCTCATTTCTCCTTTATGCAGCGCTACACATTATTGTATAGAATGTGTTGATTAGTTCTAATATATGCACATATTAAGAGGCTCACTAGAATTTAAACTGAGTCATTTTAATAATTTAATTATCATTTTCATCATTTATAAGTATGGTTAATTTGTTAAACTAAAACCTTAGAATCACCTCCTTAAATCACTAAACATTGATGAGAGGAAAAAGCACCTAGTTCTCATATTATTGAATTTCTAGAAAACATAAAGTTATTATTATTATTATTATTATTATTATTATTATTATTATTATTATTATTATTATTATTATTATTATTATTATTATTATTATTATTATTATTATTATTATTATTATTAGATCACTATTTTTAACTAAGAAAACCAAATCATTGTATTTGAATATTAAAACCAAATAATTGTATGTATAATTGTCTGTAAATAAGATATATAGAACTAATATATAATGGTTTATGTTGAGAAAACTGCATCACTTTTTCTAACAAGGAACAATATAACTATTTACTAAAAAATTTCTATTTGTGTTTGGCATCGCCAGATCATTGGAATAATAAGCATGCATAAAATATGAAAATATGTTTTATTTATTTAATATACACTTTATGATGAAATTATCATTTTAGTATGGGTGGTATAAGCATATGAATGAATATTAAAATATGCTTTATGATAATACTATTATTGACCACATATACTTGACCATATACCTATTGTCAACAACTTTTAATTTGTATGATTATAGTGGTTATTTTATGGACTCATTTGGAAAAAAATATGTGGTATGGGTGATTTTAATATTTCTATAGATATTTATTAAGCATGGGTCTAAAATAAATAAAATATACATTGTACATGTCTAGATGTATAATGAGAAAAAATATAAAACATGTTATTTTATGTTATGAAAATATCCATTTATATACTTCATTATCTCTCTACTGGTAAAGGTTGTCATTGGGTGTGTAAAATAACCATCATATAAATATTGTTATATAAAGTATCCATGTTATGTTTTTGTTTTATAGGAATGATGTACTCATTCCATTAATAGTATTATATTTTTGGGCCATATAAATAAGTTGTGCATAGATAACATATGCAGATAAATGCATTGGAATGTGAAATCTATTGCATAAGTTTTACTAGTATATTGTCATAGTCCAAATGGTACACTTATCGGTATACTTAGTGAATTTTATGTAACATATAAAATCAATTTATATATTACTGAATCTAGTGTATGAATCTATAACATAAAATTGTATGGTCTTATGAATTTGTGTGCAGAGTTATGCATGATTTAGTCATATCAAGATGAAAATCTATCTAATTAGGAATAAATACCTATTAATGAGTTTGACATTACAAACCCCTTAAAGATCATCCATATATGTATATTTTGTGAACATGAAAGTTTTATAGATTGTTGGAACATTGAGGGGGTTCTTAAATAGGTCAAATAAGTGATCATTGGTATAGTGGTTACATGTCATTAGAACACTTCATATAGTGCATATGATGATGTAAAATCACTCATAAATACAAATTATACCTATAATTATTAGATAGTTATAATGAATCAAAGGTGTCTTGGTACAAAACTATAACCATATTAAAACAATCTTCTAAGAAAATAGAATGAGATGCTTAAATGAATATTATAAAGGTTTTATGAGTCCTCTATTTATATACACATGATCGATTGATTATATGTTATATTTATTCTGTATTCAATACTTTAGTGTAGTAAAATTTATGAGATTTCTAATATGTATAAATGCTTGGCTATATCTAGTATGTAGTAGTGCATCGTGATGCATGTTTATATGTTATGTAGCTTTAAATTCTAGTAGATAGTTTTATCTTGGGGTATACCTAGGTGGTATAATCCTATACTTTATTATTATTATTATTATTATTATTATTATTATTATTATTATTATTATTATTATTATTATTATTATTATTATTATTATTATGTGGGTCATTTGAATTCTTGGAAATGTAAGTTTAGTTTTGTGTATTTATTTAGTTTGGAACTATGATAGTATGGGATATCATAGGGTATTATAGTGTAAATGTATGTTGAATATGGATGGTACATACTATAATTATTATGTCTAGAATTACATCTAAATTTGACTAATTTAATGTATGCACACTAGTTATTTCTATTATTAGCATGTTTTGTAACATTTGGTAAGACTTTATGTATGCATGAATATAACCTTTGAGAGTTTAACTAATTCCAAGATTCAATATTATATGTTCTGTGGGAACTATGACTTGTTTAATCTTATCTATTTATTAAATATAAGCTTGTGTTTCCATGTAGTTATGATTATCTTATTATGAATGTTTGTGTAAAACTAGTAGTTATGTCTTAGAATATTATACTATGGTAATATGGGTTACTATACAGTGTAGCATGTTTAAAACTAATTATCATAGTGAAAATATGTAGTTGAATGTATATTTACTTGGGTGGTATAAACTGTAGTCATTATTTCTAGTATGGGATTGAAGTTAATGTAAGATTCATTCATATGTTTGATGGAATAAATATATTATTTGGTTACTTCTATGTTTATCATGTTACAAACATGTTTTATAGTAAAATATAAGTTAAATGAATATTATGGTTGAATTGTAATTAACTAATCTATATTGTTGATACAGAGTAATGAATGAGATGGACTTCACTAGCTTACTAGTGTCACAATGACATATGAAGGTAGTTTGATCAAGTGGTGTGTATGAATTTGATTGATCTAGATCATTATTATTTATTATTTGTAAAACTTTGGGCTAAAGTATGTTTAGTGAGAAATTATCATTTCATGATTATGATTTACATTTTTTTGTGATATATTGTAATAGACTGATTTTCTATGATGCACTGCATGTTTAGTTTAGAAATCATACAACACATGTGTACTTGATTTTCTCTATATATTCCTATGCCATCACTATATACTCATCCATAAAGGGAGGGACATTTCCTAATGGGATTAGTACATGATATTATTGGTCTGTGGTTGGTGTGGAAAAGTGCTTGGATGATTCTCTCCCTCCCCATAGTAGTACTAATTTTTGAGACAACACTTATAATTGCCATAGATACTTGAGTTCAAGAACTATGCTTTGGGGGAGCCATGTATCTTATATGTACATTATATTTAATTTCACTCAATATTGAATATTGACATGAGAGTTGTATTTATTTGTTGTTATGTATTGTCAATATTGGCTGTAGACTTGTATCAACTATGGTTGAGTTAATATAGTTACTTTTTATATTTACATTATGATGAGCTCTCATGATCTTAGATATCAGTGATATGATATGTATATTCCTATTGATATTGTCATGATTTGATATTGCATATGGTATCTTTGATTCTTGTGATGTAATCTATTTATGATATATGTATTTAATTAAAAAAATCATATTCTAAGTTGACCCCAGTGGGGTTGTTACAAAAATTGTTATTTAGGTTGATCTAATTCAGATTGATCAAAGAAAAATGTCAAAGGATGATTGAAAGCAATATATTGAGTCAATTAAAGAGTTTAAAGCTATTTTCAAAGGTGCACTTCCTATTGAAGATCATGAACATGAATAGGTTGGTCAAGACTCACTCATTAAGGATAATGATATAGCTTGGAGTGAGTATGAAAAACTCCTTGAAGAGCTTGATGAGATTACAACCATTGATAAACAATATGAGGTCAATCAAGATGTCATAGAGACCCAAGAAGCATTCCTAGATAGAGTATCATTTATTTAGGTTGCATTTAAGGAACGACATGAGAAGGATCTTGAGCCATAAGATGAGTTTATCTTCATAGGTGACTAGTTTGTAGTTGTTTATCCATTTGAGGGCATGCCAAGAAGATTGGAATTCAAGAAGAGGATAAAGATAAAAAAGACTAAGGCTAAAGATGTAGCTTGCTTCATGCCACTTTTCATCTCTTGGAGTAAAATATATCATAAGCTTCCCCTTTGACCTAGGAGGAAGATGTTGTTTTCAGGTTAGTTGTACATTTAGTTACTTTCTTGTTTGGTGTTTTCCCTAAGTGCTTAATATCACATGTGTGTGTCTAGTTTCCTAAATTTTTTGTGTGTTGTCACTATTGTGTGAGTGGTGAGGTTGTTTCTAGTCCTTTAAATATTGTATGGTGTTAATTATGATTATAATATCAAGCAAATTGGTCATATTAGTTAATTCATGACTATCATGGGTGACTCCATAGCCTAATAGATGCTTGAGGCTACTAGTCTTTTCAATTTTTAGGTAAGAAACTATTGTGAGTCACTATAAATGTTGATAATTTGCCTTTCATGCCAAATATTAACCCATATCATTCAAAATGTGTCCATTACATCAGTTTTCTCCTCAAAAGAGAACTCGAGGTCGTTAGTTGATGCCATGAGATGAGGGTAAACATGTTTTAGAGTCTATATCAAGTCTAATTAGCCCTTATTAAGGTCTATTTATGGATATTTACAAATTAAAAAAATGAATCCAAAAGGGGTCTAATGATTTTTTAAGGTTGTAAATGCATTCAAGAGGCTCTCCAAGTGCATATGAGGATGTAAAAAGGGTCATAATGTCTCTCATTTTAGTCACTCAAGTCATTTATGAAGAAACACCCATATTTTAATGTCTTAAAAGGACACTTAATTAAAAAAATTAACCCCATGATCCTTATAATCCATACAAATAGATTCAATTACATTAATGATTTATTTTTCCCCCTCTCTTGCATTTTACATTCTTCATTTATTCTCCAAATGTGTAAAAGTACCCTTAATGGTCTAAAACCATACTATTTCAAGAAGAGAATGTAGGTTTATTGGTTTTGGAGATTTTTTTAGGGTTTTATAATATATGGAGGCTCATTCATGTCTAAATATCATCAACATTAGGCAAGAAGGATAAAAAATTTTAAAAAATAATGATTTTCATGAAAAAGGGTAAGATTTTAAGGGTTTTTTTGAGGTGTATAGAATTTTAAGGATAGGTTAATATTATATAATAGAATTGAAATTTTTTTAACATAATTATGAACTCATTTCAGGAATTATATAGAGGTTTCATGCTCATAAAATTCCAAACTAGGCAAAAATTGCTTCATTCCTCCTTCGAAAACCTAGACAAGATACCTTCTAGGATGTGGCCAATTAGATGTGGAGATTAATGGCATGGTAAATAAATTGGAGAAGTATAATATGGTTTTAAATATCATGTTATATCTATCATAAAATATAAATAACCATAAAACTCTATGAATAATCATTTATGATTATAAATAGCCTTTAGAGGTCATCAAATGGAGCATGGTTTTGGTTGAATTCTTGTTTCTGCTATTGCATGATACAAATTAGTTATTGAAAAGTGTTTATAGGATAAATTTTTTTCCACACATGATTTTTATATAAAGTGAGAAATATATAATCACATCATTTGGTCAAAATATGGTAAATAGCTCTTAAACCTCCTTTCAACCCTATGAGTTAAAATTGTAGTCATGAAAAATGTGATTTTGGAAGTTTATTTTGAATTTATGGGGAATAAAAAAATATTTTAAGTTTAATAGGGAGTTCATACAGTCCAATTAAAAAATAATAAACTTTTTATATCCTATATAACTCAAGATATAATTTTTTTAGCAAATAGGTAGGCTTGCTGCCCTAGAAACCTTAATTTCCACAAAAAATGTCATATCTTGAGTTATAACAATAAAAAACTATTTAAAATTTAAATATATGTGGTTGTAAATGTTTATGAACTTTTTAATTTTTTTCCATGTCCATAAAATTCTCGAGGAGATATAAAATTCCAAAATATAATTTGTAAAATTTGAATTTTTTCACAGAGGCTTGTCTAGGCATCCTAAAATCTTCATATCTTGAAAATTACTAATACAAATGTATGAAATTTGGAGGATAAATTAATGAATATATATAATTTAATTTAAAATTGTTTTAATACTTATTTAATTATAAAATTTAAATATATCTTCAAAACATAGATCTGCAGTCATGTGAAAGTTTAGGAAATACACTTGGGAGAACACATAAGTTGCATAGCTTCAAATTGGCTGATCCAATCTTATTAAAAATTTGTGAGAATGTGTATGGTGATTTTTTTGATGATATAAATGTGTTATAAATATCTTAATACCAATATATGATTACTTATATTTGACTCCTATATGTAGGCCTTATTTTTAGGCATAGTTGGGCTAGTTGGGTAGCTAATATGGCCTCACAAAGGATTAAGAAGCTAAATAATGGCATGGAAGGATGTAAGGAGGATTAATTAGGGTTATAAATTCACTTGTAATTACAAATTTTGGGTAAAAATATCTATTATATGACCATCATAGAAGATAAGAAAGTTTTAAGGCCTAGTCAACATGTAAGAAGGATATGTAAGTTGAGTTAATGCCTAATGAGGGCCAAATAGGCCATGTCATATCATTTTAAAGGATAATATGAGAATTATTTGACCAATTGTATCATGCCCATACCATATAAAATTTAATACAATACCAAAATAACCCCTTCACTCTATTTTCATGCGTTACTCGAATGAAGATCATGGAAGAAGGTGGGCTAATGCATTGGGATGGATAATGGCCTTGATATTTTTGAATATTTTTATAATTTTAAACTAAAAATTAGAGGTGTATTTCAGAATTTATGAGCCTTAGTTATTTATCCCTCTCCTCTCTCTTACTTTTTATTCTATACAGGTTTGAAAATGACCAATTATACATAATCCCTCAACTAGGTATGAAAAAACTCTACCCATTTTTATCTTACAACCTTTGAGCTAATACAAGATTGATTTAGCCTTTTCCATACTAACCTATAGTTTGTTTCATTCTTTTTTTATTTTCATGAGTGGTTGATCCTTTTCTCCCTTTGTAGGTCCTTGTCTCTCACCTAGATGCTAGTAGATTGATATTATGTAGGTCACATGGTTTTTGAAGGTGATTATGCTTGTGATCATAGTGGAAACTAATTTCTAGTGTATTTTATCAGACCTTACACTCATCACCCTCAAGTTATAGGTAGTTATAATGGCCTCCATGTGAATCACTAAAGTGCAAGAGTTTCTTAGAGATAGTGTGTTAGTAATCAGTCTTTAATTTATCCATATGTGTTGTTGAAGGATCAAGTAGATGAGACATAACATTAGTTAATCACCTCCTATAGTATAGGTTTTTATTTCATGTCTTTATTATATCCATTTTCATTGAAAAAACAAGTAGGTAGTAGTTGAGCTTAAATAATACATCAGGGGAGCTAACACTAAAACTAGAGATTCACCTCACCCATTAGTCTATCAACACTAGAGTTGATGTCATTATATCAGATGGATGAGGTAGGATTAAAACTACCTACATCAAGGGTGCAATATATATTGATAACATAAACATAATGCAATGTTAATATGGATGAAAAATGGTCCACAAATAATGCCTATGCGAACTTATTTATACATAGTGTGTAACCTATGGAGGATTCTAATTCCATGTAGAGGTGTAAAGGGAGGACAATAATGAGAGGGATGAAGATCCATAGACAAAGATCAATAAATATTAATACAAATATAACATAGATCATAAATAAAGGTATTTAAGTTCTCATTAATTTTAATGCCTAAGATAATAGTACAAACTCAAATGGGAAGAGATTTTTTATACCAAGGAGAGTGTTAATTTTACAATAAATATTAGGGTTTTTATAGATCTAGGCAAGATCCTGCATAATTAATTCACCACTTAAGATGGTAGATAGAAAATATGAATTCAAAAGTTGGCACTTAGAACTCCAGATTGATTTAGAGGGCCAAACCACCACACAAGTTTTGTTGAGAACCATGCCAATTCAATTCATGCTGATAATATGGTCATATATGTAGGTGGAAGGCCATTATTGGATATTTAAATTATTTGCATGTGTATCAAATACTAAAGTATGCTTTTATAGTCAAAGGAAGTTATATTCAAATGGAAATGTAATTGATCTATAAATCAATCCTAGATCATAGTTACAATTCTGATTGTTGATACATTAGATATTTAGGTTCATAACCAAGATGGATCTGTTAGACCTAGACAAGGGATATCTTACCATAATAATATCACTAGAGAGTGTTCCAAAGCCTCTAGTGAAGCAAAACTATGTGATAACCTTAACTAGGTCCTATGTTTTTATATTCACTAAACTAATAACAAGTGAAGTAAATTCTAATCTAGTGCTCACCATAGCTTGTGGAAAAAAGTGGGGTTAGTAAACATAAAAGTAAACATGTGTAAAATAATCTTATCTAAGCTATTCATAGGTAAGACCCTAATGCATGGAGAGAGAAATATATTCAAAATCCATTAATTATACTAATTCTATCTACTAAAGATGAGTAAAGTTAGAGATACTTACCTTTAAGATGAACCCATCAAGACTCAATCTCTACCTTAGCCAAAGATGTTTCATAAGAGGTTGTTATGGTTTGTAAGGATCACTAAGAAAGGCTAAAGCATCCAAGAATTTTCCACAAGATAAGATTATTTTCCAACTATAAAACCTAAGCTATGACTCCTCAATTATAAAGGGAGAAGATCAAATTGTAAAGAAGTATAAATGAATAATTAAATCTTGTTGTCTATCTAAGAATGGTGAAATGAATGTGTTTATATAGATGAATATAACCCTAGTCCTTTCCAAAAGTTTAACCGATAGAGTCAATCCAATTGGCATTGTATAATTATTGACAAAAATAAATTATGTCTTAGTCTAGGTCAGCCAAGGGCTGAACTAGACCCTAAATAAGTTTTAATAATTATAGTAGAAGGTCAATGGGGTCGATAGTGTAATGTAAACTATAAAAAGGATTTTAGGATAGGGAATGGATAATGAAGGTGAAAATTAAATAGAGGAGGGTGAAAAGAGGAGGAGAAGATTAGGGGAATGTTTTTAGGATATGATTGGATTGATAATAAGTGGTAGTATAGGTACAAAAATCCTACAAAGCACCAATGGTCTACCCAGCCCTTTCCCAGTACACCTTTTAAGACATGCACTTAGAGAGATTAAGACTCTATGGGTTCTTACAAGATAAAAATCATCAATAATTAATAAAGTTTGAAAATATTATGTTTATACATATGCCCCACTCAAATCTCATTATGTGTAACTCAGGTGTAATAGGAGATGGTTCTTTGAGAAAGAACACAATGACACATAATGCTAAAGCTAAAAAAATTATAGTATTTTAAAGTAAAAAAACTAAAATTAAATGACTAAAATGGAAATAAAAAATAAAAGCAATGTGTACCTTGACTTACCTTTATCATTGGATGGTTGTCTGTTTTGTTCTTAATTTTGATCATGGAGGGCACAAAGTTTTTTTTGATAAACCCAAGGATACAAAAGTAAAGAGAAAAAAAACAAATATATGAAAGCCAAGATAATTGATTCTATGTGGATGAGATGTACTTGGAAATTTTACAAGTTGGGGTGATAAGTGTTATGTTAGACCAAATTACCAAGTTAAAATTTTTAGAGTGAATCAGGTAAACAAAAATCCAAGGCTACTAAATACCAAAAAACTCAAACAAGTAAACCTTAAATAAGAGAGGCAAACTCACCAAGTCAAACTAAGGATACATGTAAAAAATGGTAACCAAACATCTATGTGAAAGCAGTAAAAATCCTTAAATAAAGATGGACAAGAAAAATGGTAAAACAAGATTGATGAGTGAGTAGTAACAATCCTTACTCAATTATCAATGGAAAAAGTTTAATAAAAGGGAAAGAAACAGTAGTGAGTGATAAGTAACAAGCCAAATTTACCCAATAATGGAAAAAGTACATGAAAGTAGAAGTAGACCGAGGTGTCTAAAAAAAGGGTAAAACAACAATAAAAAATGGTAAAAGGAATCAAATAAATAGTGGGATGTAAAGCAATGGTGTAAACAAAAATAATCCAAAGCTTCTCAAGCATGTTGTTTGGTTTTAAAGATCAATAAAACTAAAACAAATTAGTGATAACATGTTTTTAAGATGTAAAGAAGAGGGAATATAGAATAAGGGAAAACAAATTTAGAATATCACTTGACTATCAAGGGGGAAAGGAAATGGTTGGAGGAGAGAATGAAGGAAAAACCAAGGTAGAGGAACTCTTTATCAAAGTCAAGACACTCAAATTAGGTATATCAAAAAAAGAGGACTTTCAACCTTAAGGAATTTGAAGAACTTATCCTAGAAACACAAGTCTCAATTCAAAAAATGAAGTATGAAAATCATACCATGAAGGATATATGCATAGAAAATAATATGAAACTACTTTCCCACAATGTGTTCCCCATTCCTCAGGATCCCTTATAGAGCCATCAGTCTACTATGAATATTGGGTATTTATGTGAGAAAGTAAGTAGAACCATAGAGTTTTTTGTAATCTCCTATTCCAATCTTTTGGCCTACCACACCCTAATGGACCTTAACTATATCATGAGGCTAATTGTGGAGTTTAAGATTTTATTAGAGATAGGAGATGTGCTTGTAATCATGTCTTTTTGGTGTGATTTTGACTTATGAAATTTGTATGTTGCCTTTTGTATATCATCACCTTTTTTTAAATGATTTAGATTTTAAATTTCTTGATAGTTTTTTCTATTCCTCCTCTATACATATTTGAAAGACCAAACATAGATGCTAAATATGACTTTCATTTGAATACTTTGGACTTTGTTACTAAAAAAGATAACTTATAGAGAATGGTGTCTAATATTATCATTAATTAAAGTGAAATAAAAGTGTTATCTTGAATTTGAACTTGTTTTATCCAATGTGGAGTGAAAGGAAAGGAAATCAAGAAAATTGAAAAATGAAACATTTTTGAATTACTTCAAATCATAGAAAATGTGACAAAGGGTTAAAAAGGGATATAATGATAGTAAAATGTAATGCCTTATAAAAATAAGGGGAATTTAGGAAAAAATGATAGCACAAGTTTTTATAAAAATTTTATCTACAAAATAAGTAAAATCCAAAGCTGAGAACAAGGATCACAACTCAGAACCATTGTAAACATTTAGACAAGAAACACTGAATTAAGTAAAGATGGTAATTTTATGAGGAAGGTCAGGTCATATCCATGGTCTTACACTATAACTCATAAAATATAAACCCATGGGGGTGCCAAAAAGTATTGGAAAGCAAGAAAATAATAAGAACAAAAATGGAAATCATGAGGAAGACTTGGTCATATCCACAGTTTTACGATATAACTCATGATAAAAGGGAAACCAAAAGACCAAAAGGAAGGACTAAGGTTTGTGGAAAGAGAGAGTTATTGTATAGGGTAATTCCCATGTATGTATCCTCAAAAAGGTGTTATAAGGATAACATATATAAACTATGATAATAAGGGAAAAGTTTAGGTAAATATTTTTTTAATAATTATGCATTGGTAGGCTCTTTGGAAACATGACCTTCATTGGTTTGAAGGTGATAGGTGTTAGGACCAATAATATCTTTGACTAAAAAAGGGCCCCAAAATTTTTGGGCATATTTACCTTCTTTGTCATGTGTATAGTCTAGCTTAAGAATAAGATCACCACTATTAAAAGTGTGAACTTTAACTCTTTTATTATATTGTTTGGTAATGTGGGTCTTGTATGGGTGATTTTGTTGTTAGGAAAAAAGATGGTATTCATCAAGAAGATCCATAGAATTCACATAATTATTCATTAGGTATGATATCATGAAGAGATATATAGATAGAGGAAATCTCAACTTCTAATATGACTGATTCAGAACCATGGACTAACAAAAATGGTGTTGCCCTAGTAACAATGTGTATGTTAGTGTGATAGGAATAAAGAGGGGGATATAAATGAAGATATAAATATGTATAGATTTCATGGACTGTATTTTGGGGAATTTTATTAAAAAAATTATTGGTGGCCTTATATTGGCCATTATATTAGGGGTGATAAGGTGTGGAAAAGTTTTTATTAATTATGAATTTAGCATAGAGTTATTTGATGTCTTTATTTTTAAAGTTAATACCATTATCTAAAATGATAGTATGAGGAACACCAAAGTGGAAAATCATTTTATTGAGGATGAATTTGGAAATGGTGGTACCAATAACATTGATGATGGGCATAGCCTCAATTCATTTGGTAAAACATTCGATGGCTATGATAATAAAGACATTTTTGTCTTGAGATATAATTAATTTGACTATGAGATCTAATCCCCACATGGATAATGGCTAGGGGATACCATAGTTTGAATCTCAATTGGAGGTGAATGGATTCAATAATCATGAAGCTAGAAAGGAGTACATTTTTAGCAAATTTGATGGCATCCTTTTCAAGGATTGGCCAAAAGTATCCCATACATAAGCATTTACGAGCTATAGCATTTTATCTATAGTGGCCACTACAAATTCCCCCATGTGCTTGTTCAAGGAGAGGAGGAACCTATTATTTCATAACACAACAAATTAGGGTACCTTCAACATTGTGATAATAAAATATGTTATATCTAAAGACATATTTGAAATCTTGTTTGTGAATTCAAGTTTTTTTGTAGGAATAAATGTTTGGAAGATAGGTTTGGTGCTTAATAAATTGAATACTATATTTGTACCATGAGCTTTGTCAAATGGAGATAGCCTCAATGTGGTAGTTGAGTGAATCTTGTGGTTGAATGGAAGATGGGGATTTTATTATTTGGATAAGAAAAGTGGAATTAGTAAGGACTTAGTGTGGGTTAAAGAGAGATACTAAAGGATCAAGTGAATCAACAATAGAATTTTTCTCTTGAGGGATATGCTCTATGGTGAAACAAGTGAAGTCTTTGCCAATGGTAATTACTATTTGATGATAATTAATGATATTTTCACTTTTGCTTTGATAATCACCATTAACAAGGTTAAAAATGAGTTGGGAATCATCTAAAGCATGCAAATATGTGATATATAAATCAATGGCTACTCTCATGCATATGATAAGGATTCATATTTTTCCATGTTGTTAGTGACATCAAATGTAAGTCTAAATACCAAAGGGAGCACTATAAAAATGATGGTTACAATTATATTCATGTAAATTGATAGTAATTTAAAGTTATTTGATAACTACTTTTGGTTTAGTGGTGTTAAGGAATATAGAGGAATCTTCAAGATTACTTGTTTCTAGGACAACAGTGAAGTTATGGAAGTAATCTTTAAGAGATATAGCTTGATTAAGACCTTCAATATAGAGAATATTATCATCAAGAAGACTATGTTGAAGGTTTTTGGTAGTTGGTATAGGAGATATTGTTATTTTATTAGCAATGATTTGTCCTTTGATAGATTTTTGTGTAATAATTTGGAGATCAAATTTCATGAGGAGGACCATCTAATTGCCAAATATATATCTATGAAGAAAGGTTTTGGAGAAGAAATGATGAAGTGGATTAGAATGAATGATAATGTAAGTGGTTTGATAAAGCATGTATTATCAAAGCTTTTTAGTGACAAAATATATGGTGAGGCAATCACATTCTACTTTTGTATAACATTTCTCATAGTCTATGAGGCCATGATTGATAAATAAGATGACACATTTTCTTCTGGTATCATCATGTTTGGAAAGAATTACACCAATTGATATGGGTGTGGAATAAGTATATAATATTAATGGATGGTCATTATAAGGGGATTAAGAGTGGGTGGGTGAAGCAAAGATTCTTTCATATTGTCAAATATTTTTTGACAAGGATCCACCCATTGTAGGGCAATACCTTTCTTGAGAAGAGAATTAACATAATAGATATGGTAAGCCATTTTGGGGATGAACCATATAATTTCCCCAATTTTAACAAGGTAAGTGTGAATATCTAAAATAAAATTTGGTACATGAATGTTAACAATAGTTTTTATCTTGGTAGGATTGACATCAATGTTGCAAAGAAAAATAATGAATTTCAATAATTTACCAAATGTGACACTGAAAACACACTTTTAAGGGTTCAGTCTAACTTTATATTTAATGAGGTGATAAAAAAAGATAGCAAGATTAGATAGATGAGTCTTGCAGCTCTTAGACTTGGAAATTATGTCATCCACATAGGTTTTGATGATCTTATGGATGAGATCATGAAAAATGTGGGTCATCTCCCATTGATAGGTAGATCCAACATTTTTGAGGCCGAAGGGAATTTTAACATAATAATAAGTACCCCATTATGTGGTGAAAGCTATCTTATGTTGTTCTTTAGGGGAAATGTGCATTTGATTATGACTCAAGAAACCATCCACAAGGGATAACATGTCATAGTCGATAGTGAGATCGATAATGCATCTATATAAGGTAATGGAAATTTGTCCTTGGGACAAGAAAGATTAATCTTATGGAAATTAATGCAAATGAGAATGACCATGGTGACTTTATTCTGAATAAGGACATTATTGGAGACTCATTTTGAATAGTCCATAGGCTTGATAAAATTAGCACCAAGAAGTTTTATAATTTATTTAAGGCATAAATTAAAAACTTTTGGTGGAAATTTTCATTGCTTTTATCACACGAGCTTGGCATTGGGATAGGTGACGATAATGTGCACCATAATGATAGGGTCAATACCATGCATGTCCTTGTAGGACTAAGCAAAAGTCTCATAATATTTATCTAAGAATAAGATAAAGTTATCATGTTTCGTTGGTGTGAGCTCATGAAAAATTGTAATTGGTTGAGGTCATGATGGGGTACCATATTTGATTCAAGTATTTTTTTCAATAAGCATAGAATTTCCATCTTGGAAATAATATGGTGCATTAGGTAAAGAGGAAATGGGATTTGATTTAGGATCAATGCTAGTGATGAAGTTATTGAAATAAAGGGATTTCTTCTTGAAATTCTTAATTTTTTGATGTTGTTGAGGTACTTGAGGTTCGCGAGTATGGAACAATTCAGGAATGGCTTCATTGCTAGGAAAAGTGGGAAGAGGACCATAATAATTGACATATACTTAGAGATTAAGAATTTGATTACCATGGTGATCATATTTAGAGTGTATTTGGTGTACATCTATGGCCTTGAAATCTAATGTAATCTCTAGAGTAGGTGGAGTAGGGGAAGAAGGTTGATTAAATTTGATTGGTTTATCATTACTGTTGTTGATGTGTGTTGAAAAATTTACTTGTATAGATTTTGTGCTTAGCCATGTACTTAGAATTGAATCCAAGTCAATTATATACATGGTAAAACTAGTCATGAGCATAATAAGGTTTATGTCACACAAAATTTAGCACACTACTATGCTAGCATCAATTTCACACAAGGCACAAGCCTTGGGTGTTCACCCAAAGTACAACATCAAAGGAATTAGGCTTGTGTTGGGCTAGTTGAAACATGGTGCAACCTTGGTGTCAATGGGACTTAGTCATTTTCATAATGGAATAGGTGATTTGTTAGTGCAAGGATATTCTAAGTGAGATCAATAGGCATAAACCTATTGATGGGAACTAGTTTTGGCCATGGTGGGATAAGTTCATATTTAGCTAGTTATAGCTTCTGATGGCATAGGACATAGGAATAATAGTTAAGTGTTATTCAAACACTAGGTCTAGTTAGGGAAATGGTTCATTCTAAGTGCTCATTCTCTAGGTTAGTGCACTAGGCATGGGTATTAGGACCTCAATGCATGCTAGTTTCAATACTTAGTCTATTTTTAGGTTATCCTAAAGTCATTATATGACATAGTGATGCCATTAGTGAATTGGTATGGAACTTTACATCAAAATACATTAATCAAATGGAAACTATAACATTATTCATTAAGGACTTAGTTGTAAACATATAATAGTGCTACAATATATGAAAGATTCAACAATCACACAAATATGTGGTATCATTTCTAATAGATCAAAGTTCATTAACATAGAGTATAGTTTATACAAATAGAGCACTTACTCATCTAAGTGATAATACAATCCTAGTGGCTCACAAGTGAGCTTGGGTGGTACATGATGGTTTTCTAATATGATTCTAGAATTATTTATGTAGAGTTTCACTACCATTAATTGCCTCTCCTAGTATTCAGGTTCAAGCTCATTTAAATAGGTAGAGAAGCATCTTATTTCCAAGTTGGATGGGATCACGCTAGATGTTAATATGTCACTAGGGATTATTATACCACTAGATCTAATTATATAACACCCATGTTCTCCAACCACCTCATACAAGCACTCAACAAGATTCTCCTTCAAACCTAGGTGTTAAACAACTACTTGCCAGCTGGTGAAAAATCATCAAAGATTCCTCTAGCTGAAACTAATGGTTTCAAAAGGGAAAACATTTGTAATGACTACCATACATCAAGATGTGATGATTTGGTGTTGTTTACTAAATTAGTTACAAAAAGGGGGCCCAAAATTAACCCATAAAAAATTACTATTCCACCTTGAACTAGTCTTTCAATGCCTTTGGTGCATAAAATTTGGGCACACCCTTCTCTAGTTCCACCTTGAAATTTTCAAGTCCCTAGATTATGAGCTTGATTTATTCAATATTTCCTTCTACTTCAGTTGATGTAGCCTCGATGGTGAAAACATCTATGAATTATAGTTATTTTTTGAAGGCTTTAAGCCTTTCCCATGCTCACCTTACCCTGCCATAAAAAATATCCCCTTGCTCACTCACCTTTGTTTGAAAGGTGTAGAAGAGGGATTTTATTTCTTGTTCTTGGGTCTTCAGCTTGGTGCTTAAGTCATTTACATATGTCATCACTTACACATACTTGGTCTGGATCACTGTGAAAGATTGTTTAATCAAGGTATCTTTCTCCTCTAAATTTTTAAAGTGTCCATCAATGACCACCATTTGAGTGGAAAATTTGCAAAATATTACATCTGCTTCATCTATGCCCTCTTCCATTTTGGTAAATAGGTCTTCTACCACATTGATCTTTTTGTTTAGTTATCTTTTTATGGCTTCATAGGGGTCTTCTTTCTCCTTTAGTGCTAGCTTCATTCGAGGTAACATTTACTTAATCAACATGCATATATTATCCACTTCATTCATCTCTAAAGTATCAACACCATCTAATATATATGGCTACACTTCTTTGACATGCTCATCTATCTATTTGAGCTTAAACTTTATTGATTATAGTTATTCTTCTACCTCTTACACTATATTATTAAAACTATTAGCATAAACATCATTGATAATGGTCTTACATGACACTTCAGAGGCCATTTTGAGGAGGGAGTTAGCCAACCTTATAGGGTTCATATCTTGAGGAATTATAATTTGATAATCATGCCCCTATTCTAGCTTCTTGGTGTGCTGAAGTGTTGTTTGTAGAACCTCAAACTGAGGCTCATTCATGTATAAATCTATCACCCAATAAACTTGATGGCACATTAGGGTTATGTTAACCTTCAAGGGAATGTATTCCATCATATAAAATTCATCATACTATTTGAACCTCTACTACACCTTTTCCTTGTAACTTGGCTCATACTCTTCTTCCCTAACCAACTCCTTTTCTTCTTCATTGGCATTGGTGCTCCCACCAGTGTCTTCTTCTTCTCATCCTTCTTTTTCTTCTCCTTATTCTTATTTTCCTTATTCTTTTTCTTCAGTGCTAGACTCATCACTGTGTTCTCCTTCTCATATGGGTTATTTTTTGGACTTTTCCCCCTTGTCTATTTTCTCCTCTTGTCATAGATTTTTAGTGCAAGCCTCCTTGATACCAACCTTTCTCTCCTCTTACCTGAGTAGGGCCTCTACTTCCTTTTCTATTTGTTATTATAAGGCACTAGCATCACCTTATTTATTTCTAAGTGACCCTTTAGATCTAGGGCATGCCTACTATGCAACTTATTTTTTTGTTTTGGTGGAGGCACTAGATGCCTTTTTTGGTACATTTTCCTCTCTAGGTTCTTTGCTCATGGAAACCTTATTTTTTCTCTTTCTTTCACCATCTTGGCCCTTTCTACCTGGGTTACTTTTTCCTCTTTTCCCCTCCTCTGTGCCTTTTCCTCCTTGGCCTTTATCTATACTTCCTCTTTCCTATATCTTTCCTTTTAAACCTTCCTCTATGTAGTTTGTGCCTCACATTTATTTTCTCTCACCTCTATCTCCTTGGCCTCTATTCAATCAATTTCTAGTGAGGACATGCCCTTGGCCCTTATGGCCTCTCACTTTTGGTGAAACTTTAACATCATGTTGATGTGATCCTAGTGTAGGCCTATGTCTTCCCATTTATGCTTCAAATATTCCTCAATAGGTGCACTTAAGGGTATTTCTTCTTCATGCACTTCTACCTCTCTAGGCTCTTTACCTACTTCTTCTTTCTTCCTCCATTCTACTTTATTCCCCTTCATCTCCCATAACTTTCACTCCATTTATTTCCTTCACTCCTTGGGTTCAACCATCTTGATGCTTCCTTTAACATTGTTTCCTTGGTCATTTATTCTCTTTGTTCCTCTAGCTCCTATGCCCTCTAAATCTCAGCTTCACTAAAACCATATTTCTTCCATCTCTGCATCTTCTACTTCAATTCATTCTGAGGGGAAGGAGAGGGGGTCCATTCACTTGATGAGGAGTATTATTCTCTGAGAATTATGTATACACCCCTCCCCATTGATTCTTCCTCTAACTCTTCTTCTTCCTCTATGTCAGATAGGATTATCCTAGGCATCATAGGAAGAACCTTCCCCTTCTTATTTACATCAAGATAAGTCTTTAGCATAAATTTCATGTGCTTATTAGATGAGCCCAAAGTAAATGCTTATCCTTTTGAGGTTATCTTGAGCCTTAGGTGATCCTTTATTTCTTCCAAAGTCTCCCCCCTCTTCTTTTAGGGAGACTTCTTCTTTTCTAGTAGCGCTAGGTCCTACCATCACCTATCTGGATAGGAGGATCAGTGCTCTATGTTGTGATTTCTCCCTAGACCACCTTATTCCTTAGCTTCATCTCATAGTAAAATATATGATTGAAGACAACTATGGTTTCCTTTAGGAGGGGATTTATGTCAATGTAATCTGACTCATATTCTTCATTTTTTGTGGCCTTTCCATTGGCATGAATGAACTAGTGCCTTAATTTGTGCCTCATTATATCTAGTTCCTTGACTAGAATGTCTAGTTGTTACACATTGGGGATCCAATGAAGCACATATCTAAAGTAATATGATGATAAGGCATTGAGGAGATTCAACCAACCTAACTTGTTACCATCCACTAGTGCCAAGTGCACTACATAATAATGTTGCATCATGGTAAAAGTTGCCATTCCAAACATACTTTATGGGGTCCCATAAGGGATGTATCATTCTAACCTAAATGACTCTATGTATTTATCACACCATTACATCATGTGTATTTTTTATTTGGCACTAAAGGAGGTGGGCAAGTGAAGACTCAATATTTCTGTGTTGGGAAATCATTATGTTCTAAGAAAATCTAGGATTGTCCTCATTCTCATTTAGGATCCTAATTTCTTCCATGACAATTAATATAAGGATGGACCCCTACCTAAAGGTCCCCTTCATGTTATGGCAATACAATTCATTTTTAAAAAATCTTCGGTGATGAAATTTATAATATTAAATTACATGCATTATGCCATGTGATATGCAATACATAGGTACACCTTTGACACATCGGTCCATCAACCATTTGGGAATAGTTTAGAAATTATGAGGCATGTTTCCACCCTCATTTCAAGGTCCTTACACTTGTTGATGGGTAAAACAAACCCCCCTAAATTTCTTAAGAAGATAAGCTATGCACTCCACATCTTCATTATCATCCATCATCTGATAGATTTCATTATCAATATTTAGGAGCTTGGTTATTATTTTGATCAAATACATCAAAATATTCATGTGCCTATTTTTAAATTACATGTGATCCTCATGGACACATGAAATTAGGAAAATTACAAGTTCCTCTAGCTTCCCAAAGCAAGGTAAATCATAGAGTTGAGTTACATTCGAATTTGTCAACTTGTCTTGAATTGAGATGTCAAATAGGGCATTGCCTTATTCCATCTTTCACCTTGTATCTACCATCCAATATTGTGCCAAGTATTGTAAGTGACTTGACATTTGATCGTTATATTATTTTAGATGATATTTGTGCACAAATAAGTGCCAATCTTCCCCCACTACAACCTATGGAGGAAATTGTATGAACTAATATGACATATTCATTAACTAAAGCCTTAAATTGTTATTGGTGATTCATATTTGTTAGGTCTATGACTACACCTTTATCACCTGAGCTTCACTAGATGTTAATGGTGTCTTTGGAAATATCCTCTTTCTCCCACTATTTATTTTTTGCACAAGTCTCTCTCCACACATCTTCAAATTGGCCTCACTATGAATGGAATCCTTCTTAATATGCTACCATTCACTCTTGATGCTTGACATGATCAAATTCTCATTGGGATAGGGTTTTTACACTTTATCTCTCTATTTTCTTCTTAGGTTCACTCTAAGTCTTGAATTAGGTTAAATTTTGTAGCCTAATCAAATCTGTGATTTGATATTTTATACCCTTCTCTCTCAGCTACTATCATAAACATAGGATTTATGGCATAGGTGCCTCAATGTCTTGGAAAACATGAAAATATATGAAATATTCAATAATAAATTTTCATTATTGCATTAATTATGTATCTTTTTGATGCCACTATCACCTCATTGAATTCTCCTAATGGATTTTTTGGCAAAGTCACATGTGGTTCTAATAGTCACTTCCCACTCATTTCTAGGTGGTTACCAACTATCTTAGACAATTTACTTCTACACTTGTTCACTTGGCACAACCTTCACCTTCCTTATGGTAACCTAGGCATAGCACCTCACATGCACATGGTTCAGCCTCCTTAGTTCCACTTTATCTTCTAGTTATGATTCCATTTCAAGTGCACTTCTCTATCCCGGTTAGTTTCTTTCACTTCATCTTTCTTTGGCCTATCCTACCCCATATAAATCCCTTATAATATCCCTTCATCACTTTGTCATCTATTCCTTTTTTCTTTCACATGGTCAAGTGTGCATCTTCACTATTTGTCTTATGCCCACCTATGTTTAGCATCTATACCTTATTCTTTAGTCTATGGTGCATGATATTTTGATGCACCCCTTTTTAATTATGGTGAAAAGTTTATCCTTTCAATTATGTACATTTTATTTTTATTCTCAAATATTAAAATTTTTGGCTACTTCATTATGCCCAAGAACTTAGGCATCTATTCTTAGGTGCTTAAAAAGAAAATGGGCTCAACTCACCTAATTGATATTATACATGGAAGCACCAGAGTAGCTCATTCTTGGGCCTCCAAGAGTATTGCAATGTTCACCTTATGCACATGGATCTTGTGCATCTTCTACTTATGTTTGTGATTCTCACGTACCCACCACTTAGATGTTTGGCCTCATGTTCTTAGATAGTGTAAGTGTTTGACTCACCCAGTTAGAATTATGAATGAGAGGTTAGATGAATAAGTTATTGTAACTATTTCTCACTAATTATTACCTTTTTACACTATCCAAAGACCAAAAAAATTTAAAACCATTTTTATTATACCAAATGGTCTCTTGGTTAACTCAACTCAAACTGATTAATGACCAAGAAGTCAATATCTTGATGGCACAAGTACCATCCTACTGTTGATATGGCTTTAATCGGTTGACATTGAAATTATTTAGGAACATCTCACTAAAAAAAATACATAATTTTCATGTTCCTATCTCCAATATTTGGTTGATGATTTAGGATCCCATCTACCTTATTTGCAATTTTCCTAGGTCCTTTAGGTACTTAGATTCATAAATTAGCACCATTACTCTTTCAGTTAACTCCTTGTGCTTGAAGTGCTTATCATACTAAAGCTTATATCATACCTTTTCAATATACTAACTCCATATTTCTTGGGCACACTTTTCATTTAAGTACTCTAAGTCTTCCAACCTCATACTTAAATATTCTTCGTCATCTAAGTGACCAATCCATGTAATGCATAAGGATGGCACCATAAATTCCATAGGGAGGATTGCTTTAGTGACAAAGACCAATTAAAATGGTGTAGATTTATATAGGTTCTTATATGTCATGTGGTATGCCCATAGTACCATTGAAACATGATCATCCCAATCCTTGCAACTAATGTCACATATCTTTATCAGGCACATTCCTAAAATCTTGTTGAAGGATTTTGTAGTGTTGTTTGATTATGAATGATATGGGATGGTCTTATGGTGCTCCACCATGTATTTAGTTAGGAGGATGTGAAATGTTTCATTGATGAAATGAGTTCCTCTATCACTAGTCAAACTTAATGGTCACCCATATCAACTTATTATGTTCTCCTAGATGAAGTGTGTGGCTATCATGGCTATATAGTATTTTATCAGTGTGGCCTCAACCCACTCAGTAAAATCATCAATGGTTACCAAGATATACCTTACACATATACACCCTAATATAGGAGTTATTGGTCCAAAAAAATCAATGGTCCATTTCTTGAATGGCACCTAGGCAATAATGGGGATGATAGGCATCTCATCCTGGTTGTTTGGCTTCTTGGTGTGCTGGCATATGTTGCATGCCTTGGCATACTCTTTTATGTCTTAGAAAAGGTTTATCCACCATAATCTTGACTAAAATATCTTATGAACTATTGTGTCTCCAACATAATGTCCTCCTAAAATTCCCTTATGCACTTATTTCAATATGGATACCCTTTCATATTCTATAATACATTAGTGTAGGACTTCATCTTTACCTAGTTTGTATAGCTCCCCCTCAATGAGCTAGAAGGGGGTAGCATGAACCACAAGTTGTTTCTTCTCCTTATTTGACATAGTGTGGAGCACAAACCTAGATGTTAAGAAATTAACAATATCTACCAAGTCTTTAGGGATGTGTTAGACTCTATATAGCTACATGTATGGCATGTTATCCTCAAGCAATGTTATTGCATCACTAGAATTTATCTAGGACAAATGGTTTGGCCACAAGTTCTACTTCTTAAGTTTAACAACAATAGAGAACTAGAAATCTTAGAATATAAATATCCATCTACATATGCACCTGTGTAGGATAGGCTTGTTCATGAGTTAGTTGAGTGCCCTATGATTAGCGAAAAAGATGAATGGGGTTGCCAATAGATATTGTCTAAATTTTTATAAGGAATAGACCATTGCCAATGACTCATTATTAGTTGTGTCATTATGTTCTTCTTGATTAAATTTCCTACTTGTGAAGTAAATGGGGTGTACCATCTTACCCTCACCTAGTTACACCAATATGGTGCCAATTGTAGAGCCTAAAGCTTCAACATGGATGTGGAAAGGAGTAGTCTAGTATGGAAATTATAAAATTGGTGCACTAGTTGACTTTAGCTTTAATGTTTCAAAATCTTCCTCTTGTGATTTACCCCAAATAAATGGGTCATCCTTGTGCAAGATCTCCTCCACATGCATGAAAATCTTTGCATAGCTCCATATAAACTTCCTATAATAGCCATAATGGCCTAAGAAGGAGTGAACATATTTTTACATTGAAGGAGTTTGGAATTTAATTATGATGGCTATATTTGTAGGGTCAATAAGAAAACCATCTTTGTAGATGATGTACCTAAGCAATCTTCCAAAAGGGGTTGTGAAGATGCACTTCTTCAGGTTTAATGATATCTAGAGTTTATTTCACCTCTCAAACATGAGGCATAGAATATCATAGTTATCCTTGACAAATCCATATATATTCTAGTCATCAAGATAGACATGGAGGATCCTATGGATGAAGTCCTTGAAAGTAGTGATCACCACTCTAGAGAATATAGTTAGTGCATTCTTGAGTCTAAAGGGCATCACATTATAGGGAAAAAAACCCCATTTAGTTTCAAAGGTTATCTTAGGATTATCTTCCTCCTTAATCTACACTTGATACTAGCCTAACAAACCATCAATAAAAGTATAGATTTCATAAAATATGATGTTATCTAGGACCTCATTAGTGAATGTGGTCAAGAACAGGTCAGTGACATAAGAGGTATTAAAAAAAAATTAGTCAAGACAAATCCATATGCATCCATCCTTATTGATGCTTATGACCATCAGGCTCACCCATTTAGAATATTATATAGGGTAAATGATGCCTATGGCTAACATTCCATCAATATCCATTTTTACCTTGGCACATAGATTGGGATTCATCTTATATGGGTGATTTTTTATAAGCCTCGTGCCATTATCTAGTTTGATGCTCATTTTTCCAAAGGAAGGGTAGGTGCATTCATGTCATAGTATCTATGAAATAATAAGTTCTAAAATTATTTTTTAGGATGTCTATGATTCACATCATCTCTACCTCAGACCAGTAGGCACCTATAGTGGTAATCTTTGGCTTGCCTTCTGCACTGATGTATACCTTAGTGGTCTCTAGTGGTGTATGGTAGTGTTAATTCCTCTCATAATGAGTGTATTCAACTTGATTTTCCCCTCCATTGTTTTAATTTGAAGATGATTCAGATCCTCTTCATTTAGGGTGATATTATCCACAAGGCACACAAGTTTTGGTCTTCCTATTAGGGCCTTCCTTTAAGGTCTCATCATCCTCCTCATTAGAGTCACTATTGAGAACATTTGACATTGGGAGTGATAGTATTTTCTCCCTAAACATATCTCTAAGGTGCTTTTATAGGATGGTAGTGTCCTCAAACACTACCTTTTGAATGACCTAAATGGTTCTAGTAGATCTAAGTTCTGTGAAGATAAGGAGAAGGTGTGCATGAACCTCTCTTTAAGTAATTCCTAGTCTCCTATCTCTTAGTACATTTAATTCACAACATAACAAGCTCACACCCATGTTTTTAGAGTCCTATAAAAGGCATGTACCCATAGGCTTTTGGATGCATTCTCACTGTAGACAATCTAAGTTTCTTCACACAAGTACACATACATGATTAGGTCAGAATCACCTAAGTAAGAAGTTATATATATGTCATCATTAATATTCCTAAACCTAGATCATATTACTACCTTCACATCTTGATATGTTGGTAAGCTAAGCCTTTATACTACCCACCAATGAGTATTAGTGCTCTTTAGGGTATGCACTAGTGTACCCATCCTATCGATTTCCTTAGGAATACATGCTTCAATGCCATGGACATAATTATCTATAGGATATCTCCCTCCATATTTTAGGAGCACTAAAAGCTTCCCTTTACTTAGCTAAAATACCTTTTTCCCTACCTTTTTGGTATGGGGAACCCATTTCTTCCAAGTGTGTTTAATCCTAATCAGTCCCATTTTAGCTAGTTTTGACACAGTTGTCTACACTAGGTATCACCTTTGACTAGTAACTTCATAATCCTCTTTTACCCATCTCTCAAAATCTATATTAGTTGTATGAGAAAATGATTATCCATACTCCAATTTAAGCACTCTTTGGTCACTTAAGTTAAGCTTTTGGGTGCCCCATGCCATGATGTTATAAATGTGGTTGATCTCATCCTTGAGATCAACACTTTTTACATATGGAATCCCTTGATCACTTAATAGGGGGATCACCACCCCCTCTCAACCATTCTCAAAATTCATGTAGCACTTCTTAAAGTGCATGCCCACATTATTGGCATAGAACCATGGCCTCCCTAAGAGTGTTAGATAGTTATCATGGTTTGCCAACTTTATCACCTTTAATTTGGCTCAAAATTTGTCACCCATAATATCTACAATGGTGCCCGTCAGGATCCTGATAAGTTACACTCAAGTTTTTTTGGCCATAAAAACCATATGAGGGGAAGGATTTAAGGGTAGTCATCCCATCTTTTCCTAGGTGATTTTAGTCATAATATTAACCTTGGTGCCCATATCTATAAGGAAATCACAAATATAACATTCATCGATGGCGGCATTTATTATCAACTCTTGGTCATACTCTACATTTTAAGTATGCCTTACTTCATGTGCCTACTCCATATGTGACATAAAAACTTCAATCATCTAAGGCATAGCCTCTTCCCTTGGCCTCTTCCTTGCATACACTAAAAGTAACTTATTTAGTAGGGAAACATCCCTTCAGATTATAGGAGGCACAATATCTTGGTCAACTCCTATACTTTAGCCTCTTGGCTATCTTGCTTCCTACGTGTAGTACTTTCCTATGCCTAGATATTTTTAGCTTATTGAATCTCTCCCTGTAAATTTTTTATTACACTCATGGTTTATTATAGGACATATTTATATCAAATTGGGTTAGGGTAGGGTGCATCCTTTGGCTTAGGTCATGTTATGCACTTTGTGTGGCTTAACTCACCATATTCTAAATGTAGATCCTTTATTGGCATAGTAGGTGGCTAAGTGGTGAACCCACTCTGAGTTGTGACCTACACATTAGGTGGCTCCTTATGAATTTATTATGGCTTTGGATCCCATTTATCTTCCTTTTTCTCATGCCTAACCATGGTGACACTCTTATCTACGTCAGGTTGACCTTGAGTTATCTTTTTGTACAAGTTTAGGTAGTCCTTGACTACATGTGATCCCCAATAATACTTTTACATTAGGTGCATGGGGTATTTGTATTGGTAATACTTAGTCAACCCACACTTGTAAAATGATCATGATGGGAATCTTCCTCCATCACATCTTCCATCTCACCCATGCATGCCTTGTTGATTCCCATAGCTAGCATTTTGCTAGCTATAGCCTTTATTTCCTTGGCCTCCCTAACCTATGACTATGGTCATCACTTACCATTCATCTCTCTCCATATTTTAGTGTATCTCATTAATGGCTCAACAATATACTATTGAGTGAGTATACACATCACACATATTGTAATAGATAGTAGTGTTCACTTGATTTGTGCACTATAATAGGGGATAGTTCTGAGAGTCATATAGCCCATGATAATATTCAAAACTAATAAGTAAGGTGTGAACATTTATCCATGGGAAATTATTCTTTTTATGCCCCTCCATCTTATAGTTAGTACACTAGAATCTACTATAAGTGTCATGCACCAAACCAATAGTCAATTTCTATAACTAGGAGGCCATTGACACAATATTTGCCTCTATAAATGGGCTGATCCTAAAGTCATCACTACCTATTACCTCATCCCATAACATGGATTCAAGTGCTTCATGAGGGTATGTGAAGGTCTTTATAGACAAAGCTCTCCTAAAAGGCACTAGTAGGACCCCAAAAAACCACTATGTGTGTTAGGAGGGGTGGATATCATATGGAAGTTTAAAAAGGAAGGTCTTAAACCATAAATCATATAGGCACATGATCTTAGATAGCCCTTGGATGATTTACTTGAGTGTTTTAATGCTCTGTTGTTCAAACTCAAGAATATTAAATTCCTTCAATAAGGCCTCCTATAATTCATCATAATCAACCATAGCCTAGTTCGGATCAAATTTTTGATACAAAGTATGGGCATGATCTAGAAAGGTGGTCATGAATTGAGTCATTTGTACTTTTATTGGGTGATACCCTGAGTGTTCCATTTAAGTTCACACTTGAACACATACTCCATAAAATTATCTATGATGTAGTACCTAGACAAGTGCATTATCATCTCATAATAAATCTATTGAGCATGTGGTGATAGAGTCTAAGGTGTTTGCCCCTAGCATATGTATTGGAGGCAATCCTCTAATGCCTCTAGGTGTAGGGTTGAGCACTAACCTTGTTGTTTTAGGTTGATTTATTGAGCTCAATGATGTGGTGTTGCTCACTTATGGCATTGGGCCACTTCCTATAGGCTAATACCTAGTTGATGCAACTGACATGCTCTAAACGAGAATGTTTGTGCCTTTGTTCTAGATTACTAGGTTAGTACTCATCAATTTGGTGGTATTTTGGTTCAATTACTCATAAGGTATAACTTGTTTGATTATAAATTCTTGGTTTAAATCTTGAAGTCTATCAAAATCAATGTCAATAATAAGGTCAATTATTATTCTTTTTTTCATTTGGTGGAGAATCAAGTACATGAGCTTGCACTTTTGGTATAAATGGGGTAGGTGCTTATGGTACATCCTCATTCATCACATATTATAAGAACCCAAAGTATTCTACACCCAAATACTAAGCTCAGTCTCTTACTTCCTCATATCTTTCCTCACATTGTTTTAATTCAACAGATCCTTACCCATGCCCTTCTTACTCTCTATGGGTCCTCTCAGCACTTCCAGGTTCTAGATCTTCTAACATCCTACACCTTCACTTGTTATAGTTCTACCTTTGGATTTCTCAAGTGTCAAGTTTCTTTTCCCTCTCCATTGCACCTCACTTACACTTTCCCTTCTCACCTTCTATGATGTCTCATATGCATAAGGATTTTAGCCTTCCATTTTTACAATTTCAATATTATAATCTACCAACAATTTTTTTAATTTGGTGTCGAGTCCTCTTATGAACATCCCCTTTGGTTCATGAAAGAACTCATACTCTACTTATTTTGGGCAAGAGAAGGTTGACACTATGAATTCCAACATGTAGTTATTCAACATGCCACTCCACCACTTATCTATAGTGTACATCCAAACATTATCTAGGATTTCAAGCCTCTCTAGGTGATCCTTTGTCCACTCAAGGTGTAGTAGCTTTTTCATCTAGTGAGAGTATAGGCAACTAACCACTAGTATACATGCTTAGGTAGTTCACAAAATAACACCTGATATAGAGCATCATATAAGTAGGTTTGCACCCATTCCCTTGGCTTCTATCATTGGCATATTAGATGCTTCTATGCAAAACTATCTTCCACTTGCTCTAGCTAGTGATTAATGTTTTTGAGTGAAATTTAGAGCATCACTCTATTGCACCATTACAACAATAAAATTCAACATGGGTCTTGGTATCAGAACCAAAATATTGTAGAAAAAATTGCTTTTTTAGCCTTTATTCTTAGTCATGCACTTAGCAATCAAGCCAAATCAGCTCTATCCTTGGTATAACTAGGCATGATCATAATAGGGTATGTGGTACACAAAATTTAACACACTACTATGTTTGAATCAATTTCACATAAGGCATAAGCCATGTGTGTTCACCTAAAGAATAACAACAAAGGAATTGGGCTTGTATTGGGATAGTTGAAACATGGTGTAACTTTGGTATCAATAGGACTTGGTCATTTATAGAATAACTTAGGTAGTCTATCGACACAAGGCTATTTTTGGTGAGATTAATAGGTATGAACCTATTGATGGGAATTATTTTTGTCCATGGTGATTCAAGTTCATATCTAGTTGGTTATAGCTTCTAATGGTATAGGCCATAGGGATAACAGTTAGGTGTTATTTAGGTGCTTTGGTTTAGCTAGGGGAATGGTTCATTCTAAGTGCTCATTCTATAGGTTAGTGTACTAGGTATTGGTATCAAAACCTTGATGCATACTAGTTTCAACACTTAGTCTATCTTTAAGTTATGTCAAAGTGATTATAAAATAAGTGATGACATTAGTGACTTGGTATGGACCTTTACATCATAATACATTAAACAAATGGAAACTATAACATTATTCATTAAGGACTTAGTTGTAATCATATAAAAATTATATAGTATACAAAAGATTCACTAGGCACACAAATATGTGACATCATTTCTATTATCTCAAAGTTCACTAACATAGAGTATTATTTATACAAATAGAGTGTTTTCTCATCTAAGTGTTACTACAAGCCCAGTGGCTCACAATGAATCTTGGGTGGTACATGTTAGTTTTCCAATATGATTCTAGAACTATTTTTATAGAGCTTCACTACCATTAATCACCTCTCTTAGTCTTTAGGTTCAAGCTCATTTAAATAGGTGGAGGATCATCTTCTTGCCAAGTTAGATGGGTGAACATCAGATGCTAAGCTATTATTGGGGGTTGTTATATCACTAGCTCCACTACTCTGACACCCATGCTCTCTAATATCCATGTACAAGAATTATAATATATTCTCCTTCAAACTCAGGCACTAATTAATTACCTACCAATTGGCACAAGATCATCAAAGATTCCTCTAACTAGTGCTAATGGTTTCAAAAGGTAAATCATTTGTAATGACTACCAAACATTTATATATGTTGAGTTGGTATGATCCAGTAGCTTAGTTATAAAAATAGGGCCTAATAATGGGGGAAGAATTGTATTTAATGATAGGGTCCATAGGTAGTATAAAATATGCAATAATTTCTAGATGTTTAGATGGTAAGATTTATTCGACCACCCAAGGGGTGTCAATGAGTGGAGAATTAATAGGAGGCATGTGACTTTTAGGTGATAATTAATAGTTAATAGAAATGGTGTGAACATCATGATTGAAATTATGTATTTGAGATAACATTTTTTGATAATGTTGAACATCTAAGTCTCATGATTGATCTTAGGCCATGATTTAGTTATCATCATAGGTTGGATAAATTATACATGATTGAGGTTCAGGGGGAATTTTGAAAGGGGAAATACCTAGATCATTGAATTTACATAGATACATGATTAAATGATATTAGAATAATTTGGACAATCCATAATAATTGCATGTGAAGGCATATTCTATATAAGAGACTTCTTGAGCATTATATGGAGGGGGGAAATCAATGATCTCATCACTGAGAGGGATGGAGTGATCATGGGGTAATAAAGAAGGAGGAAGCCACTCCAACATGTAAGGAAGTATCTTAGTAGAGTTTCAATTAGGTTTCAAGTCATTAGGTTCATCATCATCTAAATCAATATGAGTGACATGTAAATCCAATTTATGTTGATAAATTTAGGTAAGGGAGCACTGTTGATGATTGGAATAGTAGGAATGTGATATTGAGATTTAGGATTTGGAAGTTGAATACTCCAAGGGTTGGGATCAGCCTCATGTTTATACCTTTGACCATTATGAAGGAACTTGATACATTGTCTACCAAAAGAGGCAACATCCCTCATTTTATGAAGCTATGTTCATCTTAGGATTTTTTTGTAAGATAGGGGTAAATCAAGGACCATAATCTTAGTTCAAATAGTCTTAGGTCCAATTATAAGAGGGATCCAAATAAAACCAAGTGACTTTTGATTAGTATTTTCAAATACATGACATGTTAGGTAGTTTTGTTTGAGATTATATTTATTATAACCAAGTTGTTGATGAGCCACAAATATGTCATATTAATACTAGACCATTTGTATACGAAAAATTTATGAATGGGGTAGTATTAATGGCTATTTTAATGGATAGGGGTGGATCGTTAGTGTAAAAGAGGATCTCATTATTAATCATATGTTATTTTAAAAATTTAATGTATGGTTTTGAAGAAGGAAAAATGGATTCAATGGTTTGTCCGGTGGTTAGTTAAGGCTCATGAGAGGGTGGTTCATCTTCTATAGAAGATGGGTCTTTAATTTATTACAATTGTTGCATGAGGAACTTGTGATGATAAGGGGAAGTATGAACTATCTCGATAATAAGAATCTTATAAGGCATGGAGTTGAGCTCCTCTAAGAAGTTCTAATGAGTTTTAGAAGAACTAATGTGAGGTTTAGAAGGTAAGGTATATTTTGGAGGAATAGAACTGTTTGGCAATTTAGAATAAGGAGATGGTTCCTCATAAGTTGCCAAAGTTAGGTGAGTGGTTGTACCATCTATGAGGAGTTGTTATTAAAAATATGGTTTCTTAGATTTAGTGATAGGATCTTTGTGAGCCAATTTTTGGTGATAATTGACCTTAGCTACATCAACATATTGATAATTATTATAATATCAATCATAACTACATCAATGGCACAAACATCCTTGTTATCTTATTGAGTGTTATACGTGGAATTGTTGTTTGGTTATGAGAATAAGAAGCTTTAGGAGATTGTCATTTTTAAGAAGTGATGTTGTACTCTTGATGATGGAGTTGAATCATGGATTTGTGATTAAAATAATCACCAAGCATATATGAGACAACAAATTTGGTAATACCTCTACAATTTTCATGGGAGTGACCGATGTCAACATGGAACCAACAAAATTGATTAGAGTCATACCATTTGGGAGGATTATTGGGATAAGTAAATGTTTTAGAGGGTGCTAAAAATTATTTCATTTATTGTATAGTAAATAGTGTGTGAGAAGATGGGGGATTTTTGGATTTAGTAATTCCTAACTTGGATTGAGGAGTATTTTTATTTATTTCATTGGTAGAAGTTTGAAAAGATCCTTTGTGGAATTTGGTATTATGTTCAAACTATTTCATTAAGAAGTCTTGATGCTTGGATTGGTCAATAGCTTCATTAATAATTTTAGGGGCAAAAATTTGAACCTTATATTGAATAGGAGTTAAGGAAATTATAAAGAGCTTAAATAGATTATCATCAGTCATGTTATGGTCAGCCTTGTGGGCCAAGGATTTCTATCACTTGATGAAATTATGAGCTGATTCAGTGGGAGATTGCTTAGCATTGCTGAAATGGCTAAGGTAGGTTTAAGGATGATCATTATGTTAAAACTCTTTAATTAAAATATTGACTAAATCCTTTAGTTTCCATATGGAATTCTAGGGAAGTTGGTTTTACCATTTTAATACATCAATAGTGAAGGTTTTAACCAAAGTTTAGTTGTGGTGAAAGTATTAGTTTGGATCTATTCTTTGTAAAGATTATTAAATGTCTTGAGAAAAGATGTAGGGTATTTAGTCCCATCATACTTGATAGTTGGAGTTATATTAACAATATCAATGGAAATAATAAAAGGGGATACATGTTTATTTTATATGTGTTGAAGCATCTTATTATTCATGATAGATTGGGGAATGACATTTCTTGTGGCATCTCTAAGAGGTGGAGGAATAAACTTTTGGTTATTTTGAGGGAAAATAATGGGAGGTTGAATAGCCATATTGATCAAATGATGATGTAGTTACATCATTTTGGAGGGGTTTTATGTTTACATTATGTTAATTTGTTACATTATCTGTGCAAGAATTTGGGTTATATCAAGTGGTGGGTTGGTGTTTTTAGGACTCCCTAAATTGGTATTGGGGGAAGGTTTTCTTAGGAGGTGGATTACAAATGGGGTTGTAAGATAGACTGGTGTCAATCTCTCCAACATTGTGATGAGATTATTGAAGATGGGAATGGTCATAAAAGGTAAAAAAGGATATAATCCACCTACCTCATCATGAGGCATGATTTGAACCATGTTACAATCTAAAGATGAGGAGGGGAAGAAGTACACCAAGAGTGAGGATTCTCTTGAGAAGTGAATAAAGGAAGAAAATAACACCCTATATAGTGTCTAAATGGATTCATGTTGTCCAAAAATATTTTTATAGGGGATTTCATGATGTTTGATGAGAGGAATAGAATTTTGGAAATAAAAAAAAGAATCAAAGATAGAGTTGGATAGGTAGATTACTAAGTCAGCTAGATAAAATAATAGGGTTGCAAAAGGGATAAGGTTATTCAAAAATTACTAAGTCTACTAGGTTAATAGAGTACTATTAACACATAGGTTGAGAAGAGTATAAAATTATATAGGTCAATTGTGTACTATTAGATAGAGGATAAACTAAAGAGAAGAAGGCACAGTCATGCAGGTCGATTATGTACTACTGGTAGGAAGGTGAAACAATCTATAAGAGATTGTATCAACTAAGATGATAGTATTCTAGAATAGGGCAGAAATTTTGTAAGATAATTGGAAGAAAAAATGAAAGCAAAAACACAAATAATTGGATCAATGTGATTGATTTAATTGGGGCATACAACATAAAACCTTGCACCAATGTTGGCTAATGCATGTTTTTGCATTACAACACACAAAGATTAAAGAGAAAATAATCAACTAAAAAGTAAATTCTAACCAATTGATCATTCTAAGTATTATTATATTATTAAAAAGTTTAGATTTTAATGTGATAAGAGAGTTACATGAAATAGGGAACTATAAAGTAGTATAAAGTTAGTTTTAGGACATTTAGGCTGAAAGGGATCTATATTGGTAATGGTATTGGCTTGGTATTGGGGTCTACCCCTTCACTTCATAATCCCATAATGATAAGGGTGTTAGGTGATTTGATAATATATACCATTAACCACATATTTATAATTATCTAGAAAACCAAGTCGGCTCCCCCTTTGGTGATGAAATCTAAGTTGGTAAGCCTTGGGAAGATAAATGTTTAAATGTGTTTTGAATGTTAAGTGATTTGGTAGTGTGTACAAAAGATTAAAATAGTTTAACTAAAATGGTAATTTGAAAAACCACCTATTTAGACTATATGAGTTACTCTGAGCATAAAAATAGGTAAAAAGTAAATGTGAATTAATTACTATCAAATAACTATTAATTGCTTGATTAATAATAGTATAGAGTCAATTTAGGTGATATTATATGCAAACAATATAGAAAAGAGTTCACTAATTCACTATTCTTCTATAAAATTAATGTATTTAAGAATAAGATCAAATAGGTCAACTACATCTCTTAGATAGAAGACAAACAATAAAACTAATTTGACCAGGTCAATCTAGTTAGCTATAGGTTTGTAGTTTTGAAGACTGCCAAATTATGAAAAACAAAACTTGAGAAAATACTAAAATTATAGAGTGGGAAAATACATAAACCTTTGTGGGATTGAAGATTATATATATATTGTAAATTTTATGTTGTAATGCTTTAGTTGCTGATTTCAAATTATAAAAACTAGGTCGACTGGTTTGATGGAGTTCTACGAAACCCTATGTGTTGAAGAAGAATAAAGAATAGGGTCAACCTACACTGGTAGAAATAATTAGTAGACCTAGTAAACTCATTTGATGATGTATGATAATATAGAACTAAATAATATTACTGTGTCAAACTATTTGATCAAGTAACCTATAGTTGATGAAGACCTGCACAAATGGAACAAAGTCATTTTGAAGTGATTGTGTGTTAAACCTGCACACATAAAGTTAGAACTATACCAATTGATTTGATATAGTATTGCAAATATGGAAAAATATAATAAAATTATAAAAATGATGGCATGAAATAAAACCTACAGGGGTTAGATTCACATCAAGTTCACTAGAATGTATACAAAGGGAAATACAATTGATCTATAAATTAATCCTAGCTCAAAGAAGATAAATCCTACTTACACTTTAGATTATTGATAAATTAAATATGTGGGGTAATGACTAATATGGAACTACTAGACCTAGCTAAGAGATCTCTTACCATAATAATATCGCTAGAGAGGGTTCCAAAGCCTCTAGTCAAGCAAAACTATGCGATAACCCTAATTAGGTCCTATGTTTTCATATTCACTAAACTAATAACAAGTAAAGTAAAGTCTAATCCAATTCTTACCAAATATTATGTAACAAAGTGGTGTTAGTAAATATAAAAGTAAACATGTGTAAGATAATCCTATTTAATTTATGTATAGGTAAGACCCTAATGTATGGAGAGAGAAATATATTCAAAAGTCATTACTTATGTTACTTCTATCTATTAAAGAGAGGAGTAATGTTAGAGATACTTATATTGAAGATGAACCCATCAAGACTCAATCTCTCCCTTGGCCAAATATGTTTCTCAAGAGGTTTTTTTGGTTTGTAAGGATCACTAAGAAAGGTCAAAGCATGTAAGACTTTTCCATAAGACAAGATTCTTATCTAAATTTAAACCCTAAGCTATGACTCCTCAAGTACAATGGAAGAAGAGTAGATTGAAAATAATTAACTCTAGTTGTCTCTTTAAGAATGGAAAAATGAATGTGTTTATATATTTGAATCTAACCCTAGTCCTTTTTCAAAATTTAGCTGACAGATTCAACCCAATTGACATTGTATCATTATTGACAAAAACAAATTAGGTATTGGTCTAGGTTGGCCAAGGTCTGACCTAGACCCTAAATAAGTTTGATCAATTAGAGTATAAGATCGATGGGGCTGACAGTGTAAAATAAATTATAAAAAAAAGGATTTTATTCTAGGGAAGGGCTAATGAAGGTGAAAATTTACTAAAGGAGGGTGTAAAATAGGAGGCAAAGCTTAGGGTAATGTTTTTAGGAGATGGTTGAATTAATAACAAGTGGTAGTATATAGACAATAATCTTGTGAAGCAATGGTCTTCCCAAACCTTTCTTGGTGCACCCATTAAGGCATGAACTTGGAGAGATTGAGACTCAATAGGTTATTTTAAGATAGAAAGCATAAATAATTGATAAAGTTTGAAAATATTATGTGCACACATAAGTGTGTGTGCATGTCTTATCAACCTACCCATTACTTTTTCATTTAATTACATTTTAATTTAGTCTCATTTTACATCCAATCTATCACAACTACCACCTTTTATTATGACTGACACTTATCAATCTACCTATGTCTCATTTTCTAATGTGGAATCTATGCAATCTTTCCTTATATTTTTACATGTCTTATTTGCACATGCAATAGAGTTCTATGTTTGTCTCTCTCAAGAATCATATGCACACTAAGTTTTGCACACTTTATACTTTGCTAAGTTTTATGAAAAAATACATGTGGAAAGTCTACATGGAAGGGGAACGCATACCTTTCATTTGGGAAATTACATTATCCTAAAAAGGGAGTGGTGTGCAACACAGATCATAGCCTGTGAATCATGAGAGTGTAGGTGTAGATATATGATATTAGGCACATAATTTTGTTATTTAGACATGAGGAGTCCCTTGGATAGGATCATGTAAGAAGAAAAAATTTATTAGGGGAAAACTTATAGTTATAATATGTTCTCTATGCACTTATATCTTACCACTACCTTAAGTCTGGGAACCTTGTGCACTTTACTTATGCACCAATAGTTATATGATTTATGTGAGGATGCATGAATCTTTTCATAGGGTGAAATTTAAGGTTTTTTCATAAGTGCACATCAACACTTAGTTGATGTGTAAATCTATGTTGATTTCTAACTCCTTAGAAACCTAATTCTATGCAAGTGGATTTTTATCAAGCGTGACCTTTTGTATTCAAATTTCACACATGACTAGGCATGCTTATATCTATGCACAAAACTCAAAATCTCATGAAAATACATTCATTCTCATTGTAGGTTCAATAAACATGTGATCTTAGGTGCTAAATTATAATCTCCCTTTTTCACTCACATCTTTCCATGCATTCCCCATTGTAAAAAATTTCAAGGTACATGGTGATTTGAAGAGTCAACACTTATTCATAAGACCAATAGGCAAAATTTTAGACATATTCACTTGTCTCTTTATTAATGTAATGAAGGAAAAAGTTACATAATTCCATATCATCCATGTGAGGTGAAATGGTAGATGAATATAGAACCTATCACCATCTTGTGATGAAATGGTTATCTAATTTATTGTGTTCTTGCTAATATGAAGTAATTATTGAATGCCAATTTTGAGAATCTTATTCATATTTCCTTAATCAATTCAACCATAAATTATTTGAAGGAATGAATGGGCCCGACATGGAGGTGGTAATACCAATTAAGGGAAATTACTTTTAGGGTCTTAGGGAAAATATTGGAAACTACCCCATCCTAAGGTAAAGGTTCCTTGATAGTCATAGTATAAGCCCTGACATGTGCAATGGGATCTCCTTCCCCTTTAAACTTATGAAGGTCTAGTAGAGGATATAAAATAAGAACTACTTATATGTTAAGATTGAGGGGTTCCTTAAAATACTCAACGTAGGTCTCCATGTTGTTAAAGTTGGTTGTTGATATGGCCAAATTAGACTATAAGAGTAGGATTACATAGGGGTTGCTTAGATAACCACTAGGAATAATAGAATAATCTTGATAGGGTGATGTGGAATAAGCCAAGGAAAATGTTATCGAGTTGAGTAGACTTAGAGAACATATGTAAATAGGGAGGAAGATGGTTAGATGTAGAAGGGTAGGTGATTTCTCAAAAAGGGAATACATGGCTTATACATATATTGAGGGATATAGGGTGGAACATGGATATTTTTTAGATGAGGAGTGTACATAGGAGGCACCTAAATCATATGGGTAAAAAGTGGTGGATTATTGGTCACCACATTGGTTTGAAAGGGTGGAGTGTAAGTAAATATACCTCCAATTAGGGCTTGGGTAGGAGATTGGTAGGGTGGAATAATTTTGGATGTGTTTGGGTTAGGGACACCATGAGTAAGGATGTCCCTGAGGATTGGGTTAGAGGCATATCTTGGTGGGGATGTATGATATTGTTACAATCAAAGAATGTAAGCTTATTGTTGTAATAATTGATATACCATTTTTTGTATGGGAATAAAAGATGAATGAACATGGGTAAGAGGAATGGTTTTTACTCTTTGATTCAAATATTTCTAGTTGTTTCATAAATAATTAATAGGACCCTCAAGGTATTGATGAGTTTATTTAGACTAGTGGTGGCACTAGGTCTAGGAGGATCCAACATAGGAGGGTTAAAGGTGAGATATTGGCTAGTGTCAAGAGATTGATTTTTAGTGGGATCCCCAAGGGTAGTGGTTAGGATTTTCACTCATGAGTTAGAGGTATTTTTATTCCCACTAGAGGGATGTGTATTTGGTTTCATGCATTTAACCTCATTCTCTAAATAATGTATCTTACCTAGAGATTGGTCATATCTAGTAGAGCTTTTTGCATCTAGGTTTTATAGGCTAATCTATAGTCTAATATCCATGTGAGGTGTGAAATATGGTCTAATATCCATATGAGGAGTAGTTTCACTCTCTAGTGAGAGTCATAGTATTAGAGTTGGGATGATTGCTAAATGTTTTGGATACATCATTCACCTCATGATTAAATAATCCACTCCTAGTTTGAGTATTAGGGTGATAATAGTTGTATAATTGATAATCTACATTAGTGTTGAAATTATGGTTGTTTGAACTCACCAACGAAGCCTCACCATGGTTAAGTTAGCTTCTTATATAGCCCTGTAGGCCAAGAGATCCACCTATGCCCTATCCAAAAATATTATGGGAGTATATGGATACCCAAAAAATAAATGGAAGGAGGGATAAAAATGGAAATAGATATAGAATAAGGAGAATAAAATGGAGAAACAAAATATGAAATTATTTCATGTGGGGTTCACCAATTTGTATGTATGAAAATAAAACATGTTAGTTATGCATTCTAATTCTCAAAGCCTATCTGAGAAAACCAATGTAATGGATGGATGATAGGTAGAACTAAATATTGGGATGATTATTTTTTGGAATGAGGTTTATAATGATGAGTGGAAAAGGATGTTAAAAATGGAACCAAAAGAGTTCCACTATGTCATATTACTAGATAAGAGCATCCAACTGAGTGAAAACATAACTCCAAGGTCATTTAGTATTGGTGATGACATGATGGTGAAGTTCTTAATCAATACTAGGAATGTCAAGGTGGGATTGGTCAAGTTGAATAACTCAGGGAATGAGATCAACTCTACCTAGTTGACTATGCCCTATCAATGTCATAACAAATGTGAATCATATATGATGAGTCTAGATCTGAGGAGAAGAAATGGGATGGATATTAGAATCTAGGTCTAGATTATGTTGTATTGATGGCCTCATTTTTGTGTAAGGATGACAACAGGTAGATTAGGGATCTTATCTTGTTCCTCTAAGGAATTGAGAATAGTGAAAATGAGATGAGAAACATGTGGAATGGAAAGCCTCAATTCTAATCTTGATACTAATATTTTATTGGGTGTTCATAGTAGGACGTGGTGATCTAACTCTAGAAAAATGATTTGTTCTATGGAGGTATGGATGCTTAGAGAGATTAATTCAAGAGGCAAGGTAAATCAATGTATACATGTGAGAGCTTGTTTATAAGGCGACATGTGATAGGAATTTCTATTTTATAAGAAATAAGGTTTTGAAATGCTTGTGCTCATTTTGGACAGGGATATGATTATTGATTTGTTTTTGTTTTTTCTTAATTTTTTGATTGAAATATTATTACTTATTTAAGGTAAATTACTAAACTTAAATAAAACTGAATAGCTAGAAATAAATGAAAGAATGATTCTTTTTGGTATTTTTCAATTCATTATTTCTAGATTTTTTGGATGAAATCTAAATGAAATTATTTTTGAATTTTTATATTATATATGAATTAATATATTATGAAAAATAATATTTTATAATATGTAATTAAATACAAAATTAGATCTAGGTCTTAAGCAATAATAATACCAAGAACCTAAATATTCTTTTACATATGCAAGCTAAAACTAGTTTTTGGTGTTTCTATATGAATGCACACTAAGTTTGAATGATTTATATCAAATTAAATTGTATATGTAAGTTTTTATTTTATAATTTTATAAATTAAAAAAAAAAAAAAAAAAAAATTATTCAAACAAAGAAAATCAATATCAAGATAATACCTTTTTTCTCCTAGGTTTGGCTAGAGTTTTATACTTGCAAGTGTGATCATTATTTCATGAACAAGAGCTCATTTAAGATGAAAATTGATTATTTTTTAAGCTGAAAGTGTTTTTTGTTTGTTTTATAAAATATACTTATGGTTGAATTCAAATCTATATGGCTAAAAATAATCTATTGTATAGCTGGAAATAGTATTGAAACTAACTAGTACTTTTGGTGCAAATATGGGAAGAAAGAAGAATTATTTTTCCTATCTATTTAAATTTTATAAATATAGATATAAAATAATTAAATAAAGGAAAATAAACTAATATAATATATTAAAAAAAAACTAAAATTATAAAATCACAACTGAACCAAGATGTAGACTAGCTAGAAGTAAGAAATGTATTTGTGATATGGTCCTCAATGTGCTAGATCCTCTACTCAAAATTATGATTGTAGGAAATATGTGACTAAGGATAATGATAAAATAATATTATCAAAGGAATAATATGAAGGTAACACAACTAAAAATAATAAGAAATTTATTATGGCTATATAGTGTACTAGATACAAAGATATGATTATGAATTCAATGACTTTCTTTGCATGAAATTATGTAGTCTGGCACAAAAATGATCAAAGGTAAAGCTCAAAAGTAATGGTAATAAAATTGTGGACATATAAATTTTCAAAAATTCAATCTTTAATGTAATTTTTTAGGTCTAAAAATAAGACAAGTATTTTACTTGTAGAAGAAAGATGGAGGTTGCATAAGGTAGTTTAACTATTGGTTAACTGAAAGTTAAACTTTTTTTTAGGAAGGATGGGGAGTGATAAAAATAATAGTGGAGTTAATTGAAAAATAATGAGGTGGAATCAAGGTGTAAATAATAAAAAACAAATAATAATCATGTAAAACATGTGAAATATTGACTTTCATAAGCTAAATTTAAAAAACAAACTAAAGGTGATCGAACCACCCCTATTTATAGGGGGAAGTTGTGTAAATACTAGTCTACATGACACAACCACATCATATGACAATGTAAATGCCACATATTAATACATAAATTCCCTATTATTGATAGTTTTGTTAGGGTAGTTTTCAAAACTGATATGATGGTTCTATCACTATTAGGGTGATTATGTAATGGATTAAGGTGGTTTCATCATGAAAGTAATCTCAAGAAAAAGGAAGTTTGAGAGGCTCAAGAGAGATATAGGGTCGGAAAGGACTAGGATGTTAGAGAGAACCCACATTGAGTGTAAAGTAGGTGATCATTACATCATCTTTATACATCATACTAGAAATATCAGACAATGATTTTTTAAGAACATATAGTACCCAAATAAAACTTTTGTACTCCTCTAACAAAATCACCTAATTAAACAACATGGCATTTCTCTCTTGTATAGATCCACTACTCTTGTGCTCCTACCAAATAATGACTGATTTCCAAAATTTAAATTCGTGAAATGGATTTCCAACAAGTTTAGAAATCCCCATCTAAATGAATTACAAAAATATAAATATAAATCCACTTTTTAAACCATTTTGTACATAAGAGGATTCTACATTAAAAAATACAAAAATTATAATTATACACTGAGATAAAATTCCCTATTTATCCCACTTTTGATTACATATAAATCTAGTAGCCCTATGTTAAAATATGAATATAATTTTAAGGTGATAAGTCATGATCAAAGAAATTAATCACACTAGGATTGCACAAACATATATAATTTTGCACTAGTCTTTCACATACACCAATGTAGCATGGGACAAGTACATAGATTTTGATCCCTATTTTAGGTATTAGTATGTAAGCAATGCTCAACATAGAGGGTGTTGAGGTTAAGAATAACTTCAACTACTAACCCATTTATAATCCATGATAGATTTCATATTCTTATGACATTGATCTAGAGTCTCAAGTGAAAAATAGTTACATAGTGGTTTTCACATTGGATCAAAATCTCTTGCATAGTCCATGGAACACACAAGCGAAGGTAAACCTATCCCAAAATTTTCATATCTCTTCTACCTACTAGAAATTAGTGCTCCCTAGGGATAATAATATACTAATCTACTATCTAGTTACAACACTCCTATTTAGAAGCCTTTTCAATGCTTTTTTTGAGTAAATAATTAGTCAATATAGTTTCTCTATCAGTTTCATCTCTAAGTAGTTTACATCTCAATTGTTAAGCTAAGTTTGTGTTCTATTTTGTACTCTAAATATTTATTATATTTATAGATTTCATAATTTCCAAATCACTTTGTATCATATATTTCATATTTGTGTCATTTTAATTTTTCACAACAAATTTCTAATTAGGGTCTAACATTCTCCTAAATTTTCAAAATTTGATAAAACATATTGGTAAACATATTTTATTCATTGAATATTGAAATTCCTAATCTTGTTTCTAGGGTTTCCTTATAAAATTATGTCCTCATAAGGTTTAAAAGTAAAAACTATGATTTATTTATCATTTTGGAGTGTTTTCTATCATTCATATGTTTGTATCCTTTTGTTTTCATTTTAGTCTTTGGAAAATATAAAATGGCTAAAAAGGAATCTCTTTATCCTCCTAACTCTCAAGGGAGTGATAACTACTTTTCCTCTAATTAGGTCCATGTTATCATTACTCCAAGGGGTAAAGTAACCCATCTTATATTTATAGAATAAGATAACCAACATATCATTCCTCAAATCCCTCTAACTCTCACATATCCTACTGATGGTGTGTGTATTTATATTCAATCACAAGTACTTAGGGTATGTGTTTGTAAAGCTATTAAAGATAAAATCATCAATATGGCTATGATAATAGAAAAGTTTAAAAATAAAAATAAATATTTCATCTCAAACATCACACCATTGTAAAATCAACTCATAAATTTTATCAATTCAAAATGTGTTAGTGTTAATCATGCATTTATATCTACATTTAAGTAATGTTATGACTAAGAATAATTCATATCAATATTATAAGTTAAAACATAATTCATCTATAAATAGTGATTCAAAAAGTATGAAATATGATAATAAGAGTTCAATTGATATTCTAAGAGAAATGATTTGAAATAATTTGATCAAACCACCTCCTCTACATCTTCTCAAAAGATAAAATAACTATTGTGCATACCATATAATGCATGATACATATAGTTATTTGTATTTAAAAAAAATACAAAAGATATAATATAATGGTGATCCTATCATTGATACATCAATCAAAAAACCCTCTTACTTTATGAGTGCATCTTTTACAATACAAGTAAAAACAAAAAAAGTATGGACACAAAAAGATATTTTAGAGTAAAAAATATTAAAAATTAAAAAAATAGAGAAAGAAAAGATCCAAAAGGAAAATATAGAACAAGACAATATCCAAAATAAAAAAATAAAATAAAACAAGCTTACAAAAGGCACAGGATGACACAAATCAATTAAAAAAGGAATAGTTTTAAAATCAAAAGTTACAAAGGCTACAACAAGGAAAAGTGAAATTAATAAAAGAGAAGTAGCCAAATCAAATTCAAGATAAATAAAACAACACTATTAAAATAGGGTTTATAACAAAAGAGTTTCCAAATCAAGAGATGATTAAAAAAATCCAATATTACAAGAGTGGTTTCTAAGGAGTCAACTCAAAATCACTCATCATTTTTAGACCCTTTAATTTTTAACCCCCTCATAGATGGCAAGCAATGCACTAGTGTTGTGATAAATAACACTATTTAAATGAATTTTTGTAGCAAGACACTCTTAAAATTTTAGGATATGATAAGAAATAATTAAGACTACTATATATAAATCATTTATTATATCCATTGAGTTACCTTTCATAGTTGGTCTAAAATCATGTTCAATGGTATTTCACATATGCCTTAATTTGGCCCAATATAACACTAAATTAGGAATATCATGGATGATATTAATGGGGGGGAAAATGGGTAAAGATTGTAATCATGTCACATTTGAACATGAAAGAGCAATTATTATAGTTTTAAGAGATGATGGAACTTATTTACAGCAAGATCGTAAAAAATAAAGCATCCTTTAGGTAGTATACAAATAAATACAAGTAATGGCATATCAATAGAGACACACGAAACACTACATATTGAAAAATAAAATAAAAAAAGTTAATACCACAATACAAGGCACTTGGTTTTATGTATATAGATACAAAATGATATAAAAGTGGCATTCCCAAATTTGAAGGTTGAGATGATGTTGATTATAACACTAAAAATTGGTATGATCATGATGATACTGATTATGCAAAATATGAATATGGCAATTATACATAACATACACAGTGGCATGATACTTTTAATTTATGATAGGTCATCTTTCCTATGTTATATAGGACCTATTGATGGTAAAATTTTTAAGGGAGTATCCTTCTTTTTATTCATCAATTTAAATATTAGGGAATACAAAAAAATAGACATTTAAATAAAAAATTAAAAATTAAAACCTATGCATGCTTATGTTTAAGTCATTTGCATCAATTTATTTGTAAACCAATTATTTAATATTTATTTCTGTCCAATTTCATATCATCTATGCTTCACCATTGTACATGATTAATTGTAGAGTATATAAGTTTCCATTTCTAGACTCAGTTGCAAGTTATTTCACTGTCCTAAACCCAAAAACTGCAAATAAACAAGAACAATCTATTCATACACAAGTACACTACTCTATTGTCCTATTCCCCTGATCCTATCCTAATGAGCATATGTTATCATATATTAGATCCAAACTATAAATAAGTCTCTTTCAGATTATATACACATCAACAAGCTCATTTGGGGGATATTATACTAAGGTATTATCCTTCTTTGCCCATCTTTTATTAGTCATACCTTAGTTGTTTATATGGATTTATATATATATATATATATATATATATATATATATATATATATATATAAATCAATTACTAATACATTGATATATTATTATTTACATAAGATACTGAATTTACTAGTGTCACAAATTTATTATGCTAATTAACTACATGTATGTATGCATATTTTCATGTTTGCTTTCCTACTTTGAGTCTTGTGGGTATTTTCTATTTATCTTGTAGACATTTTAACATTTCCTTGTGTGTGTCTCTAATCCTTCATTAGATGTTTCTATGCATGTGAGTGACATTTAAACATGTACCTTATATGTAGTCCTTTGGCATTTTTTTTCATGTTTTATGTTCTTTATGTGTATTTTTTTATTTATGTGTATCATGGTCATGACACTTATTTGTTTAGTTTTCTCAATTTTTAATTCCATGATGAATATCATGCATCTTCCCATGATTTTGTTACCATGATCGACAACATGTATCTCTCCATAACTAGTTTTATTCAACTTTCAATACTCAATTTTGATCCCCTATCTATATGTCTAATTATTAACATATGTCTTGATGATCTCACTATTTATTATTTTTTTATTTTATATGGCTAAAATCTTGGTTTTATAGGTACAAATAACTATAATATTAAAAGTGCATTAAAAAGGAGCAAACCCCATGAGCTAAAAGATAGAACCATAAAATAGAACTAGCAGTTAACTAACCATGTGGACAATAAAAACAAAAGGAAAGTAAATGATAAAGCTATTCCATGAGGGGGGATACCTATATAGGTATATTTTAATCCTCTATCACCTTCTCCTATGTGACCTATATGTTCTTTGTGATTTTGTCCCTAGTTTTGTTTCCTGAGCCTTCCACATCCTCCTTAGGTAGGATCATTCTAACTCTCTTCCATAGATGTTCCTTCACAAGGGTCTTCTTAGTGGGGGATTTTTTTTGGAGATTATGGGAAGAAGAATCTACCTCCATGATAGGTTAATTTAGGGGGGTCCATTTATCTTTTTCTAGTTGAGAGAAATATTGAATCATTTTGGTGACCTCCTTGTTCATGAAATTCTAATCCTAGATCAAACCTGCTAAACACATCCCTACCTCATGAAGATTATTACTAAACCTTTTCAACCAATCATTTTTGGTTTTAATCACCTATAATAGGGGTTATTTCCTTTCCTAACCATTTCCCCTGATATTCCTTCCTCTATCAAAAGGGGTTTGGGCTTGAAAATAGAGAGTTTTACAGGAGGATCCCTGGTTAAACTTTTGGAATTAGGGATATCATGGGAAAAATTGGTTGTCTAAAAGTGATATCCTAAGGTAGGATATTATTAGGGGGAGTCCTCCTTAGTGGAAGACCCCTTCAACAAAATCTCCTTTCCCTGAAGGGTATCACCATGTTTTACTAGTAAGAAAATAAAGCCCTGGTGTATGATGGGATTAGCTTCATTGATCTGGTATATGAGAGCAATACTCTCTAAGGATTTTAGAAGGTAATAAGGAAGGATAATTTTTAATCCTTTAAAATGGTTTATCAAGATAAATTTATGTGAAAAAATGAGGGTATACTTACCTTTGTGGGTGAGATAATTCATTATTTGCAAGAAGACTTTAGGCTAGTGACATGGAAGATCCAAGTGAGGAAACCCCTTTTTATCTATTTTAATGATCTTGTTTACTTTTTAAAACCTCTAAAAGAGTTCCTATTTTTTAATTTATCTTTGAATTATTATTTTTATTCACATGAAATCCCTATAGATTCACCTATCAGCTCCTCTATTACAAAGATTATAATTCCTTTTACTGTCATAACCCTTTTATTCCACATCACAACAAATTCCTTTGATAAGTTGGCATTATGATCAGTGACCCTTAGCATAAATTTGATGAGTCCCCCTATACATATATTCCTCCAAACATTATTCATTCTTCTGACCTCTAAGTAGGAAGTTGGTTCAAGTTGGTCCCTATCTCCACCCATCTCAATAGTAGCCTGAAAGTCAAAGATCAAATTTATCAAACCCTGGTAAGACTTAGAGCTAACAGATTGAAATTGAAGCACATGATTTATCCCACCTTTTTTATTAATTCTCCACATGGTGGAACGATGATGGGTTATTATTTTTGAAATCCTTCACTTAAGATGTAATATATGTGTGTGTGACAACCCTATGTATTCTTATTTTTACATGCATATAATAAGATTACTATTCCCAACTTATATATGATGATGACATGCACATCATGTTATCATTATTACTTATATTTACATCTTTAGCATAAAATCTATCACATAAAAGTTTATTTTGAGTTAGGTTATTATGCAAGGTCAACAACTCATCTCAAAAGAGGGGCATAGACACTGGCTTGTATTAGAGAACAAGCTCATACAACATAATACACATATAAAACTCTATATAAATCATAAAATGGATCAAATAAAATGCCTATAAATTATAAAGAGCATAATTTTAGATAAGATAACTTCATTTAAATAAGGTTTCACCCTAATATTATCCAAAATAGTACATTTTTGTCAAAATAGATATAACTAGTCACTTTTATAATTTATTAGAATCTTAGGTAGTACAAAATAATTAACAAGAAGTTTACATCCATAATTTTCATAAAAACACTTAGGTTTGTCTTAGATTTTATTAGTTTGGTAATATCATGTGTGGCATGTGTTCTAGGTTAGCATGAAAGTTGTTACTCATAATTTAAGTTGTTATTAATTAGTCTCAAAAACCATAGACACCAAATATCATATTGGGGGCATTTAAAAAACTTATTACATCTTCATTTGTTAGTTTTCACCAATTTCATAAATGGAATGACAATATATGTTATTATCAATACTATATACACTAAAACTTGATTATACTAATGTTTCTAAATAGTTTTCATAAGTTTTTATGTCAATTTTCACCATAAATGAGCCTTGATCTATCTTCAATTGTTGGTCTACACTTCTACAACTTTTTTTTCACTAGAATATTCTAGTGGAATTATACATGGATTCAAAAATATTTCTTTAATATGGGTATGTAATGATGGATTAAAACACACCTTAAGGTATTAATCACACTCTCCTATCAATTAGAAATAGGGCATGCACAAACCAAACCAAACTATTCAATGCAAATGAAAATATCCAAGGGTCCTACTCTCTATATTCACTAATTTTACACCAAGAAAACATAATGGTTGATGTAGAGAATTAGGTGTATTCATTCATTTTTATTAGATATATAAGTTTTTTTTCTTATATTTTACTTTTTGATTTCCATCTTAAGTGAGGGATGATTTTATACATGTTTCATTATAGGTTCACGTGAATCACAGTTCAAAATAGTGGTCTGCATTCAATACTAAACTTCATAGATAAGTTTAGGTACACACTTTTTCCTTTTACTCAAGTACTTTCACTTGGTTGCATTACTAAAAATAAAATGGGGGAAAATTTAGACAAATAAGTTAACATTTAAGTAGAAATAATACTTTTGTGACTACCCTTTTTAAATGCTTAACTCATGACTTATTTTAGGGCCTTTTGGCCAATTAATTCACTTTTTATGTGGATGGACCATTATTCTAAGTAAATAAATGACCCCAAAATGTATATATTAATCATGAAAAGTAGTTCATAATCACCCACAAGCTATTATTGGTACCTAGATCAACTATTTATCCTCCCTAGATAATAAAACTCTAATTGGACAATAATGCACAACTTTCTTGTCTTGATCCATCGATGTTATCCTCCTACCAAATAATAATTAATTTATAAAATTCAAAATTAATGAAATTTCCATTTCAAAATTTTAGCAAGCACCATTTGAAGGAGTTTAAAAAATATCACTCTAAATCCACATTTCAAACCATTTTGTGTAAAATAGGTTTCCACACTAAAAAACACCATAATTCTAATTTAAAATTGAGAGTAAATTTCCTATTTATGTAAATTATTATTACATATAGCCCTAATAGCCTTGAGTTAAAGTCTGTATACACTTCTAAGGTCACAAGTTATGGTTGAATTACTTAATCATATAAAGATTTCACCATCTAGAATTTTGTACACTTATTTCAAATACATCACCATAACATAGTAAAATTACATGAAGTTTGATCCATATTTAAATTATTGGTATGTACGTATTAGTCAACACAGGGGGTGTTGAGGTCAAGCACACAAGGGGCATTGAGGTAAATAACACCTTCAATCACTAACCCATTTTTACTCCATGATTGCATTCATCTTCTTATGTCATTGAGCTAGGGTTTCAACTAAGTAAATTTTTATCAAATTGAAAGCTCCCACACAGTTTAAAACAAACACATAGGTAAAGAAGAACCTACCCCCAAAATTGTAGATCTCTACTACTTGTCAGACCACTCCTTACGGATAACAACTCACTGCTCTATTGTCTAATTACAACGCTCCTTTCTAGAAGCTCTACCAACTCCTATTTCAAATATACTCTTAGTAAACATAATCTCCTTATCATTTTTAGCTTTATAAATAATCTGCATCTCACTTTAAAGATAATTTTGTGTTATCCTTTTTATTTTTCATGTTTAGTATATTTACACATTTAGTAAATTCAAAATTAGTTTATGTTATTTATTACATATTTTTAGAATTCTAATTTTTTACAATAATTTATCTGATTAGGGTCTAACATTCTCCTAATTCCCAAAATTTGATAAGATAGCTTTATTTATTGTGCTTTCTAATGTTGATGTTATTGGTGGTTGATTTTAAATATTCGACACCATATTTTTGAGAATATTAATATTTTTTATAAGGTAATGCTATTATTTAGCTTGATCAAAGGATTATTCCAAATCATCAAAAGAGAGAACCTTACTTTATATTATAACTCAGGTAATAAATCCATGATGATGAGATTTAAAACACTTTAATCATTCATGTCATGATCTAATTTATGTGCCAAAGACTTACATCTATAGATGAAATCATTGGCAAGCTCATGAACTAATTTATTGTCATTCATGGAATTATTGAGGCTATTTTTAGGAAGATCATGATATTGAAATTATTTTATTAGAGTGGTGGCTAGATATTCTATGTTTTAAATTAAATAGACTAGGTGTTTATTGTACAATTCTCATACTTATCTAATTAAGGTTTTGGTTAGAATCTTGGTAGTTACATAAACATTGGTTTTAGTAAAAAAGATTTGGACATTTTAAAATGCTCTAAGATGTAAGGTGTGGTTGTTAGAACCATCATATGTGATGGTTGGAGAGATCTAGAATGTACATAAAAACATTGTGAGGAGAAAAAGGTCTATTTTCAATCATTTGAAGTACCAAAGTCATAACATAATAGTTTGCCCCACTTTTTGGCATAAAGAGGACATAAAACTCCAATATCCCTCCCAAAACTTGAGTTAATTTGGATAAAATTAAAAAAATATGTGTATTATATTATATGTACAATGATGTGGTTCATCCATATTTTCTAAAAAAAATAATGTTTTTTAAGTATTTTTTGAGATTTATTTTTTAAATAATTTTTTTCCACCTAGTGGGATACATTATTATTTGACAAGCATATTGTTTTGAATAGGACGTTGAGGATTTTTTTTTTAGCATTTGTGAGGAGAGAAGGGAAGGAAACTTATTAGGTTAACCCAAAATATTTTTTTATGGTTGATTACTCATTTGAAAAATATGGATTTGTATTTAAATCATGTGATTCTTATTAGTAATTACACAAGTGGAATTTGATCCAACACTTTGGAAAAAATTTATGTATTATCTTGTGAAGGATTTTAGATATATTTGTTAAGAGGATGTTTTCTAGAGTTTTTGTTGAGATGGGGAACATTATTATATGTTATGACTATCGATGTAGATATGTTTAGGTTTATAAGGTTTCCATTCTTATAAGGAGTATAAATATAATTTGTATCAATATACTTGATTTTATTATTAGTATTTTATTTATTATTATCTAAAGACATTGAAACCTTGTTGCATTGAATGAATTAAAATTGAGGAAAATTTCACCCTCTTTATGTTGGGCATGAGAAGGATAAATGAGCTACCCATATAAAATATAAATGGTTTGATGTTCATTATAAATAACCTAAGAGGAGATATAATTTATAATGATATAAAAATATAAGAAGATATAAATATGAATATGTCCCAATACAATGGTTGTGTAAGATTCATGCGAAGTTCACTAGAATGTATGTAGGGAAAATATGGTTGACAATATAAATATCCTATAATATAGTAAATAGTATAAGACCTTACTAGATAAAACACACCTAAAAAATGTAATTGCATTAAGGGGTATGAGGCTATAAACTAGGGACATATATTATGAGGATTATAAAGATATTGTGAGGAGATCTATATATGGAATTGATGAACTAAGGCAAACATAAATATAATATGCAAGAGGGGTAATCAAAATAAAAATAATAGATTATGAAATAACCGATAGGTTTAAATAAATAATGTAAAGATAACATTCACTAACAAACATAAATTAATCTAAGCATAGAATATAATTTAACAAAAGCACACACATACGCACCAAATTAAATTAAGAATAATATAGGGATAAGAATATTTACCTTGGGTTGAATTTTTATCTCACCAATTTATTCCCTTGGGTCAAGTGGAAATTTGTGAGATATATTGTATCTAAATATCAATATAGATAGAAAAAAACCTAACTATACTTAGTTGGCCTGAATTTGAAGATTAGTTTTACTTTGTTGATTCAAATTCTCTTCTTGAATATCTAAAGACCCTATGTGAACTAGATTTCATTAGTGTTCAAATTATAATACTTAATAAATCTTCTTATTACTAAGATGGATTTATGTGTGCAATAAAATTATATTGAAGGTATTACTTATGATAAATGATAAATGGGATATCTACAAATACAACTCAAAATCCAAAATCCACTACTCAAAATTAGCCAAAACAATCAACTAGTCAAGGTGTATAAATATGATTGATAGACATATAACTAATTTGGTTTAGCCAATGACATAAAACAAGGGGGAATTAATATAGGATTTGAATATGTTAGATTAAATTCACAAACATAAAGAAGAGTAGAATAATGTGAGAATGGGAAAAAGCAAAGGCTAAATAAGAAGATGGCGATAAGATATGAATGAAGGAAAATATAACAAATGTTTTTTTAGGAATTTATCATAAAGCACCATGATATAATCTATCCCAATATTAGTGCACTCTTTATGACATGTAATCAATATTATTAATGATTTGTTGATTCATACAATATAAATTTTTAGTAAGTGAAAAAAGAGATTTATACTTTTCTACCTCCACATACTACTTCCTAGTAGGTTACTAGTATTATTACTTCAAAACCTATAAATTATCTTCTGCCTCACATTGTTACTAGATCTTCTTGATTTGATTCTAATGATTTATTTATTTATTATGTTCTTATTCAAAGTAATATAGCATATATTCTTAAAAATGCTAATCATACTTTGTTTCATACTCATGATACTACATCTAACGATGTATTGATTCAATAAGCTATTCAATATATACAAGAAAAATTAAAATAAATTTAGAAAGGATGCCAAAAACCTATCCATGTTGTCACTTCTCATGATATAATACACAAATATTGGCTCATGATGTTCTTTTCTATCCTCTACCTACCAATTTTATTGTTCCTATATTATAAATATAAAATAATGAAGTTGGCCATCAACATCAAATTTGATCATTCTATTATTCATGCTTTGGTTTTGTAAATTATGATCTATTTGTCATTAATATATTACTTATATATCTCAAGGACTATGCCTTATATTGGTTTTAATCCCTACCATTGAGATATGTACATTATTTCAATGATTCAACCAATAAATTATTAGCTCACTTTTTCATCAATTTTATCCAAAAGGTTACATTTTCAAAACTTAAAAAAATTATACAACATCCTAATGATAATTTTAGTGAATTAGTGCTTAAATTAGAAACTATGCTTATGAGAATGTCTCACCTAATACGTAATATCAAGTTACAAATTATTTTATCCAAAAGTTTTTCATGGTCCCCAATTTTAACTAGGTAGGGAATGCACTTGTTTTTGTGATCACCCAAAATGTGTGAGGAATGCACAAATTTTAAAATAATAATGTCTAGATGTAAGGGTTGTAAGACATATGTGGGTTAAGAGAGGCCCTATTTTTCATGAAGTCTATTATAACACCATTAAGCTCAATAGTATGTGAGGAATCAATTGTGGATATATACCAATAAACTTAAGATAATTTAAAATAGAAGTAGTTACCAAGTATCAACATACACATTGAATGGGAAGGAGGTTGCACCACACACTAAGAAAAAAAAAGGAACATAACTTCATAAATTTTTTTGAGTGAGTCTTTAGGCATGGTGATATTAAGACAAATAGTTACATGGAATGGTATTTAATGAGTATAACATGGCATGGTGAAAATATAGGAGTATGTTTAGTCAAAATATTCAATGTAAAATGGCTACATTAATATTATTATAATTTTTTGTGCATTTTTAGGGTACATATTTAATAAATGTAAAGGTGGTTATTTGAGAATTTAAAGCTCACTTTTCCACATAGATTGGGTTGATCAAATTATTATTTTTGTTATGCCTTTGGAAATATTATCACTGAAGTATTAAACTTGATATCATTGATGATTGACTAAGTATTGAAATTATTGTAAAATGTATCATTAATGAATAGAGAAGGAATATTTACTTAGTGGTTTTTGTTAAGCTGATGTCTATTTAATTTTCTAATGTTAATGTTAGAGTTTAGTTATTTAGACGTGGAATAGTTATTTCTTATCATTAAAATGTCCAAGTCTTAGCTCATTCCATGCCATAAAAGTTAAAAGGTTATAAATTTTCATCTTAAAAAATAACTCAATAACCTGGTACTCTCTCTACACCTTGTGTGAGCACATAAGTTCAATTTCATGATATGACAATGTGGTGAGTATCAATTTTAGGCTAAGCACAAGTGGTGTATAAAAAATAATAGGCACATAGGAAATTTACCCAAAATTTTGATTCCATTGTTATAACCCTATTAATAAAGTCACAAAATATTATTCTTAAATATGATTCATTATATTGTATTGGATAATAATGAGAGATTGTTAGAGGAGATAGAATGCATTTTTATGAAGAACTACCCAGCTTAGGGAGGCTATCTTTTAAAAAATGGGTATAAGAGTATTTGTAATATAATATATATAAATTATTTTTCCATGAGCTACCTATACATATTCATGCATGGTTGGTCATGTATGTTATGGGTAGGATTAGGAACTATTATATAAAGCATCCTTAGATAGAAGTATGGATTGGGAAATAGTATACCAATACAGTTTGGAAAAGATAAGTAGATGGCATGTTGAATAACCATCTATTGGAGTTCATAGTGTCTACATATTCTTTCTTGGAGGAAACATAACACTAGTTCTTGCATGAGCTGAGTATTCTATATAACACAATTACCCTTTGATATTATGAAATTAATGGTATATTTTGGTATTGAGAATCTAACCATGAAAGTTTCAACTCTCTCATGCATGTGCTAAATGAATAGGATAATGGTGGTCAAGGTTCACATTAAATTATTAAGGGTGTATATCTAGATAATTTCATCATTGAGATCCTAAATAATTTTGAACTCATGAGGTTAAAATATGTTGAAGGTAAAAAAGATTGATTTATACTAGGGACCCTAGGAAGAGGGGAAGTTGAGTTAGGAAGATGTTGTGAGGACCTAAAATTAATGGGAAAAGAATGATGATAGATTTCATGTAGAGGAGATGTACTATGATGAGGAAGAAGAATTTTTTGATAAAGAGGATGTCATTATGGAAGAGATGTATAAAATCACTTAAGAACCAATGGGAATTCAAAACAACATAGTAAATAATGATGTGCCCACCCATGATTTAAATGAATTTATAGCTCATGAGCTTCATACAAAGACATATAAATGTGAAATGGAATTGTGTATATTTGTCATAAATAATGGAGTTGAAATAATATGAAACAAATAACATTTAATATAAATTGATATCATATAGACTTTTAGTACTAGTTTTATTATTAAAAACATAGTATGAGAGTATTAATACTAATAACATAATGGTTCATGGTATTTTGATTGTAAATCGTAAGGACATAATAAAAATAATTATCTAAGGAATGTTGTCAGGGAACTCAAGACATGTGAAATATACCATGAAGATCATGATGTGCACACTCAATAATTATTGTAGTAGATGATGCATGTGAAGTTATCCTTATATTTCAAAATATGTGAAACATCTTCCCATAACACTAAATATTGTTAGGTAACTGATGAAAGTAATGAGATGCATAAAAAAGGAGCATGATAAGAAATTATAGGACTCTCAATTCAATAATAGGGTATATATGTTGGTGAGTGCCCATACAGAGGAAAATGTGGTGAATGAGGTGGAGAAAAATATAAAACATGTGCCTAATATAAGTACATCTCACTAGACCATTATAAGAGGGATTTGATAAATTTCCTTACTTGTGGGTACCGTCAAGGAGAGCATAAGTTTAAGGGGTGACTTAACATATATGAAAAGCTCACATAAAATGGAAAAGATGAAAAGGGTTCAAGAATGATTTAGATAGTGCACCCAGAGTGTTAATGGATTTTAAAGGAGGTTGGGTATCAATTATCCCGAGGTCTAAGGGTTAATATTATGACATGAAATACTACCACTATGTAATTAAAGGAAATGAAATCAAAAAGAGAGAAGGTTCATGGCACCAAACCCTATATAACTGACTACCTCAATGGCATTAATTAGAAGATCATATTACAAGAAGAAATGGATGTGATCCAAAAAAATTTAAGAAATCTCCAACATGAAAAATGTCCAAAAAAAATGTTAAATAGGTTGATGACCTTTCAAAAATATTTTCTCTTTTATGCTAAGAGGTATTTATCCCTCTTCTCATGAGTTAATTAACACAAAGCATTTTGGGCCCAATATAATAATATTTAGAGCCAATAAATCAAGGGGGACATGAGGTAAAGACCACACAAAACATCGAATATGATCAATAATTAATGATCAATGCTAATATTGATGGGTGGTCATTATGTGACATCCTAATTAATATGAGAATTGAAATGAATATCTTGATAAAATAAGCTTGGTAGAGAATTTTAAGTCCAACATTGAGGCCTTCAAATAATTTTTTATTCATGTCAAATAAAACCCATGTACAACACCTAGGAATGTTGAAAAATGTCTATATTGATATTATGGGGGTAAAATATAGTTCTGATTTTGAATTAATAAAGTTTGATGAAGTTAAAAATGACATTGATTTTCTTGGTTGAGTAAAGTAGATCTAGACCTCTGAGAGGTATATATCCCCATCAACCACCTAGAGGAAGAGGATATAGACATATCATTATAGATAGAAAACATAATTTTAATTATATACCTCCTACTATATGTAAACATGATCCTAGACCTATTAATTTTGATCAATCTTTGAAGCCTAGGGATAAATGAATCAAAAATAAGTTCATCTACTTGATTCCAGAAGAACAACCAAAAAAATATTATACACCAATTATTCCCACTTAAGAACCATAATGTATAAGGATAGTATAAACATATCCAAATAATATTAGATAAGAATTGGCTATAAATTATTATTTCTTTGAGAATGATGAAGAAGACAATTTTGGTACTTTTGATGATATTGATAATGACTATCTTGATGAAGGAAGATGTGATATAGAAAGAATAACCATGATTTAATCTTGGTATAAAATACCCTCTACACAAGATATAAAACTTTGGGAAGAACCTTTGGTGGAATAACATAAAGAAGAGATTGAAGAATTCACAAAGATACCTTTGCATGACTCTTCTCAACACAAATTGGTATGCATCATTATCCTTGAAATTGAAGAAACAAATCCTATGTATATTACCCAACTCATCATTGGAAGGTATGTATAGTTTTTCTCTATAGAAATAAATGGGAAACCTTATGATGTTATTATAGATACATGAGCATCTCATTGTTTTGTAAAATCTCTTGCTATTATTGAGTGAGAAAAAATAGATAGAAATCAGATTTATAGATTTATTTATGTCCAAGAAAATTCATTCACAATTCAATATTATAAACATCAAGATCCAATATAAATTCAAGGAAATAAATTATCTTTTTATTTCATTCAATATGACAACATGCCAGTATCCATCTAATATGGGTGCTTTTATTGATAAATATTCTCTTTATGGCTCAACACCCAATAATGTTTAGTTTAAATTACAAGGAGAAATTATTAGATCCCATAAAATTATATATGAAACTAAATAATTTATCAAAATCATTAGCTAAAAAACATAAAATATTACCCTAGTTGAAATTTAAAAATTTAAGGTAATTAATTAAAGAAGAAATCTATCAAATGATCCTCAAAAGTTTTGGCATAAAAGAATGCAAGAAATGGAAATAATAATACAAGAAGGTAAGGCCATGAATATTATAAAGAAAATTCCAATTATAAAATATATTATGAAGATATATATAAGATTATTAAGAAATTAATAGAAGAAAATATCATTGAACCTTCTACTTCCCCATATTATTGTTATGCCTTGATTATAAATAAACACTCTAAATAGAAAAGGGGAAAGAAAAGAATGGTGATAAATTATAAACCATTAAATTTAATTATTTATCCCTACACCTATCCAATTTATGACAAATATTATATATGGCAAAAGGTCTCTCAATGAAAATATTTTTCTTAGTTTGATTGTAAATCAAGATTCTATCAAATTAGGGGAAAAGAGATAGATAAACCAAAGACAACATTCAATTGTCCCTTTGGACACTTACAATGGAATGTCATGCATTTTGGATTGATGAATGAACTTACTTATTTTTAGTCTTATATGAATGAAATATTTCTAGGAACTTCTAATTTTTGTGTGTATATATTTACAATATTTTAATTTTTTGTGAAAAGCTTGAGGCATGTCTAGATCACCTAAAAACATTATTCAAAATTACCAAATATGCATGGATTTTAATTTCAAGCACTAAATTTCAATTGCATCAACAAAACTATACATTTATTGGTATGAAGGTTAATAATGGAGAACTTGAGGTCTAACCTCATATAAAATAAATGGTGGTTTAATTTCTTGATGTTATGAATAAGAAACAACTTCAATATTTTCTTAGAATGTTGAATTATATAAATAAATTTTAATATGATTAGGAAATGATTGAGATCCTTTATAGGAACTAATCAATAAGAATAAAATATTTATTTGGATAGATAGTCATACTAGAGTTATCCAATTAATAAAGTCTAAGGTACAATATTTACCAGTCTTGCATCAAATAATTCATTGGGAGAAATAGTGTGTTGCATTAAGTATGGTAAATAATTTGTTTGAGAATATTATAGTGGAGTGTTTTAAAATCATGTGAAAAACTAGATTTCCTATGATAAGGATATATATGAAGTCAATAAATCTTTAGAATTTTTTTATCTTAGATTAATGCATATGAAGAAAATATCAATCATAAAATATTGCACTAGATTCATAGCCTTGAAATAAAAGGACCATGGAAGGAAATATGTTAATGTTAAATGCATTTGATGGCAAGCTTATTTTAAATAGTTTAATTATTCTATTGAACATATTACAAGACAAAATAATGTAGTGGTAGATTGGTTGAGTCATAATCCAGCTATAACTCTTATGTTTCAACCTATTCCTATTTTTAATCTAAGTAGGATCAAGAATCAAAAAAATTATGAGTTAAATATCTTGATATAGGAACATTTTTTTGTGATGGAATACACCCTTGATATCTAATATTTTCATGAGTAGCATCTATTCTCATGAAAATCTCAAATATTGAGGGTGTATTCCTTCATGTAAAATATATTCACGTATCAATATATTAAACTCATGATTTTTTTAATTATTGATCCTAGTTAGATTAAAACTAGGAACAGGTTGGAACATAAAGCTACATCTATATTATGACTCAGTCAATCTATTACTATGTTCTTTTATCCTAAAATATGTTCAATAAAATAGTTAAACTAATTAAAATAATATTTCCATAAAACATATTTACCAAGATCATCTTTCCTTCCATGGTCCTTTTATTTCAAGGCTAGGAATCTATTACAATATTTTATGATCAAGAAATGCTTCAGATATATTAATCTAAGAGCCAACTTTTCCAAACATTTATTGACTACATATATCTCCTTATCAGAGGAGATCTATTTTTTCACATCATTTTCAAACACTCCACTAGAATATTCAAAATAAATTATTTACCATATTAAATGAAACATAATATTCCTCCCCATGAATTATTTGATGCATCATTATAAAGAACATAATGTTAAGATTTGGGGATATACAAGATTGGTAAAGATTATGATTTAGACTTTATTAATTAGATATCTCTAGTTTGACTATTTGTATAGATAAAAAATTTATTCTTCTTGAGTAGTTCCTATAAAGGAGCTTGATTATTTCCTAAATCATAGTAAAATTTAACTATATAATTCAACATTTCAAGAAAATCTTGCATTTGTTTCTTATCCATAACATCATGAAATTGAACCACCTTTTATTTTCTATGAGGTTAGACCTCAAGTTATCAATTATTAACCTTCATACAAATAATGTTATACTAACATAATTTAAGTTTGGTTCTTGAGAGAATAATTCTTTCACCCTTGGTAATTTTGAAGATTTTTTTAGGTGATTCAGATGTGCCTCAAGATTTTCACTAAAAATTAGAATTATCATCAATATATATACATAATAAATCAGAAGATACTTGAAATATTTCATTCATATGAGAATAAACATAAGTAAGTTCATTCATCAATCCAAAAGGAATGACATTCCATTGTAAGTGTCCAAAGAGATAATTAAATGTTTTATTCAGCTTATCTACCTATTTTACCCTAATCTAATAGAATCCTAGTTTATAATCAAACTAGGAAAAATACTTGTATTGAGAAACCTTTTTAAATAAATAAGGTTTGTCAGGTATTAGATAGGGATAAGTCTTAGTAATGTAATTTAATGGTTTATAATTTATCACCATTATTTTCTTTCCCCTTTTCTACTCAGAGTGTTTATTGACCATAAAGGCACAATAACAATATATGGAAGTAAAAGGTTGAATGAGTTTTGCTTCTAGTTTTTTAATCCTAAAATAAATTTAGATTGGGGTTATCTATATTATTAAAGGGGTATATAAAAATGAAATGGCACAAGGGTGATAATCAAATATATCTTAGGACAATTAGATTCTAAACTCACATATAAGCATACACTAAATTTATTATGTTCAGATAGTCTAAATATAAAAAGTATAATTATGATAAATATATAGATGACAAAGAAGTGAAGTACTTATCTTGTTTTGATGTTAATGCAGTTCTAGATATAGAATAGGTTGAAAGAAGGTTGGAAGTAGATTCTAGAATAATCATTAGATTCTATATTTGACACCTCTAGTTCTCTAGATAGTAATGTTAGCCTGGGATGATTCTATCAAAGCTACTATCTAGGTTCAATGTTAGTGTCCTATATGAATATATATTTAATTAAAACATGACCACTTGAATGCTCTTGGGTTTTTATTCACCTTCATTCTAGTGTATTCATACCTAGGTAATAGATAGTCTCTCCTTGTGAAATGGAAAAACCTTACCTTTCCATAATTAATATGACCTTGTAAAAAAATGATTTAGTGGGCACATGATGTCGATTTGACCCTAATTAACCCAATATCAAGGACACTACATACATATTAAATAATCCAAAAGAGGGCCTTAAACTTATGTAATTCTCCCCTATATGTTGGCTTATGTGTGAATCATATAATATGTGCAAATCAAGTACAATAATGACCTAGTTTGTAACTTATAAAATTAGGATCTTGGGCTTCTCCTTTAGTAATTCATAACTACAGATATGATTTAACTATAACTAGTATGGGAATAAGGAATTTTTATTTAATAAAATTCTTGATAGAGTACTTTTGATAATTTCCTTAGTCTCTTTGGTCCTTTTCTAGGTGTGTTATGAATGAGGGTTGATCTTGTATTTATATCAATCCATTTAGAGTAATAAATCATATTAAAGCACTTAGGCTAACCATTGTGATATATTTGATTTGTAAATTGGATGAATTTATGGAACTAGACACTTGGGGATGTCAGGATAGGGCATTAACATCAACACTATTATATGTCCTAAACATTAGTGTCTAGAGAGTAGGAGAGTAGATACAAGTATATAACTTGTAAATATGGAAGATAAGTATATTTTAAGAAATTTGGAAAAGATAGAAGACTTGGGTCATTAATATAAGAATGTTTAGACTAAGATATATAGGCCAAAGGGAATAAAGATAAGATAGATGCAAGACTTGTAGAAGTGAGAAAGGTAAAGAACTAGGAGGAACAACTAAGGTCAAAGTTTGATAAGTGTATAAGATTGAGGTGATGTATAATCATATACTATAATCTAAATTTCCCCCTATTTAATTCATTAATTAAATTTTTAGTTTAAAGGAAAGGAATGTGTACCTAGGTATGTATGCACACCTTGTATTTGTGTGTGACTAACTTGAGTTCTGTGCTAGTGATTGACATGCAACTAAGAGCATGTTACAATATAAAATTAGTCCATATAATCTAGGTTGAAAATATTTGAAATACATTTAAATTAAAATAGATATGTTTAGGAGTACACCTATGTGTTGATGTCACTACCTTTCCTATTAACAAGTTATTTTGAGAAGGATGTATCATTTTAAGGCTTTCAAACTAAGATTAGGATAAATATAGATAAATATTTTTAGTGCATATATGTAAGGAGAGAGAAGGAGAGAGAGAGAGAGAGAGAGAGAGAGAGAGAGAGAGAGAGAGAGAGAGAGAGAGAGAGAGAGAGAGAGAGGCACATGACCCTAAATTTAGATTAAAAATGAGTTACCACCTGATAGTTGAGATTAGATCAACTATGAAACCTAATGATACCTATAACTTGATGAGGCTATATGATCAATTCTAAAATAAAAACCTAGAAAGATTGAGTGATTTTATCACATCAACCATATCAAAAGGTGAACCAACTATTACATTATATTGACTCAATAAAATTCCATGGGGTATCAATACAAAAAAGTATGTGATATTTTAATAGTTTATAAAAGGATTTTGGAATCTGAAACTGATTTGGTTTTTTTAATATTAGGCACATTTTACATAAAATATGCACCTTAGATATGTCTCATGTTGAAACTATGTATAACAATAGTACTAATGTATAGAATCCTACCACAACTATGAATCTAAATCATATAACTCTATGTTTTATCTAATTTAGATAATTGTGTAAGTATAGAGGACATCCTTCCAAAGCATGTCACCACTATATATGGATAAATATGATAATTGATATAATTAACAATGTGTTGTACATGTTTCTAAAACATTCACCCATTATAAATTGGAGATGTTGAATATTGAATAGGTGTGGATAATATGCTTCCAAAACATTCCCCCACTGAATATAAGAACTGTGAATGTGTGGAAGTCATGCCCATATAACATGTCCCCACTAAATCTATAAATTAATATAAGTACCACATACTAAATGAGTGTGGAAAACATGATTTTAAATCATATCCCCATTATAATTTTATGATTGTGCTAAGTTTGGATAATATGTCTCTATGACATGCCCCCACTAGTATACCACCCTTTGAGGTGAAGGAAAGATATGAACTAGTATTACCTCATCTCAAAAGGATAAGACAACTATACAGTCTATGAATGTAACCATGTGGAATATAAATGGAACATATCTAGGGAGATATATCATTGAAGCACATAGAACCATTGAGATCACATGAAGGCCTAAGATGCATGATAAGGATCAGGAAATGTCTAGACAGTAAAAATACAATATCAAAAATAAAAAATAAAACACATACATACATATGAGAAATCAAAATCAATTTAGGAGACAATGGTCCAAGGAGACCAAAAATAAGGGGCATGTTCAAATTATACATAATCAAAGGGACATGGCTCAGTCAATTTCATAAAGGAAATAATGACATATTCAAATGTCCATATAATAAACAATGACAAATGCAAATTTCAATGAAAGCATACATAGGCATGGGGACTACATGTAAAGGATCATATTCAAATTCTCAAAAAGGGAATACAAGACAATCAATGAAGTGCATAAAATAAAGCATAATCAACCAACATAAACATGTCATTGTAGCTCATGGATCCAATATGTTAGGAAAAGTATGTAAAGTGTATAGCATATGAAGTACTCTATGTAAGATATAATCATGGATAATAGGCATGTGTAAGAACATATTTGAGATCAAACATGATAATTTATAATGATAATGAAATAATATAACATGTGTGTATGAAGGTCAAAGAATCAAATTCCCCCAATGTCCATATGACATGACTAGAAGGATAGCCCAACATCTAAAATATGAATTAATCATGTATTTGTGTATTCTTATATCATATTAAAGTATAATTGTAACACATATGTGTATGTAAGAGTAATTAAGTATGTCATTCATCAATATGGAAGTAACACATAGATGCCAAGGATCCAATAAAACACAGGTTCTGAAAGTCTTTTTAGAGTTTTGTATGTTTTTTATTTTTTATTATATTTTGGAATATTTGAAGAGGAAAGATTATTTTATGATGCCATCCAATGGATAGTCATATATATCTTCTCTATTGTAAACCTTACAATCTTAAGTTAGACATTTTACATTATTTTCATCATGATTGGATAGGTTAAAAAGGTACATAGCATGTTTTTCATGTGTAGTAGAAGATGTAATGCTATCATTTTAAATATGTATTAATTTGCCTTCACAAGGAAAGGAAATGCCTTGATAATTTAGATTAATTTTTGCTTCCATTTGGTATAGCCAAAGAGTTCCTAGTATAAATGCATATGGAGATGTGGTAGGCATAACCCAAACCCATTTTTGAATCAATTTAGGACAAGAAATTGGTAATGTTTTGTTTCCTAAGGAGTCTTTCCAAGTGACCTTATTTTTCAAGTCTTTTAAGTTAAAACCAAGTTGCTGAAAATACTTTATATGGCAAGTAGTTTTTGTTTGTTTAAGGTCAATATGGTTATGCCTAGAATAAGCACCACCCATGTATAATGCCATCATTAAATATTATTGGCATGGATGTTTTTTTCTATTTTGAAACTATTTTCTTTGGAGGATCCTCAAATATAATCTTTTAGTCATCGATAAGATCTTGAATTTTATGTTTCAAAGTATAAAATGGTTTGTATAATGTCTTGGTCTTTGATTATAATCACAATCAACATTAATATCATATCCTTTTCATAGAGGTCAAAGCATATCAACTCAATAGGATAATGGAGAGATATAATATTTTATTCTATTAACTACTAGAGTAATGAAGTTAGGGGCTTAGGTAAATTTGTAAATTATTTGTTTGGTACATTAGATAACATAATCTAATTAGGTTTTTGTACACTATGTCAATTTTGGACTCAGATTTAGAGTATTATGGATTAGGATAATCTATTTATTGGACCACTTCTTAGTGTTTGAATGGATTAGGATCCATCAGGCATGTGTAAAGGATACATTGATGATAATTTTTTTAAGCATGCATGCAATGCAGAGGGAACCACATATATTATATGTATCCATGACCATCCCAATAGAATGTTATAGTTCAAATCATTTGGCATAGTTTGAGACAAAGTGGGTAATGTATGAGATGGGACCCATGGTAATATTCAATGTAATTTGACCAACCAAAGGGATTTAGGAATTATGAGACCTTTTTATTTGCATAAATATTTTTTGAATAATATTTGGGTTAAAAACCATGGTGGTTAGGAATATTATGTTACAAATGTTTAGGTTTGATCCATTATCAATGATAAATCTTATTATACATTTACTTTGTATTGTTACCTTTATGGATAAAGGCAAATTTTGGTCAACAATATTTTTGGATGGAAAATCTATTGGATCAAAGGTGATGATCTTGTTATATTTCTTGATATCTTTCATATTTGCACAAAATAAGTAGGCTCAATACCACTTCAAACTTGTGTCTCATGAAATTCCTTGTATAATATATCCTTATAGACACTAGATTGATTTAGGAACTCAAGGATTTAATTTTTTGTAAATGTATTGCTTAATTGGTTGATAATGTCATTTACCTTAGGTTTTGGTTCTATGACATTGTAAAAGGAATTTTGAAGATAGATCAAGTGCTACTTTATTTTTAAAACCCTCTTATTATAAATATTAGAATAGGGAAGAGCTTACATGAATTTAGGTTTTACATCCCTTATAAATTATAATGAATTAATTGGGCATGAGATATAACAATAAATAACCACTATAAGGTATTAGACCATGAAATAATTAATAAAACTATCCATGGCAAACATGATTTCAAAATTTGTAACAATTTAGGGCTCAATAATAGTAAAAATATAATACCCTAAGTGACTTAGGGTTTTATGTTCAACTATTAGGTTCCCCAAATGTTTGACCCTAAGATGGATCTAGATTGGGGTTATCTAGATTACTAAAGGGGCATATAAAAATGAAATGTCACAAGGGTGATAATTAGATCTATAGCAAACAAATTAGATGCTAAACTTAGATATAAGCATACACTAAATTTATTATGTTGAGATAGCTTAAATATGTAAATTACAACTATGATAAATATAAAAATGAAAAAGAAGTGAATTACTTATCTTGTTATGATGCTAATATAGTTTTGGATTTGGAACAGGTTGAAAGCAAGTAGGAAGGAGATTTTGGAACAATCCTCAAATTTTTAATTTGACACTTCTTTCTCTTTGGATAGTAATGTTAATCTAGAGCAATTTCATCGATGTTATTGTCTAGGTTTGACATTAGTGTCCTATATAGAATATCTAATATGTTACCACCTAGATGATTCTGGGTTTTGCTTCACCTTTACTTTGGTTCATTCATATATAGGTCATGGATAATTGCTCCTTGTAAAATGGTAAAACCCTAGATTTCCATCTTCAATGTGACTTTAGAGAAACATTGATTAATGGACACATGGTGTCGAGCTGAACCCAATGACCATACTATCAAAAGATGTTGCCTACATATCCAGTACTCAATAAGAGGGCCTCAGAATCATGTAGTTATCTTCTACATGTTTTATTTTGTGCTAATCATAAAATATGTGTAAATAAAGTATGATAATGACCTAGTTTCTAACTTGATAAATTAGGTTCTTGGGCTACTCCTTTGGTAATTTAGACCTATAGATGTATTGTACCTATAAATGGTATGAAAATAGAGAAGTTTTGTTTAATTTAATGCTTGATATAATAATTTTGATAAGTTCATTTGTCTCTTTGGTCCTTTTATAGGTGTGTAATGAATGAGGTTTGATCTTGTATTTATATCAATCCCTTTGGAGTAATAACTCACATTAAATCACTTAGGTCAGCCATTAGGATAGATTTCATTTGAAAATTGGATGACTTTAGGGCATTGGACACTTGCATCAAGACAAGACAATAACATTGACACTACTATCTTTCCTATATGGTAGAATCTAGGGATCAGGAGAGTAGGTACATGTTTAAAACTTTTAGAGATGGAAGATAAGTATATTTTAATTATTCTAGGAAAGACAAAATACTTAGGTCATCAACATAAGACTATTCAAACTAAGAGATGAAAAGGGGCACAAAGATAAATTATATGTGAGACTTATGAAAATAAGAAAGATAAATAACTGAGAGGAATAACTAAGGTGTGAGTCTTCCAAGTGTACAAGGCTAAAGTGATATATAATCATAAAATATCGTCTACACTAGTAATTCTTTAATAGTCTTGTCCATATATTAATAATCTATTGCATTTATTGGAATTTTATTTCCAATCTTCATGGCCTTACCTTCTTGTATTCTTATTTCCATTTATGGCATTTTTTTACCAAAACTTTTGAGGATCATTTGAACATATTTATTATTTTATTTACTACCTTAATTTTTCAATTTCAGTTAGTGTAGTATTTAATGGTTATTAGATCATGGTTTTGGGAAATTGTTCAATTACATAGACAAGTATATGGGATCTAATCCTTTCTCCTTGTAATGTAAACAAAACATTCTTGGGTGTTGAGTCATAAGGAGAATATTTATCAATGCAAGTAACACCTATCAATATGTCTACGTTCATGTTGTCTTATTGAAAGAAATCACAAAATAATATATTTCCTTGAATCAATATTGGCTATTGATGTTTATAATATTTACTTGTGAATGAATTTACTTGGACATGAAGAGAGAGAGATATCTATTTTTTATCTAATTATTCCCCATCAGAAATAACATGATATTTTTAAAATGAATGAGATGATCTTGTATCTATCTAAGCATCATAATTTTTCCTATTTATTTATACATAAATAAATTATGTATACATTATATTGATAATATGGGTAATATACACAAGATTTACTTATTCATTGGCAAGGAATAACTATGCATACTTATCTACATTGAGAAGGATCATGCATAGGTATTTATGTGAATTCTTAAATCTCTTCTTCAAGGTATCACACTAGAGGTTATTCCCAAAGTTGTATCTCTAATGTAGATGGTATTTTATACTAATATTCAATCTTGGTTCTTCCTATTATATCACATATTCCTTTAAAATAAATACAATCATTATCAATATCATCAAAACTATCTCCTTCATCATTCTCAAATAAATAATTATTTATATCTAATTATTCTCTAATATTCTTTGATGATGTTTTTGACATGCTTATCCATTATGGTTCCTAAGTGGAAATCATTGGTGCATAAGACTATGTTTGGGGTTATTCTATAATCAAGTAGATTAACTTATTTATAATATAATTATCATTAGGCTTGAAAGATTGATCAAAATTAATAGCTATGGGATCATTTTTAATTATAGTAAGAGGTATACAATTGAAATTAGGTTGTCTACCTATACTTCTATGTCAGTATCATCTTCATTTGGGTGGTTGATGAGGAGATCTCTCTCTTGGAGGTATGGATCTATTTTCTTTATCATGGTATGATTTTCAAGACCATGGTCTTTACCTCATAGTCTTTGGGTCTTCTAGATCATTATCCAAGATTTATAATTCATATTCTTTGCTTAGAATTTCTTGGTCTTCAATTTATTATTCTTTGAGAATTGGATTGAATATATATTCTTGTTGGTACATATATTAATTTTCTTCTATTGTATCCCACCATGCTACTACATTAGTGGAATAGATAGTTTTTGATAACTTTATTTTTACAAGGATAGTTGGGAAAAATATGTACATGTTGGTTGTAGGTATAACATTTAAATTTTTTTGAATTAGGACATGAGAAAAAATGGTGATGAAGATACTTATATGATGGAGTTGGCATACAATGAGTAGGAAAGTAACATCACTTATAATGCATACACTTCCTATGATACTTAAGCTTGGTAACAAAGGGTTTTTAATAATGAGGATATATCTCAGGGAATTTAGTAAGGGTTTGAGTGATGGAATGTATAACTTAATAGCATGAAAAATCAATGACATCAATAAGGGCCATAGTAGAAATATTTAACCCTTCCACATAAATATAAGAAATTACATGGTCAATAAGACTATATGGAAGTGAATTAAAAAACTAGATTTTTACAACATCAGATGTATGAGTTTTATATTCATAAGCAACTTTTTTATATTAGATAAAATAGTCATCAAACTAATATAAATCACATAGCTGCATTTTAGATATCCACTTGTTACTTTTGATTTATTTATTTCCCTAAGGAGGAATAAACTCATTGATCAAAATTTGAAATAATCATAACATTGGATCTTATTGGTTATAAAATTTGGATGCTTGCAAAGTTTTTACCATATTATCCCACCATTTTAATGTAACACACAAAAATATCTTAATTTAAGCATAACATTATTTTTCCCATCAATATTAGTAGTAATCCCTAAGTTTTCCATAGTATTACACCATGTAGTAATCTCAACAAGTAGATTAAAGAGATCATTAATATTTACATACTAAGGATTTATAGGTACTTGTGATTGTATCATTATTGTCAAGGTATGGGTAGAATTTTCTTTGTATTTGGTTTCCTTTTGGGTAGAATTTGTGATAAAACTAGATCCGAAATCTATAGACATAATCTCATAGCTAGGGTCAACTAAATATTCTTTTCTATTTTTTTTTCCTTTTCATTTTGTGTTTCCTTTTCACAAATTTCTAACTAGTCAAAACTATTTTCCATTTAGGATAATTTTTCATTTATATCAAAAAACTTATCACCAATAGTATGCAAATGATTCAAAGATTGATTTACAATATTATTGAAATTATATTGTATTCATATGATATACTATACATAATCAATAATGGATTATATATAACTAGTAGATTTTTTAATATCCCTGATATAATCTCCTAGGGAAGAGACTTATCCCAAAGATTGTCTGATTATATGAAAATATCTACAAAAATCATGAAAATTTTCTTGAAGATGAGCATGATACCTGACCACATAATTTATTTGCTTGAAATTGGATGAAGGTTCCCTTTCTTTAGAAGTGGTTAGTTGGAAAATGTATAATAAAGATGTAATTTCTCCTTCTCCTTGCTTTTAATGGATTATGTATGGGGTCTATATGCCTCCTTTGTATAAAGTAATTTCATATTCCTTATATAACTCAATAGTTCCTTCCCTAAGCAATGAATACATGGCCATAGAAGGGAAAACCTGAGGATGAGAACTTTCATTCACATTTTCTTCTTATAATTTGATAATAATATTACCTTGTATTTGGATTCTAATTGATATTTTATAATAACTATAAAAACTATACCTTGGAGACTCAACACTTTGGTTCCAAGAAATATATTTGGGAAATATTTGAATTGTTTGTCCATCAATATTTTGAACTTGATTTTATTTCTTATGCATATTAGGAACAACATTTTTAGCCAACACAATTTTAATTCTCGAGGAATGTTAATGGATTTATTTAGTCATTTTTTAAATTTGACTATCCCACTAAGCCTTCTTGCACAAGGCAAACTTTCTATGATATTAGGATGGTTTGTATTGGTCATAAAATACAAGACTTGGATATTAATATATGCATATTATAAAGGGACAAAAATGTTAAGGACATAAACCAAGGAAAACAAACCCCAATAATATAATGATCCATATTTCACTTCTATGCACCCTTTATCTCTTTCTATGATAGACAAATTAGGATAATACTAATAACAAATAATATCATCAGTTAACCTAGCTATAGATGAAAACTAACAGTCATGCTTAAATTATTTCTATCTTATATCACATAAGGAAACATATGACACATGATCAATATTTTTAGTAATTAAAGGCTTCATGTAGACTTTGATTAGACTAAAATGGATAAACTAAACACCTAGATGACTATGGATACATTCATTCTCAATTTTGGGAATCATTGGTAACAAATTAGTCTGATAGGTTTACCAGGATTATATTCCAAAGATAATTCAACAACCTTCATTTTTAGTTTGAAAAAATATTTAAAACTAGATTTATATAATATTTTCCTAAAATATATTCATCCTTCATTTTTAACTTTATTTAAATGTAGGTTTATAATAGACAATATTACCTAAAAGTTATTCCTTAGTCACTTTGATATTAGGCACATTTTTGGAAGGCTCTCCTTCATAAAAATCAAACTAGATCAACTTATTATTAAGGAAGTTCATAGAATCCTTTGATTTTAGCCTCATCAAAATCTCATATACTGAATTATCTTTAGTAGCCATCTAGAATTCTACCATTTATTCAATTTGAAAGACTTGGGAATGCAAGTTTTTCTATGACCTCCCTTGAATGAGCAAACATGATTTTTTATAATAAATATTTGGATAAAATATGGATCTCTAATGGGATACATGGAAAATAAGGAAACAAAATATTTCAAAATCTACTTCTTGACATAATATTTAGATAGTTCTCATTTATCTCTAGTACCACTTCCTTTGACTGCTCATGATCTTGGTCACAAAAAAGATAGAGGCTATGGCTGAAAGGATATAGATTAATATTTTATGGTAGAGGGTATTTTATACCAATATTCAATCCTAGTTCTTCCTCCTATATCACATATTTTAAATTCAAGATAATCATTATCAATACCATCAAAAGTATCAAAATTATCTTATTCATCATTATCAAATAAATAATAATTTCCATCCAATTATTCTCTAATATTATTTGATAATGTTTCTACTATTTTTCTCCATATTGGTTCCCAAGTGGTAATCATCAGTAAATAATATGGTGTTGGGTGCTCCTCTGACATCAAATAGTTAAACTTATTTCTGATTTAGTTATCACTAGGCTTGAAAGATTGATTAAAATTAATAGGTATAAGATCATGTTTACTTATAATAGGAGGTATATTATTTAAATTAGGATATCTACCTCTAGTGATATGTATGTCTCCTCTTACTCTAGGTGGTCAAGAAGGAGATATATGTCTTAGAGTTATGGAGCTACTTGCTTCATCATGGTATGATTTTTGCGACCATGGACTTTGCATCATAGTCATTGGGTCCTCTAGATCATTAGCCTAGTTTTTTAATTCATATTATTAGATTAAAATTTCTTGGTCTCCAATTTATTCTTATTTAATAATTGTCTTAAAGATATCTTCTTACTGGTACATATCTTTATTTTCTTCTACTATATCCTACCATGCTATTGTATTAGTGGAATAAATAGATTTAAATTTTTTATTTTTACAATAATAGCTGGTAGAAATATGTCTAAGTTAGATGTAGATATAAAATTTAGTATATTTTGAAGTAGGACAAAGGAAATGACAACAATGAAGGTATTTATGACATGGAGATATAATACATCATATAGGAAAATAATAATGCTTATAATACAAACACTTCTTATGATGCTTATGATTGATAACAAAGTGTTTGAAACCATAAGGATATGTCTCAAGGAATTTGGTAACAACCTTATATAATTAGTGATTATTAAGCTTGTGAATAGTATGAATCTGAGTGATGAACTATATATCTTGTTGGCATGAAAAATCAATGACATCAATAAGAGTCATAGTATAAATATTTAACCCTTTCACATAAATATAAGGAATGACATGATAATCAAGACTATATTACAGTGAATTAATAAACTACATTTTTACAACATTAGACATATGGGTTTTAACTTCATAAGAAATTTTTTTGTATTGGATAGAATAGTATTCAAACTAAGATAAATCACATAATTACATTTTATCTAACCACTTGTTAGTTTAAATTTATTGTTGGTTATAAACTCTAGTTGCTAGTAGGTTTTATCCAACATTATTCCACCATTTTAATGTGATACCCAAAAATTATATTACTAAAGACATTGAATTTATTCAACCATCAAAATTAGCATCAATCCCTAAGGTTTTCATAGTATTACACCATGTAGTAATCTCAGTGAGTGGATTCAAGAGATTATCAATATTTAAAAACTAATGGTTTATAGGTACCTATGATTGGATCATCATGGTTAAGGTAGGGGTAGGCTATTCTTTGTATATGGATTCCTTTTGGGTGGTATCTAAGATAAAACTAGATCCAAAATCCATAGACATAATCTTAGAGATAGGACCAGCTAAAATTTATTTTCTAAATTTTTTCTTCTCCTTTCTAATTTGGGTTTCATTTTCAAAAAAATTTAACCAACCCAAAATTTTTTCCAGTTGGTATAATGTTTCATCTATATTAGACAACGTATCACCAATACTTTGCAAATTATTAAAAGACTAATTTATAATAGTATTGACATTATCTTGTATTCCTATGATATGCTATATAGACTTAGTTATGTGGTATATATAATCAATATATTTTTTAATATCCATAATATAGTCTTCTAGGATAGAGACTTGTGATGTTATACATAAAATTTAGATATGTGATTCAAGAATGGTTACATGAGTTTTGAGAATAGGGAACAATGCATTGTCATCCTTTTAGATAATGGTCATGGGCCCCATTTATGTTTAGAACATAAACATGGAGGAGGAAATGCACCATTATAAAATATCACCATGCAAGCTGTAGAGCATTTAGATCTTGATATTGATGGAGTTATTAGTTGGAGTAGTGCAAACTCTATTTTCAACACTACTAGTGTTACTTATGATTTTTAGGACTAGGAATCATATGAGGCGAGAAATTGAAATTATGGAATGGTAAACACAACACCCAAAAAATATGATATCTATGAAATTATAAGGGGCACCAAGGCCATGAAAAGATCGAACATGATAATTTTGTTTGGGTACCTTGCACTAAACCTAAGATGAAGAGGGTATTTTATCTCAACAAAGGGAATCTTTCTAAAATTTATCATTATGATAGTTTATAAAATGTCAATTCTTATGTGAATGATTTATAGGGGTGTTTACCCAAGAAAAATGAAATTTTTCATGCATTGGTTTACACCTTAAAGAGTATGGTTGCATATTGGTGGTGAACATATAAAACTTATCTATTGATATTGGATTCCTTGAAAGAAGTCAATTTTACTCAATTAAAGTGAATTAAAATCAAGTGTGAGTTGCCTACATATAGTGTAAATTAATATTATGAGAAACACTACATAATTATGAGAAAGTATGGACAAGAAGTGTGCACCAACTATCTATAAAATTATGGGTCCATGATTTCTATGTCACATTGATGAATTGGGAATGCGATTGGTATATAATTAGTAAAAAAACAATGGGGGAAAATATAATAGGAAGAGATTAAGGAAAATTTTGTTCATAGTTATACTTTTCCTCTTCCAAGTTGGATCTCTCTAAGCCATTTCAATGAATTTTTTAAAGCCATCATGGAGGAAAATGAGAATATGGAAGAACATTCATGAAAAATTCACAACAAAAAAGGTCTTATGCTTCCAATAATATTTAAAGATGTCAGTGAGATAGTGATTATAGTGAATTAGATGGATAGGTATGTCTAGAATGAAGTTGGTGATTTAAGTGCATTAAAAAGAAGGATTTTCATAAGGTAGATTTTATGTAACCTGAAGATACCATGGATAAATTGAAGGTAGAGAATTATTATGGAGAATTCAAGGTGGTAGACACAAGGATATAAAATTAGGTAATATCATGGTCTATTAAATATAACTAAGGTTAACATTGGTATAAAGGAGGAACTAAAAATTTCCACTATCAAATATTATTGATCTAATGTGCAATTCATTGAAATAATTGAATCTATGCCAAAATTTCAAGATATCTTCCTATGCAATTATAAATAAATGAAATGCATACACCTATATTTTTGGAAAATTAAGATTAAAATGGTAAAGGGTGAAAGATTAGTTAAATATTACATATTGAATGAGCCCTAATCTCTATGCCAAAGTTAAAGAGGATATTGACAATATGTTTGCTATAAGGTTCAAATTTCCTACTAATGAGTTTAAATGGGTAAGTACTATATTAATTATCTTTAAAAAGTATGGGAAAATTTAAATATATTTGAAATTTATATTTATTAATGCTTCATGTATGATTGACCCAATCCCAACTTCATTTATTGAATAAATATTACAATGTTTTATAAGATGTGAGATTTACACATTCACCAATGGATTCTCTAGAAACCAACAGATATAAATTGAGGAAGAAGATAATCCTAAGAAAACTTTTAAAACAAAATGGGATTCATTTTACTACAATGTGATGCCATTTGGGATAAGGAAGGTACCAATTGTGTTTTCATGCATCATGGTTGTAGCATTTAAGGACTTCATCCTTTGGTTCCTCAAAGTTTACCTTGATGATTATACCATCTATGAGTTGGTGAAATATCACCCCACATGCCTCAAATTAATGTTTAAGTGATCTCATCAAAAAAATATATCACTCAACCTAAAAATTATGTCTTTATAAAACCATTTATAACACTCATTGGTAATGCCATATGTAAATGATAGATACTTGTGGATCTTAAAAAAAATTAAATTATATTAAACTTGAGGCTATCATGCCCATTTTGTTTTTCCTAAAGATAAACATGACACATCAATTCAACATAAAAAAACACCAACAAACATGGATAGATAACATAATCCATTCAATCACACATAAGGAAATACAAAACCTAAAACTACCATGGAGATTCACATAGGCACAAGCCACTAATTAAGAAGCCTACAAGTCCTAGTTTGTTTATCCATCATTCAAAATTTATTCTTGATCTCATAACAAATGATAACTACATAAATTATGTTGAGACAACTATCAAAATTGACCTCAGCTATTTCTTACATAATCAGTCTCCACTTATTTGGTTTGGTAGGATATATGGCCATGTCTATTCCTCTTCACATTCCTTAGCCACTTTTTCCACTTGTTTCTTCCCAGGTAACCTTTGAAAAGCTCCACATGGTGAAAATTTGCTAACCAGCTACCCTACTGCTCAAAAGGGCTAGCATGACTTCCTTGGGGTTATAAAATAGTAAAATTATGACATAAAACAACATTATTCTATCCCATTATCCAAAAATCTTCACATTGAATATAGACACTTCTAAAATAGTATATTAATGGGATTATATCTCATGGTAGCATCCCACTCACCTACTTTTTCATGGGCTTCATGCCTAGTATGGACCTCTATAGAATAATAGAGTAATGGGATTTTGATGCATGTAAAAATATTTATCACCTAATTTACCATGGGATTCAAGACCAATATAGACATATCTAGGATATTGGGTCACTGGGGTGATGTTACATGAAAGCATCCCATGAACCTACTTGTTTGGAGGCTTTGTAGGTTGCATGGACGTCTCTAGGATAACAGGTTATCAATATAATGCCACATGGTAACATCCTATGATCCTACTTGACTGGAGGCTATTCACTTATTGCAATCATTTTTTATACTGTATAGTTATGTTATTATGAAACATGGAAACATCCCACTAGCTTTTTAGCTCAGTGATAACCATACAACTAAATATGCTGACATCACTCCTTGATTTACAGGATAGTGACACATGGTTTCCTCTAAAACACTCACCAAAATGTCATGGAATTGACTAAGGCAAAATTACAAATAAAATCCAAGGTGTAAAATGGCCAAGGTAAAATTATATGATATTATTGAGATGATCTTATGTGGCATTGTTGGATGGATCATCTAAAAAACACATGAATTGTCTAAGGCAAAAGTTGTGAAAAGACCCATTTCTAAGGCATTTAAGGTAAGTCTAGGTAGGTGAATTACATTTATGAGGACAACCAAACTAAGGAAAAGGCATAAATATTACAAAATAAAATTTTATAAACTAATTAAAAGGTGACCAATGAAATTAAATGCCAATTATGTCATTCTTATATGCATAATAATTCAGCTAAACTAGAATCTAACGTTAAAAGTGAAGTGTAAGATAATAAGGATAAAATATGAAGTTGATCAAACTGGTAAGAAATAAAATGATAAAGTGTCAATGGTTGAACCATCTTTTGAAAGTAAACCAATATTCTTATTGGTTTAGTTGATCATTTGAAAAACACAAGGCAAGCTTAATCTGAAAGCTGAATGGTCTATTCAATAAAATTTAAACATTATATCAATATTATGAATACCTCATCCATTAAATAAAATATAATAATATTAATCCAAATATTTACTAAGGCTTAAAGATACAGATTTTATGATTGACCTGCCAAAACCTTGATAATCAATAATTAATCTCCATAAGGGTCTCTACAGATGCACCCATTTGGTTGACTTATATTATTAATTTTATGCCAAGATCCATGCTCTATTATTTATTATCATTTTATACAAGAGTTTCTTGTTAAAGGAAATGTATAAAGTGGAAATATTACTCAATGCTTTAACTTAGAACCCTTCCATAAGGCATTTTTTATTAGAATAACTAATACTCAAATTATAAAGTC